>OX377618.1:22415474-22915910 GCA_947397865.1 Polietes domitor | reverse complement strand
AATCGGAACAGAGAAAGCGGAGTCCGACATCTCGGACTCAAATCGGATCCGAATCGGAACAGAGAAAGCGGAGTCTGACATCTCGGACTCAAATCGGATCCGAATCGGAACAGAGAAAGCGGAGTCCGACATCTCGGACTCAAATCGGATCCGAATCGGAACAGAGAAAGCGGAGTCCGACATCTCGGACTCAAATCGGATCCGAATCGGAACAGAGAAAGCGGAGTCCGACATCTCGGACTCAAATCGGAACAGAGAAAGCGGAGTCCGACATATCGGACTCAAATCGGATCCGAATCGGATCCGAGTCCGACTTTGTGCTTATTGGGATGTTGCCATTTTTCATATGAGTGTTGCATACTCTGAAGCGAAATAATTTATTTCAATTATCAGTATAGTCGTATTCAGGCTGAATACAAATTTATTTGGTTTAAGGAAAATTGTAGTCAGGCTGAGTACAAATTTTACTTGGTTTAAGGAAAAATTTCCGAAAATTTTCCTCAGATTGAGTACAAAATTTACTTGGCATGACTACAGATTTACTTAGTTTGAGTAACAATTTACTTGGATTGAGGAAAAAATCGGAATATTTTCCTCAGTTTGAGTATAAATTTACTTGATTTGAGTAAAATTTCTTAAAAAATTTCCTCAGATTAAGTAAAGATTTACTTGATTTGAAGAAAATTTTCCTCAGTTTGAGTAAATTTTACTTGCTTTGAGAAAAGTTGAACTGGAATCAAGTTCAAAGCATGTCCTATTTTCAAGGAAAAGTTTGTACTTGATGTGAGATTGCCTTAGCGCTATACGAAGTTCAGTTTTCCTCAGTTTTAGTACATATTTACTTAATCCGTGGCATACTTTTTTCTGAGTGTAGAATTAAAACCTCAGAAAATAAAAACCTTAAACTGCTATAAATTTTACAAAAAAGCTTAAGCTTAAATAACCATCCGATAGCCGTCATGAACGAATTAATAAGAAAAGCTCAAATAGCAATCACAGCAGAGAGAAACTTCGAACAAAAAGTTAGAGAGTATTGTTTATACCAAAAACGAAACACTGCAAAATGTTCTCAACAAGAAAAACAAACATTTTGACAATTTTGAAGTAAACAACGATATCTATGAGATCACGTCCATTGGAAAAGAACAAGAAGAGTGCAATAAAGAATATGTTGATACAACAAAACAAAGATTAATGGGTATATGAATAGAAGAACAAGAAGAGGAGGTTGTTTTATCTTTTTTTCTTTGACTAATTCAAACTTATAAACAAAGCTTTAGTTCGTCGGTGGTTTGGAATGTTATCAGTTTCAACCGGCAATTATATTCAATTTACTCTTTCTCATTCCTTCCACTATTCCCTGACAACTGAAGTTGCATTCCTGTATTTACGCCAAAATATCGAGACCTTTGAACAACAAGATTCTAACTGATCATTTATTTACAAATAAATATAAAAAAATTTTTGGCCTGTAATCAATATCCACAATACCACGATCATGATTTCGACCATGTCAAAAGTCTTTTCAAATGGCTTCGCAGCGAGGCCGGGTTTGATGTTGAAAATCAATATTTGATTTGAACTGGGAAGTCACTTGAAAAGACTTTTGACATTGTCGAAAACATGATCGTGGTAGTCTGCAGCCAAGTAATAAATGTCACCATGCCATTTGTAAATAAATTTGCATTCTATTAAATATAGATGCAAAATGGTCCTGAGCCAGGACAATATCCCAGTTCAAATCTAAAATTTTTAAGTATTTCAAACCACGCCTATAAGGCAAGACTACCAATACGTTTATACTATATATATCGAAATAATACTTAAAGTCAATTCAAAAAATTAATATAAGACAGCAATCTTAAAAAAAAAGCTTAAATACCATAAATATTGATAGATAGTGGGTGCTATAGTTTGTTGCATTTCCATCCTATTTTAATTCCAAAAGTACAAATCCATTTTCTCTCACGTACACAGTGCAAGATAACCTAACTTGATGATTCAACCAATTTTTGCCGTAAAAGTAAAAAGGTACGAATTTGGAAAAATCTTTTTATTTTGCGAATCTATGCAGTCAGAGGAATGTATACACTGAATTCCATGATTCTGACTACGGCCATTTAATTGGTACCTTTTTTATCCCCTTTCCCCACTTTACCCCCTTAAAAAGGCGACTTTCTAAAATCTCTTTATTTTACGTGCCGACGAAATTAGAGGTATGTACACCTAAAATTTCATCATTCTTGCTGTAGCCGTTTAATTGGCATCATTTTTATCCCTCTGTCCCCATTTTATCCCTTGAAAGTACGACTTTGGAAAAACATTTTTATTTTTCGTGTCTACGCAATCGGAGTAATGTATACTTCGAATTTCATGACTATAGCTGCTGTCATTTGGTTGTACAATTTGTATCCCCTTTTTCCATTTCAACCCCAAAAAGTACGAATTTCGAAAAATCCCTTTATTTTACGTGTCTACGCGGTCAGAGGAATGTATACACCGAATTTCATTATTCTAGGCGCAGCCGTTTGGTTGGTACCATTTTTATCCCCCTAATCCCATTTTACTCCTTAAAAGTACGAATACGAAAATACTCTTATATTATGTATCTACTCAATTCGAGGAATGTACAGAGCAAATTTCGTGTTTCTAGCTGTTGTCGTTTAATAGGTACCATTTTTATCCCTTTTTGCCCCATTTCGCCCCCTACGAATAAGAATCACTTTATGGTAAACGTTTTTGCTATAAAGGGAATACGCATACCAAAAATCAAGCAAATATAAGCAAAAATAATGAAGAACATACTTAAATCGTCCAAATAGTAGGTGGTTTTCAGTCCTTGTGAGGAAAAAAATTTTCAATCTGGACCGATGTCGCCCTCTTTCAATCCCAACCGATCTGCAACTATGAGACATATTCTGAGAAAATTTGCACTTCCTAGCTACTTTCGTTTAGATGCTAGCGTGCATTCAACAGAAGGGCGGATGGATATGGCTAGGTCGTCTTAGAATTTTATGACGATCAAGAATATATACTCTATAGGGTCTCAGATCGATATTTCAAGGTGTTATAAACGGAATGACAAAGTTAGGATGGGGGTAATCCTGGAGGTGGAGGGTATAAAAAAATGTTAAATACACACAAACTTGTTTTAACTTCAAAAATTGTCATTAAGAATTCATAATTCTAGCAGATAGAGTATGAACTTAAATATTATTTAGGGCCGGTTTCCGTAACATATTTCCATTCGTCTGAGGCGAACGATCCAAATTCACTCAATTAGTGCGAGAAACCTATAAGCCACAAGAATCTATAATTTGTTGTGTCGTAGCTAAAATATTTATTAACTAGTTTTTATAGAATTCAAGTAACAATTGAGTGATTTATGATCGTTCGCTTCAGACGAACGAAAATATAAACATTGATTGAAGTTACTTTTTCTCAAAACAGTCTTTGGTGCAGTTAGAACCTTGTTTTTCTAAGGTCACGATATATCTTCTCATTTTTAGTATATTTGCTGTCCGTCCCTATGCACAGTGTGGTAGATCGCAAATCTAGCTGGACAAAATTAATAAATCGCGTTGGGTTCACTTCTCACTTATGAATTATATAAAAAATGAGTTCAAATATATAAATTATTATCAAAAATCAATTTTTTTTTAAAAGAAGATTTTTTTAAATAAAATTGAGGTCAAAAATTAATTTTTAGTATTAAAATAATTTTAATATTTTTAATAAATATTTGATAATAATTGTTTTCGTTACTTATTTTTCCTTTATTACATTAATAATACAGATAATAACACATAAATACACATAGAGATTTTAATTTATTCACTTTCATATTTATCGTTAAGATTCTTCCTCCTCAAAAGCATCAACAGATAATAATGAAAGAACTTCTTTTGTTATCAAACCTTGAACTCGAAAGGGAGTGTGACGCAAACTTGCGATAAAGGGATCTGAAGAAATTAAGAGACGATTGAAAAGATCTGTATTTGTGTCTATTCTCGATGTTTTTCTCGTAAACAACTCTCTAAATTTCCTCGTGTCCTTATTTCTTGCTTCTTGAGCTTCTTCTGACAGCTGTCCTATAGGAAGAATGCAAGACTTTATTATGTCTTTTCCATGAAAAAGGATTTTATGGACGCTAACTGGCATAATGTACCATGGGTATTCCTTTAAGTATAAATTTCGTGTGACAACAATAAAACTTTCGAAAGCATCTTCATCAATAGGGTAACCACTACCTAAAGTTTCCAAAATAATATGAAACCGTTCAATTAATTCTTTATTGACACCAGTGATTTCTGCACTCTTTTCTGCTGCTCTAAAGAACCGTCTAGCAGTATTACCGTCATTCGTATTACCTCCGTGTTGTGTTGGCATGTCTACAAGCAACCCCATCTCATTTCGAAATCTCTGTTGAATATTTTTTTTTTACTTCAGCCACTTTTGCTTTATTTTCCGGTCCTCGAGCTTGCCAGGTCATTATAGGAAGCTTATATGCTATGTCTAATACACACTCCATAAAACGGATCCATGAATGTAGCGGAGACATTCCAAAGGTTAAAGATCGTTCATCGACAATTTTGTTTAAAATCACAGAAGGTTTATTTAGTTCACTCGGTTTCGCTCCACATATGAAACACGTTTGAGAAGAAGAAGTTAAAGATGATAGTGCAGTACAAATTTTACCGTCTATCATAGTAAGCATAAATGTAGACTCAACAAGAAAACTTTGTTCGCCATTTCTGATAAGAGTTGGAGACAAATCTCTAATTTCTTGCTGTACTAAATTAACTTCTTGAGTAATTAACTCAGTGGACTCTTTGGCAAAAACAAACTTGATAGGACGGCAGTATCTTGTAGATGAAGGAGCAGGATTTTGCCATACAATAATTTTTCTTTGTGTAGAACTTAAATTCATTTGAATAGGAACCATTGAAATACTAAATAAACTTTCATCTGTATGGCCCTCCTCCGAAGAAAACTTCTGTTTATACTGCTTTTGCTAAGCCCCATCGCATCCCCATTTTATCAAAATATTAAGACGATTTTCATCAGTTTTCAGTTCATCAATACCGAGTAAAACCTCTTTTTGAACCAAACAAAGCCTTTCAACAGTATGATTCACTAATGACTGGAGTGAACTTTTTGCATACATCTCAGTGATTACTGTTTCAGGTGGATAACAATTTTTCTTAGCTTTTTGAACATTAGTGTAGGAGGGAAAAAGATTTTTGCATTTTGCGTTGACTTTTTGCCGAATAACGTCGTATTGATGTTTCGACAAATTAGCATCAACCATTAAAAATAAGGCTTCATCGGGAGAAAGGATCACTGAAGGCACAGACTCAGAGCTAAATCTCTTACAAATTTTTTTCACTTCCGTACCTTTACTGGATGAAGCTTCTGACAGATCTTTCACAAGTGTGGCTGAATCTCGCTTTCCCATTTTGCGAAACACTATCTCGCTAGCTTTAATAATTTCTCGATGGTCAGTTGAATCTAAAAGACTTTGTATCTTTCTATTTTTCGATTTTTCACTGCAGTCATCAAAGTTTTTCGGTTTTCTTCCAGCTTTTTCACATCTTTTCGGTTGTACACTTTCAGGCAATACATACGGTTCATCAAGCCAAACTGAATTTGATTTTAAAAAACGGCCATGATGTCTTCCACTTTTTATCCATTTTTCGCCTAGCTTAAAACAAATAATATTTATATTTGCCTTAAGATTTGTTTTCACTTCTTCTGGTATATCTTGAAGACCATATCTATCCATTATTAATGTCAATAAGGCATCTTTGCGCTGTATTTTGGGAGTTTTTAACCATTCTTCAAAAATTTCCTTTCGCGAAAGAGTGGAGGTCATACTGGAAAAGTGAAAAAAAATGTATGGCGGTCGCAAAAATTCGCAATGGGTTTTTGATTTACCTTAAAGTGAACACTTGAAAGATTCACCCAAATATAGTTTTACACCGGAACTATGCGTAATAAACAGCTTTAACTCTACTTGAAAAAAGAAAATGTTTTATTTTTTTCACTTTCTGAACTTCTCACAAAAATAAAATTGTTTTAATACTTACAATGGAAATAATTAAATGCAATTTATAATATATTTCCTTGAAATATCGCTTAATAATAATAAAAAAATTATGACAATAAAATCACGGTAGCCTTTTCAATCACAAAACAAAGTCACACAACAAATACGCTTCTCTTTGAAATCTGAATGCACGTGTTGACAACAAGTGACTTTAAAATTTAGTTTTTCTAATCAGAGCTAAAAACAAACAAAACAAAACATGAATTACAGTTATCTATTGTATTGACAAGCTCATTAAACGATCAGAAGGAATGTTGCCAGACTTTTTTTTTTATTTTGTCCAGCTAGATTTGTGATTTACCACAGTGTGCTATGGCTGAAAATTTAAATTCAAGGCTTGCCTCTGTATGAAATGTAATATTCTGAGAATATATTGCTCGCGCAATTTTGATTACATATTTATGGCTGTTTATTGTTTGTTTGCATTTGGTTTGTCTACATCAGCTTTCACATTGATCTTATCATATTGATATTATCGTGATCAGTAATATATACGTTCCAATTTTCAGCCTTCTAGCTTATAAAACACTATTGCCACGCCCACTAAACGAAAATCCAAATTTTGGCATCATATTTATATTTCTCGTTGTAATAATATATACATTCCAATTTTCAGCCTTACGAAACGAAAATCCAAATTTCGGCATCATATTTATCATTATCGTAGTCAGTAATATATATGTACCAATTTTCAGCCTTCTAGCTTTCAAAAACACTATTGCCACGCCCCCTCCGCCCACAGAGCAAATTTTTACATAAGTTCGATTTTCAAATGTCAAATTTGTATGGCATCTGACATGTGTAAAACGACCTTATGTCATTTAAACTAGATTTCGCATGCAGTGTGACAAGACTATTATGGTATTTTCGAGAGAGGTCAGAAATTTAGCCAAAAATCACCCTCCAAACAAAACTCATCCTATTGGACAAGCTCACAACTATGCTGCTATGCATGACCGTGTGTTTATGTATAAATTTAATCACTAATAAAATCTATTGTCTCTATCTGCTGTTGTTTCTTTTATTATTGTGTGGGATCGCCGAGTTTTGATATTAAATGTAGCCGCTTTTACGTTAAGCGTTTTCGCCAGCTTGCAGTTATTTGGTTCTAAAGCTGCCGCCAATTGCTTAATGTGTTGGACTCTTGCACCCGAAACTATAATAACACACCTGAATATGAAAAATAAATGTATTTAATCGGGAAGCTAATGCCAACGAAAAGTACAAGTTAAATGATAAAAAAGCAATTCACATTATGTTTTATTTTTCTTTAAAATACCGGATGACACTCATACACAAACAATTTTTATTCACCAGCCATGTTTTGTTTTGCTAACCAGAGTTAGCGTATTCTTATATTCTGATTTAGCACAGCAAAAACTATCATAACCAACATTTCCACACATCTTCTTCATATGTTCTAATAACCAACAATATTAAGTTAAATTGCTGTAATTAATCTTATTTGTTTTTTTTTTGGGGGGGCTTCTTACTGTGGCCTCAACAAGTTTTACGAGGTTTCTAATGGGAGCTAGACGCCCGTTATGACACGCGTTGTTCGAAATTGGTTGTTTTATCAATTTAACTCCAGCACGTTTCACAAGCTGCGTTCGACTGCTTCCCAATATGCTCGCTCGCAAAATACATTGGTCGGGATAGCGAAAGAGCGTCGTTCTTGGTGTGAGCATTTTATTTGTTTATGACAAAATCGTTTGAGTCGTTAACCTATATTTGTCTTATTCTCGTACAAGCGGAATTCATTTGATGCGTGCCGTAATTTAGGCAATGTGAAAAGAGATACAAACCTCCAAAACCTCAAAAAAGCTTCAACTATGAGAGCATTCTTGCTACCACCAACACCACAATACCCAAAGCAACAGTTTGGTAGAATCATCATACAGTGTGGGTTGAAAGTGAACAGTGACATTTTCACAGTAAGCAACGTATATAAGTTACCTATGATATCATTAATCTCCAGAGAACGAATGCCAACGGAACAGAAACAAGTAAAAACGACGTTATGTTCGGCCCCGCCAAACTTTATAAGCCCCCCACCATGGATTACATTCCACAAAGGCTGTTGATTTTCGTAGAAGAGCTTACTGCATTACAGGAAAATATAAATTGGTTTTAATATAGCCAAACCAAAATAAATAGAAATATTAAAAACATAATTTTATTAATAAATATAATATTTTTATTATTTCAAACCACGCTTATAAGGCAAGGCTACCACTACGTTTACATATCGAAATAATACTTCAAGTCAATTCAAAAAATAAATATTCTTATATTTATATTTTCATAAAGTTTAGATACCATAAATATTGGTAGATGGTATTTTGGTATTAGTAGTACATATTTTAAAAATTCTTTATCTCACGAGCACAGTGCAAAATAATCTAACTTCACGATTCAACCAATTTTTTGCCGTAAAAGTACGAATTTGGAAAAATCTTTTTATTTTGCGTGTCTATGCAGTCAGTCAGCTGCAGCCATTTTGTTGGTACCATTTTTTATACCCTACACCACTTCGTGGGCTAGGGTATTATAAGTTAGTTTCGCGCCAAATGTTTGTAACACCAAGAAATAATCGAGCTAGACCCACCTTTAAGTATACCGATCGGCTTAGAATCACCAGCTGAGTCGATTTAACGATGTCTGTCTGTCCGTCCGTCCGTCCGTCCGTCTGCTGGCCATCTAAGCTTGTTCGCACTCTACAGGTCGCAATTGTTGTCCGATTGTCATGAAACTTGGCAGAAGTCATTTTTTCTGGCCAAGGACCATCGGTATTGAATTTGGAGGAAATCGGTTCAGATTTAGATATAGCCCCCATACAAATGTCGCTCCCTATTTCACTTTTTCCGCTCTAGAAACCACATATTGTACCCGATTTTCTTTAAATTTAGCAGAACATCTTATAATACAACTAGAAACACGTATGCAATTGGGTAAGATCGGTTCAGATTTAGATATAGCCCCCATACAAATGTCGCTCCCGATTTGACATTTTCCGCTCTAGAAACGACATATTGTACCCGATTTTCTTTAAATTTTGCAGAACATCTTATAATCGAACTAGAAACACGTATGTAAAAATTGGGTAAAATCGGTTCAGATTTAGATATAGCCCCCATACAAATGTCGCTCCCGATTTGACATTTTCCGCTCTAGAAACGACATATTGTTCCCGATTTTCTTTAAAATTGGCAGAACATCTTATAATACAACTAGAAACACGTATGCAAAAATTGGGTATGATCGGTTCAGATTTAGATATAGCCCCCATACATATGTCGCTCCCGATTTAACATTTTCCGCTCTAGAAACGACATATTGTACCCGATTTTATTTAAATTTTGCAGAACATCTTATAATCCAACTAGAAACACGTATGCAAAAATTGGGTAAGATCGGTTCAGATTTAGATATAGCCCCCATACAAATGTCGCTCCCGATTTGACATTTTCCGCTCTAGAAACAACATATTGTACCCGATTTTCTTTAAATTTTGCAGAACATCTTGCAATCCAACTAGAAACGCGTATGCAAAAATTGGGTAAGATCGGTTCAGATTTAGATATAGCCCCCATACAAATGTCGCTCCCGATTTCACTTTTACCGCTTTAGAAACCACATATTGTACCCGATTTTCTTTAAAATTGACACAACATCTAAAAATCCAACTAAAAAACCTATGGTGAAAGTGGGTTATATCGGTTCAGATTTAGATATAGCCCTCATACAAATGTTGCTCCCGAATATTTAACCGATTTTGGCCAAACTTTACATATTATATTTCACCAATAAACATACATGGTGAAAGGGGGTCACATCGTTCCAAGTATCAATATACCCTCATACAAATGTCCTTTCCGATTTAACATTTTTTGTCAAACACATACATTTACAGGATTCAAAAATCCTTCCCGATTTCACTTTTTTACCGAATTGAATTGTAATGAGATAGAAAGTCCGCCCGTCTTTAGCCTCTCCTTACTTGTTTGGGAGATGCCCATATGTCCATACTTTGGTATAAACCAAATGGTGCACACTCTGATCTATATGTTTCAACTAGGAATACCTACCGTGAATGAGAAATATATTGGCGCATGTTTTTACAGAGGCCTCAAGTGTTGTTATAGGTCCCCTTCAAATGTCCGTCCGATTCATCCTATTACCACTGTATAATCTATATTTATCATTGGATCTTGATCAATTTTTCCATATCATGTTATATTTACTTTACTCGGAATAGCTGCTGGAAAATTGTATCAATTACTTTATTATTTACCATATTCATTAAATTTGACTAAAGATGAATTGATAGTAACTGTATAATTTATATGAACTACATAAAATTGCTCCATTAAATACCTGGGTTTAGTATTCAAAGCGATGTATATATGCAGGGAGTGGTGTAGGGTATTATATAGTCGGCCCCGTTCGACTTTAGCTTTTCCTTACTTGTTATCCCAATTTTCCTATTTTACCCCCTTAAGAGGACAACTTTCTAAAATTTCTTTATTTTACTTGTCTGCGCAATTAGAGGGAATATAATACACACCGAATTTCATCATTCTAGCTGTAGTCGTTTAGTCGGTACTATTTTTATCCCCTTTTCCCTTTTTACTGCAAAATGTACGAATTTCGAAAAATATCTTTCTTTTACGTGCCTACACAATCAAAGGAATGTATACATCGAATTTCATCATTCTAGATGGAGCCATTTTGGTACCATTTTTATCCCTCTATTCCCATTTTACCCTTTAAAAGTATGAATTTGAATTTACACAAATGATTTTCATGATAAGAAAATTAAAAAAAAAAACGATATAACCAATATTATATTAACATATATGGCATTACGATATCCGTATTCTACACAAATATGGATTAAAAATGGGATTTACATAAAAATCCGCTGTCTATATATTATGTATCTACTCAATTAGAGGAATGTAGACACCGAATTTCGTGTTTCTAGCTGCTGTCGTTTGATAGGTACCATTTTTATCCCTTCTTGCCCCATTTTACCCCCTACGAATAAGCATCACTTTATGGTGTACGTTTATGCTACAAGTGGAATGCACATACCAAAAATCAAGCAAATATATGCCGACATCTTCAAAAAACTTGCTTAAGTACTCGAAATAGTAGGAATATTTTCAGACCTTGTGAGGGAAAACGTTTTCCCTCTGTACTGGTTTCGCCCACTTTCAATCACAACCGATCTACAACTAAAGAGTGATTTTTTTGAGGTTAGGATTTTCATGCATTAGTATTTGACAGATCACGTGGGATTTCAGACATGGTGTCAAAGAGAAAGATGCTCAGTATGCTTTGACATTTCATCATGAATCGTCTTACAAACGAACAACGCTTGCAAATTATTGAATTTTATTATCAAAATGCGTGCTCTGTTAAGAAAGTTCATTGCGCGCTTCCATTTTATGGTCAGTTTAATCGACCCACTGAAGCGGCTATTCGGGCTATTGTGACTAAATTTCGCACCAAATTTACATTGTTGGACATTAAACCACCAACACGCTTACGTAGAGTGCGAACTGAAGAAAATATCGCAGCTGTATCGGCCAGTGTTAATGATGACCAACAATTATCGATTCGTCGCCGTTCGCAGCAATTGGGCCTCTGTTACTCAAAAACGTGGAAATGCCAAAATTGGACTAAGCGGATGGACCACCTAAGACGCAGCCGCGGTCAACATTTAAATGAAATTATCTTCAAAAAGTAAATGTCATGGACCAATCTAACGTTTCAAATAAAGAACCGATGAGATTTTGCAAATTTTATGCGTTTTTTTTAAAAAAAAGTTATCAAGCTCTTAAAAAATCACCCTTTATTAGACGTATTCTGGGAAAAATTTGATGTCCTGGCTCATTTCGTGCTAGCGTGCTTTCAACAGTCGGACATGGCTATATCGTCTGAGAATTTTATGACGATGAAGAATATATATACTTTATAGGGTCTCAGGGTCAAGGTGTTACAAACGGAATGACAAGTTAGTTAGTTATCCCATCCTGGAGGAGGAGGGTATAAAAATATATACGTTCAAATGATTATTTGTGTAAGTGTTGCAGTTGGGGTAACATCGTTATTGCTGTATTTTACAATTTGAGAAAAAAAGATTGAAAACGCCGAATCAAAGACGCATTGACATTAGTGACATAAAATTATTGCAGAATGTTATTAATAGATATTGCCTTTGGTCTACGTATAACGGTCAACCAGTCAACCATTCTAAATGTCTACAAATTTTCTTTCTACAGATGCCGTAATTCAATAATTTCTCAATAAAATTATGCAAGTCATAATTTGGATATTGTGTGTTGAATAGCTTGATTTAGGTGTTTGTTCAGTCATCTAAATTGTATTAACCCTTTGTGTGTATCATTGTGTGTATAATCCTAAGCGGAAAAAACCACTTGTGCCAAATAATGTGTTTCATTCAAAAACACACACATTACTATGAACATACAAAATGTTTGTTCGTCTCCGAAAGCTTATACAACATGCTGAGAGTCGAAATTTCTCCCTTAGCATGTTAAGTAATTTGGATGTTACTCCAAGTTCGTTTTTATGAAAATGTGAATACCGCTTCGGAAAGACACTCCCGGTACACCCTAATGCGAGCATGTATGTATGTGTATATGCCGAAATGTGTAAAAAATATACATTTTATTCTAAACAATAATAACCGTGTTGTTGATATGAATGAAAGTGAAATGACTTCATTCTAACGCCACACAGTAATGCAAATCGATTGTTTTGAAATTAATATGGGTAATTCCAACAGAAAACGACCCAAAAACCATAGGTTTGGATTTTCATCCTCTCCGATTTTGATGAAATTTAGCACATACATTCTACTAGTGGTTGTGGTACCGTTTACCGTAGCTCAAAGTAGTACGTGTTTTAAGTTCTACAGTGGTCCAAAGTTGGTTATCTCGAGTTTTTTTTTTGAAAAGATGACTTCCTTATCGATATCATAACTTGGGATTGCGTCATCAGATTTTAACGATATTGATGTCATCTAAAAAATTTACACCTCCTCTGTATGAAAATATGAATGTCCTTGAATTATGAATTAAAACTAATTTTAATACTTGTATATCCTGAAAAATATATATTTTCTTATTTTGTTCTGTATTTTAGCTTATGTTATTCTCTACAAAGAGTGGAGTGGCCATAAATCAAAATAAAGGATTAAAATCATTCTTAATTTTTGGGAATCCTTGAACCATAAGGGCATTCATATTTTTATACAGGTTCGGAAATCTTTCAGATGACATCAATATCGTTACAATCTGATGACGCGATCCAAAGTTATGATATCGATAAGGAAGACAAGTTTTCAAAAAAAAAAACTCCGAGATAACTAACTTTGGACCACTATAGAACTTAAACCACGTACAACTTTGAGCTACGGTAAATATACCGTTTACCGCAACCACTAGTAGAATGTATGTGCCAAATTTCTTCAAAATCCATTAGGGTCATGTTGGGTCGAAATCTTGTGGAACTTTTGAACGAAAAGAGATGATTTGGAAATTTGGTCTCTAGAGGGTGTGGGACCTTTTTACAATAATTTGGAACTTACCTTCAAAGCAAGGTATAGTATATTAAAATCGTTTGTGGGGATTTTGTCTGTGACCATCTTCAGGAGGTTTTGCTGAATTTAAATCGGAAAAGGAATTATAAAAAAGTTAGGAAAAAGCTAATTTCATTGACAAAAAGGAGCATTGAAAAGAACACATCACGATATTGTTATTTCTACACGAAATATGTTTTGTTCTTTTTTAGGTATTGTTCTAATTTCCAATGATTCGAAAATTACGTTATTCCTAGCTAAGTGAAAATTGACTAAAATTAAGGAAATTTAAAATTATATGCAATCCGTATTTTTTTTTTCAATTTAAGTTTTTTTACTTGAATTTAGTACGTATATAATAGAATCATGTAAAAATTACTCAACATAACTTCACTCACTTAAAATACAAAAGTAAACTTTTTGAACTCAATTTTAGTATGCTCCAGATTGAGTTCATCCATTCAAATCATTAAATTATCTAGAACAAAATATTCCCTCATTGTTGACAAATCAACAAATCATTCATAATTTGTTTTTGTTTTGGCTGTATTCTTTGAAATAAAAATCTTTTACTATTTTTGGTGATTTTCATCGTTAATTTGAGGATAAAGAAAAAATCATCTAGCAGGACTGAAAATACCCAAAAAATAACCGACTTTACACATACATATAGGTTGTGTTTTTTAAGATTATAAATATCTTCATTAGGTCTGTTCGATTGGGCTTACTAGCTTACAATTAAGAGGAAGCAACAAGAAAAATCTAGCAGCACTACTAAGTAGCAAGCAACTTTTTTGTTTAGCCATTAAATTCCATACAAACATTAAGCTAGTAACCCCCATCGAACAGTCCTATTGTTAACACATAAATCAAATATGATAAGAAACTAAAATTTTACATGTATTATGAAGTTAATGCGCGCTGATAAAATTGAGCTTTATTTTTTTTCTTCCTACAAATATTGCTGATTAAAGTACCACCACATTAGATAGGATCGATCCCCAACCAAAATAAGTTGGGTCAAAAGGTAATTTCAGAAAATTTTTATACCTTCCACCTCCAGGATGGGGATATACTAACTTTGTCATTCCGTTTGCAATACCTTGAAATATTGACCTGAGACCTTATAAATTCCTATATATTCTTGATCGTCATAAAATTCTAATACGATCTAGCCATGTCTGTCCGTCTGATGAAAGCACGATAGTATATAAACGAAAGGAGCTAGAGCGTCCAAATTTTCCATAAATGCGTCTTATAGTCGTAGATCGGTGGGTTTTGAAACTGAGGGAAATAGGCCCAAAGGGAAAAACATTTCATTCACAAGCACTAAAAATACCCATAATATCCTCTAATATTTTAGACTATTTAAGCACATTTTTTCAATATGTCTGCTTGTACTTACTTGATATTGGGTATACGCATTTCCTCTATAACGAAAACGTGCACCAACAAGTGATTCTTATTCGTAGGGGGTGAAATGGGCCAAAAAGGAATACAAATAGTACCTATCAAACCACAACAGCTAGAAACACGAAATTCAGAGTGTACATTCCTCTAATTGATAATATAAAAGTATTTTTTTCACAAATTCGTACTTTTAAGGGATAAAATATGTATGCATTCCTCTTACTGCAGACACGCAAAATAAAAATAAATTTCCAAATTCGTACTCTTTACTTTTACGGCAAAAATTTGTTGAAAATATTGACCAATATTTATGCTATTTAAGCGTTTTTGAATATATATGTATAAGAATATTTATTTTTTGAATTGACTTGATGTGTTATTTCTATATATATAGTGTAAACGTATTGGTAGCCTTGCCTAGTGAGCGTGGTTTGAAAGAATAAAAATATTATATTTATTTATAAAATTATTTTTTCAATATTTGTATTTGTTTTGGTTTGGCTATATTAAAAAAATATATTTTCCTGAATTATTACTGAACTTCTACGAAAATCGCCTTTGTGGAATGCAATTCATGATGGAGGGTATATAACGCCGTTTTTACTTGTTTTTTTTGGTCTACTCTACATACCGCTCATTCAGTTTTTTTACGCAGCGTCGACGTTTTAAGTCCGATCGTTACGGGAATCATATAGTGTTGTCCATATTTTTGCAAAACACAAATTTTCCAACTGATCATTTTTGACGTCCGACGTCAAATTCGGACATCAAATGAGGAAACAATATAAAAAATAAATAAAAGTCCTACTGCCACAAAATTACACCTCTATTAATTGATATCTTATCTATAAAATTTAATCAGTAACAAAAATTTATATTGGAAACAACATTTATTTAACGTGACGCGTTGCGTTTTACATAACGAAGAAGAAACACAAAACAATATTTCCGAAAATACCTATACAATATTTTTATGAGAAGAATACATATGTATACAAACTTTCAAAACAATCAAATTCAAATTCAATCGAAGTCAAAACCCGTACCGCTTGACATGGAATTACTCAAATGCAAAATATAACATACAAATATTTTACTTGACACTGTAATTTTAATAATTATTTCAGGAAATAATATAACTGCCTGACCCACGATGTCGAAAGAAAATCTATGCGAACGAAAGCCAGTCACTCACTTTCGCATCAAAAAGCGAACCACTATCTTCTGACTTTTCGTTCGCATAGCCTTACGTGTTGTAAGTGAATGAAAATGTTGCCAGATCAAAAAAAGCCACAAAAAATCGCAAATATGCCAAGAAAAAAGCGTTCAATATCCAAATTCTAACGTATAATAAAAAAGTTGACACAACTTTTTCTCAGCTGAAATAACTGAAAACAAAATTTTAAAAAATAATGTAAACAATAAATATTTGGTTTGATTGTTTTTTTGTGTTGTCAAAAAATATAAATTTTTCCAACGTACAAATTTTTTGGAGGAATGCTAATTTCAGGATCCCCGTA
Source organism: Polietes domitor (assembly GCA_947397865.1). NCBI lineage: Eukaryota > Metazoa > Arthropoda > Insecta > Diptera > Muscidae > Polietes > Polietes domitor. Next base: position 22,899,259 of record OX377618.1, on the reverse strand, counting down.
GACAGCTACTGGTCATCTCTAATGATCTTGAAATGACCAGAATACGTATAAAAACAATACTCTGGTGCAAACAAAAACAAACACTCTGGTGCACGGAGCAACGAAAAGTATAAATGCGAGCTGCGTTCTGCACAATATGTGCCTCGACACCTCAATTGGTGCCTATGAAGTTCGAGGCGAGATTATATCGAACGCCGAAAAAAAGTAGAGAGGAGAGCAATAAAAATATCAAATACATTTGTTTTGTGTTTTATTTATTTATGCTAGCGACAGACAAAACACAAGTGAGTGATTTTGACATTTTCATTCGCTCAGATGACAGAAGAAAAAGTTAGTGTCGTTCTGGTGCCTGTTAGTGGGTCCCAAATCAGCTGTTTGTCGCATGAGAGGCATGCGAACGTTAACGTTCGACATCGTGGGTCAGGCAGTAAATGTCTACAATATGTGTACAGAAAAGTGAATGATTATATATCTTCCAATATCTTTAAAATAAGATATTGATGGGTCTCGTACACAAATTCAGAGATATGAATACAAATATGTATACTATCTAAACGAAAATTTTACTAAATAAAATGGCAATTGGAGGAGTTTGCCGAAAAATGCTGGCGATTACACTTTGAATCAAGTTGAGTCCTACATATAACTTTTGGTCCACGACATTTATAGGATATGCTCACTACGATTAGGGTATATATTGAATTATTGAAATCAAATAATTTCCAATTAATCGAATAATGACGTCGAGAGTTATTCGATTAACCGATTAATCGAACAATTGTCCACTTAAATAAAACATAATTAATAGGAGCTATATAGACAAGACACGCCAGTTTACGGGTAGTTCAACTATATATTGAACGTTTATTACGTATCTAATTTTATTTAAAAATTTTAGTTGCTAATTCGAAATTCAAAAGAAATGAGAAGAATCTTAAGAACCATCCCTTTATTGAACATAATAACAGAAGTAATCCATTGACTTTTTTGAATATGGATCATGTGATTTATAACAATTTTTTCAATTTTGTTTGCTATTATCACTTTTCTATGAATTTACTATTCTTTAAATTTTAAATAATTCCGAAGCTATTGGTCAGTGTTTGATATTTTTTTTAAATGAAGTCGGATAAATCGTTTATCATACAAAGCAGACGACGATTTCAAACTTATAATATCGATTAATCGATTATTTAGGACAATTTATTCGAATTATTCGTTACCCAAATCATTATTTTATCATTATTCGAAGAAATATTTGACAAAAATGATTCGATTAATCGAATAAAATTTAATCGGTTGGATACCCTTACTACGATTCACATAATATCAACACTAAAGAAAACAGACAAGACTACGGTTATCACGAAATGTTAAATATATTTTTTTAGCTACTTACACAGGCCCTCAATTCTAATAATATAGTCACATTATTATTTTCTTTATATGCCTTAATTTTAAGTATTTTGTACAACTAGACAACTTAGACACGTATTAATCACACTTATTTGAAGGGAAAACTTTAAATAGATATCAGGCTTGCGGTGTAGCCACATGATTTTCTTCAATATATTTTGCTTGGAGTGTTGCTATAAAGAAAATATATACACATTAAAAAATTTCCAGTTTAAATTTTTGGAATTTCTGCCAAAGAATATGAAATTGGGACCAGTGTGTAGTGGAGAGATCAATAAGCAGCCCCTAATGAAGCTTAAGAACACATAGCCTAGCGTTTCTCTAATTATATTACGCATACTCTTAGTACGATTTCTTCAGTCCTCTAAAATAAGTATGTATTTATTAGTTTCATTAGTTTCACAATCAAGTCCATCATCATTCTAATGAAAGAAGAATATATATTTTTTGGTTGATTGCAATTTTTAAAATGAAAAAAAAAAAAATGGTTATTCGGGGAGTTTTCAAAGTACATAACACAAAAACTTTGAAATTTTCCAATTGGGCTGGATTTAGGAACTACGGCGCTTCTTTGGTCTCCGATTTAATCCATGATAATTGTTGGTAAAGCAGACGAGATTGCAGCAACTGTCAATGTCTTCAAGTATGGCACTGTTCATCTGCACTGGTTTTATTTTTTCCAAGTTTATTCTTAATTCTGCTCCTGCTTCCACTGCCCCTAAGAGTTGAACACAAATATTTTGAATGCTAATATACATACCTATTTTCGGTGCAGAACATAACCTAGCCAGGGTTGTAACTGGCCTGTCAGTCGCACGTTTTATACCATAAAAAATATTCGAACACAAACTAAACCACCGTGAATTTATTAATTAAAAATTAAATCCAATGGTGAATTTCTAGAGCTACTGTTTTGTTCAATACACTATTTCTCACTTTTCCTTTAAAATATGTTATCTAACTTTGTTTTTTTTTTTGCTTCACCTTATTTTGATTAATATTTACACAATTAGATCAGTTCAACATTTTATTTTGTCTTATGCATGCTTATCGTTACATAGCCAAATTTCAACTGAGCTCCCAGAATCTAGTTTCTAGTTGTTTTGCCACTCAAAATTTGTTTACTTTCACTAAATATGTTCTATGTTGAACGGAAGGCAATATCTACAACAAGATGTTCCATTAGACTTTTACAAAATCAAAGCAAATTCAAATGTTGAGAAATTTTGAATTTAATTGTTTCTGTACTACAACACACAGTGGTTGCAAATCGATTTAATTTGGATATAATTCTGACGTTGCTCAACAAGTTCATTTTCTATACGCAAACTTTTGCTTATCGTTTTTTTGGCATAATAAATTTTCAAACGACTTTAACCTTTGATCAAAATCTACTTCTATATTAATACAATAGATATTTTTGTGGTGTATAACTCTTGATCTAGGTGAGATTATAAACAATATGTTGGTATGTATTTTGTAGATACTGATTCGATCTTTTTAGAAAGTATAATATTTTCCAAATAGGATGATTTTAACGAAAACTTGTAACTCAAATACCGCAGAAACAGGTCTCGCCTTTGCTTTTGCGAAATTCCATGGAGCTACGTTACAGAATTACTTTAAAATAAATCGTTTTACATCAACGGTGCAACGAAAGTAATCATGGTTTAACTTTGGTAGGGGTTACGACTGTAACCAAGTAAATTAAATCATAAAGTAAATTTGCACCCATATTTTTACTACATATACATATTAGAGTGGCTTCCTTGGTGAGGAAGGAAAAAAAGTTGTTGATGTTCCCGACTAAAATGAAAGATTGGCTTGTTTTATGTGTTCTCCCGATCAAGTTTTTCTTGAAAATAATTCACGATGAGAATGGTATTGAGCTAGAAATTAAAATCCGACCCGAGCCTTATTAAGCCATATCAAAGACTTGCAATATGACCCAGTGGACAGATTTATACTATTTTAGATGAATTTTTTATAAAAACCGCAATAATTTCCACATTTTTAGTTCGACTTATGTTTTTAGTGTCGTTGGAGAGGTATTGATAACCAATTGCAATTTTTAGAATTTTCTAACCCATTTAAGGCCGCAAACATTTTTATACACTCCACAAGAGTATTATGTCTTTATGCATTTGTTTGTAACACCTAAAAGCAAACGAGATAGACCCATCGTTAAGTATACCGATCGACTTAGAATCTCTTTTTGAGTCGATTTAGCAATGTCCGTCTGTCCATCTATTCTTGTAATCAAAGTCCAGGTCGCAATTGTTGTTAGAACAAAACGAAACTTTGCACAACGATGTTTTAATGGATAACGCTATTTAAGTTGCAGAAAATCGGTTCAGATTTAGATATAGCTCCAATACAAATTTTACTCCCGATTTTACTCTCTTCACGCTAGATAACACATTTTTTAACAGAATTTCTTCAAATTTAGCAAAATATCTTATATTTCCACTAGAAACACCCAAGGTGAAAATTGGTCAGATCGGTTCAGATTTATATATAGCTCCCATACAAATTTTGCTCCGAATTTGACTTTTTCCGCTTTAGAGACCACATATTTTATTAGATTGTCTTCAAAATTAGCAAAACATCTTATATTTAAACCAGGAACACCTGTGGTGAAAATAGGTCAGATCGGTTCAGATTTATATATAGCTTCCATTCAAATTTCGCTCCCAATTTGGCTTTTTCCGCCCTAGTTTCTTATGTTTCAACTAGAAATACACATGGTGGAAATGAGTCAGATCGGTTTAGATTTATATATAACTCCCACAGAAATTTCGCTCCCGGCTTAACCTTTTCAACCCCAGAAACCACGTGTTTTAACGAAAATTGAGCATAATACGTTATACTTGAACTGGAAGAACCTATTGTGTAAGTGGGTCACATCATTCCATGTTTGGATATAGCCCCGATACAAATATTATTCTCGATTTGACAAATTGGGTCAGGTCATATTAGCATATGATTAGGAATCATACAAAAATCCTTCCCGTTTTCAATTTTTTACCGAATTGAATTGTATTCGGATAGAAAGTGGAGTATATCATATAGTCGGCCCCGCCGACTTTAGCCTTTCCTTACTTGTTCATAATGTTAATATTCAGTGGGTTAAATGGGAAGTAAAAACTGAAATATGGGGTTATTTGCATCGTAAACATATTTGTAAAGGTAATTTTTGGAAAAAAATCAATCATTTAAAATGTTTGTTAATGTTAAATTAACATAGATAGACGCGTAAAATTTAATGTATATTTAACAGATGTTCTTCTCTTTCATTTGATACCCATATCGCCATTGTGTGATACGCAAAAGTACGAAACTAAATTAGATAAACATTTACATCCTTTGGAAATTAAAAGTCCTGTAAAAAGTCAAACGACCACGATATACAAAACTGAGTTTGAGTTTTCTTATTAGTTACCTATAGTTTCACTTCTATATAATCTCGTTCTTGGGAGGGAAATCATATCGCACGGTTTTATTGTAACATCTTATATGAAGTTTTCCTCCCAATTTATCCATTGATAGACCAAAATTTCAGATGTTTTTTTTTTCAAAAAATAGCTTTTTGTAAGACTAGAATGTTTTTACACCGCATTTAACCCACTGAGAACCAACAGGGCCTTAATGGATTAGGAAGTTCTAAAAATTTCAATTGGTGATCACTACTTCTTCAACGATCCAACAGAAACACCAATCGAACTAAAACTATGGAAGTTATTGTGGTTTTTATGAAAAAATGCAACAACAATTGAACAAAAATGTTAAAATTCTACCCTATATTATGAATTAAAATGCATGATTTTGATATGGTTTGATAAGTCTCGGACCAGATTTTAATTTCTAAAATTCTCACCGTGAATTTTATTCAAGAAAAACCTGATTTATATAGGTTTTTTTGAACGCGTCCAGGTCTCGAACGGACAATGATAAAAGCGAAATATTTTGGGAGAACACATAAAACAAACCAATTTTTCATTTTAGTCGGGAACATCCACAACTTTTATTTTGAAGCCACTCTAATAAAGGGTGATTTTTTAAGAGCTTGATAACTTTTTTTTAAAAACGCATAAAATTTGCAAAATCTCATCGGTTCTTTATTTGAAACGTTAGATTGGTCCATGACATTTACTTTTTGAAGATAATTTCATTTAAATGTTGACCGCGGCTGCGTCTTAGGTGGTCCATCTGCTTAGTCCAATTTTGGCATTTCCACGTTTTTGAGTAACAGAGCCCAATTGGTGCGAACGGCGACGAATCGAAAATTGGTGGTCATCATTAACACTGGCCGATACAGCTGCGATATTTTCTTCAGTTCGCACTCTACGTAAGCGTGTTGGTGGTTTAATGTCCAACAATGTAAATTTGGTGCGAAATTTAGTCACAATAGCCCGAATAGCCGCTTCAGTGGGTCGATTAAACTGACCATAAAATGGAAGCGCGCAATGAACTTTCTTAACAGAGCACGCATTTTGATAATAAAATTCAATAATTTGCAAGCGTTGTTCGTTTGTAAGACGATTCATGATGAAATGTCAAAGCATACTGAGCATCTTTCTCTTTGACACCATGTCTGAAATCCCACGTGATCTGTCAAATACTAATGCATGAAAATCCTAACCTCAAAAAAATCACTCTTTACATATATATTAAGCACTATTATAAAATTAAATAAAAAACATGTAAGGAAAGGCTAAAGTCGGGCTGGGCCGACTATATGATACACTCCACTTTCTATACGAATACAATTCAACTTGGTAAAAAAGTGAAAACGGGAAGAATTTTTGTATGTTTCCTAATCATAGGCTAATATGACCTGACCCAATTTGTCAAATTGAGAAGAATATTTGTATTGGGGCTATATCCAAACATGGAATAAAGTGACTAACTTTCACAATAAGTTTTTCCAGTTCAAGTACAATTCTTTCAGTTCTCATTTTGAAGAAATTCGGTGAAAATTCGTGGTTCCTGGGGCGGAAAAAGTCTATCTGGGAGCGATATTTGTATTGGAGCTATATGTAAATCTGAAACGCTCTGACACATTTTCAGTATGGATGTTTTTAGTTAAAAATAAGATATTTTGAAAGATTTGAAGAAGATCTGTTAAAATATGTGGTTTATAGAGTGGAAAAAGTGAAATCGGGAGTGAAATTTGTGTGGGAGCTATATATAAATCTGAACCGATCTAACACATTTTTACCACAGGTGTTTCTAGTTCACATATAAGATGTTTTGCCAATTTTGAAGAAAATCTGTTGAAATATGTGGTATATAGAGTGAAAAGAGTCAAATCGGGAGTGAAATTCGTATGGGGGCTATATCTAAATCTGAACAGATTTTCTTCAAATTAAAAAGCGTTCGTCCTTATCCCGAAAAACTTCGTTGTGCAAAGTTTCATTTGGTTCTGTCTACAATTGCGACCTGTATCGTGACTACAAGAATAGATGGACGGACAGACAGACGGACATTGCTAAATCGATTCAAAAAGTAATTCTAAGTCGATCGGTATAATTTACAATGGGTCTATCTCCCTTGCTTTTTGGTGTTACAAACAAATGCACAAAGACATAATACTCTCGTGGAGTGTATAATTATTTGGATAAGTTTTTTTCAAAATCTATCACTAATCAAACAACACAAAAACTAAAAATATATTTTTCTATTGGGTGAAAATTTAACTTACCGGTTTAATGAGAAACAGTCATATAAATATTATGGGAAGTGATTGCATTGACATTGACAGTTTTATTTTATTATAAAAGAAGGAGTCATTCATTCATTCACTAAAGTTACTTAAAGATTAGCGATATAATTATTGATATTAAAAAAGAAACATTAAGTCGAAATTACATTCATAAAGGTATATTCTTCATTCACTTCCTCATTTTCTAAAACGCTACGCGTCAAATGTTGGCGTTTTTGAATTAAGTTTTGAAAGTTTATAAAACTTAATCGTTCACTTAAATGATTTCTTGTTCGGCATTCCGTTTGTCTGGTTTGGTTTTCACAGTTCACAATTTTGTTGATCGTTTTAATTACATAGGCTGGGTCGCGGTCCATACAAATGGAAAAACAGTTTCCAGTCACCCCACGAATATAAAGTTTGCATTGTTTAATGACTTTAAGCTAAACGTTCCTGAAATCATGTTTTCCCCGTGCATTTTTGTCAATTTTTCTGAAATAATAGACCATTGAAAGCACTTTAAATATAAAATTTGATTCTTATCTTAGCGTAACTTATTGATCGAACTATTTGAACCTTTAAGTAATTTTTGTGTTTTTTCATAGTTCGTATTTGGTGTTAGAAATTTACATGGATAGCGGTAGTCAATACCTATCGAATGATGCCTACATGATGAATATCGGAAGGAATTTAAAGCCGCCGCGCTCATTTTTATACCCTACACCACCACGTGCACTAGGGTACTATAATTTAGTTTTCCGCCAAATGCTTGAAACCAAGCTAGACCCACCTTAAAGTATACGGATCGGCTTCTAAGCTTGTTCGCACTCTACATGTCGCAATTGCTGACCGATTATCATGAAATTTGGCAGAAGTTACTTTTTTTGGCCAAGGACGATCGGTATTGAATTTGGAGGAAATCGGTTCAGATATAGATATAGCCTCCATACAAATATACCTATACGCCCTAGAATACACATTTTACATGGGATCATGACCAAATTTTCAGGATCGTGTTATATTTGAACTAGAAACAGCTAACGGGAAAGTAGACCACATGGGTCTATGTTTTGATATAGCCCCCATACAAAAATACCTCCAATTTTCAATATTACTTCTCTAAAATGCACATTTCACATCGGAACTTGATCAAATTTTCCACACAATGTTAAATTTACACTAAAACAAGTAAGGAAAGGCTAAAGTCGGGCGGGGCCGACTATATAATACCCTACACCACTCCCTGCGTATGTACCTCGCTTTGATTACTAAACCCAGGTATTTCATGGCAGCAATTTTATTTAGTTCATATAAATTATACAGCTACTATAACTTCATATTTAGTCACATTTTACGAATATGGTTAATAATATGGTAATTGATCCAATTATCCGACAGACAAATACAAGTTATACAGTAGTAATAGGACCGACATTTCAAAAGGGGGCCTATAACAACATTCTGAGCCTGGTCCAAAACATGGGCCTATATATTTTTCATTCCCTGTAGGTATTCCTAGTTGAAAAATATCATGATCTGCAAAATTTGATGAAGATCCGATTTAAGATGTAGTTTCTAGAGCTGTAATGGATCAGAAACGGCCCCATTTGGGTTATACCAAAGTATGGACATATGGGCATCACCCAAACAATTCTCATTGCAATTCAATTCGGTAAAAAATTGAAATCGGGAAGGATTTTTGCATCCTGTAAATGTATGTGTTTGACAAAAAAATGTTAAATCGGAAAGGACATTTGTATGGGGGTATATTGAACTCTGGAACGAAATAGGTGAAATATAATATGTATAGTTTGGACCAAATCGGTTAAACATTTGTATTTGGGCTCTATCTAAATCTGAACCGATCTTACTCACTTTCAGCTAAGGTGTTTCTAGTTCGATTATAAAATGCTGTGCCAATTTTAAAGAAAATCGGGTACAATATGTGGTTTCTAAAGTGGAAAAAGTGAAATAGGGAGCGAAATTTGTATGGGGGCTATATCTAAATCTGAATCGATCATACCCAATTTCTGCATAGTTGTTTCTAGTTGGATTATAAGATGTTATACCAAATTTAAGGAAAATTTGGTACAATATGTGGTTTCTAGAGCGGAAAATGTCAAATCGGGAGCGACATTTGTATGGGGGATATATCTAAATCTGAACAGATTTCCTCCAAATTCAATACCGATGGTCCTTGGCCAGAAAAAATAACTTCTGCCAAGTTTCATGACAATCGGAGTACAATTGCGACCTGTAGAGTGCGAATAAGATTAGATGGTCAGCAGAGGGACGGACGGACGGACATCGGTAAATCGATTCAGTTGGTGATTCTAAGCCGATCGGTATACTTAAAGGTGGCTCGATTATTTCTTGGTGTTACAAACATTTGGCGCGAAACTAACTTATAATACCCTAGTCCACGAAGTGGTGTAGGGTATAAACACGTGTTTTGAAAGCCAGCTATATAGGTCAATGTTTTGGTATAGCCCCCATACAAGTGGGAGCCCCCAGTATACACTATTATCGCTCTAGAACCCACATCTTACATTGGATCTTAACAAAATTTTGCAGATCATGTTATATTTCAATAAAGAATACCTACTTTGAAAGTGATCTATAAAGGCCCACTTTTTATTGTAGCGCCCTTACAAATGGGCCCACATTTTACATCAGTAGTTTTTCAAATTTTACAGATTATATTATATTTCAACTAAGAAGGCATACTATGAAAGTCAAATATATGGGTCCATATTTTTGTGTAACCCCCATACAAATTGGGCCCCTATTCTACTCTATTACATCTCTAGAAACCACATCGTGCATTGGATCTCGATATAATTTTACATAACATGTCATATTTCAACTAAGAATACCTACTTTGAAAGTGATCTATATGGAACCACTTTTTAATGTAGCGCCCTTACAAATGGACCCATTTTAATTTTTGTCTATCTAGGCCACACAATTTACATCGGAAGTTTATCAATTTTTGCATTTTGTATTATATTTCAACTAAGAAGACATACAATAAAAGTCAAAGACATACTATGAAAGTCAAATATATGGGTCCATATTTTTGTGTAACCCCCATACAAATTGGGCTACCATTCTACTCCATTACATATCTAGATATTGGATATCGACATAATTTTGCATATCATGTTATATTTCAACTAAGAATACCTACTTTGAAAGTGATCTATATGGAACCACTTTTAAATGTAGCGCCCTTACAAATGGGCCCCATTTTTTATTTATTTTATTTATTTTTTATTTATTTTTTTACATCGGAAGTTTATCAATTTTTGCATTTTGTATTATATTTCAACTACTATGAAAGTCCAATATATCTGTGGTCACAACCCTTAACAGCCTAACTCGAGTTAGGACACAATTGAGTTATTAGCATCATCGTATTCAGCGTATCTAAATTTATTTGCTCTAAATTTTTCATGTTTGTATCTCTTCTAGGAAGGCAATTAATCCTAAAAAACCTAATAGCTTAAGTTATTTTTCTAAATTACTGTTTTGGCATAACTGCCTAAGTCAATTTAGGATTACAACAAATATAAACATTATTTTTTCATCATTGCCTAAATCAACTTAAGTCGTTAATCCAAAAAAAAAAACAAAGAAACAATTTTATTTTCCTAACTTGAGTTAAGCTCTTATTCCGAATTACAATTTCGTTTTTTGATAAACATAAATTGAGTTAAGGTCTTTCTCCAAACAAAAAAAAGTTTTAAAATATCATGTCAAGTTAAGTTCTTAATACAATTCTACAATTCATAAGAGCCTAAGTGTCTTTTTCGATAATATCTTTTGACTGCGAGAATAAACAACTATTTTTTGTTAACAACTAAGTAAAGAAATTCGTTTCCTTGGAATCTGTAGCAAAGTTTTCCAAAAAACACCTTCTCCTGATTTTCAGTGAAGATTCAAAACTTTAAACTCCTGTACTGAAAATATTGAAAAAACAGACTTAGGCTGTTATGGGTTGTGACCACAGATATGTGTTCATACTTTGGAATAACCCAAATGGGGCCCCCATTCTACTCTATTACAATTCTAGAAACTACGTCTTACATCGGATCATGATATATTACAACTAGGAATACCTATCGTGAATGAGAAATATATAGGTCCATGTTTTGGACCAGGCCCCAAGTGTTGTTATACTACTGTATAATTTGCATTTGTCTGCCGGAAAATTGGACCAATTATTTACCATATTCGTTAAATATGACTAGAGATGAATTTATAGTAAACTGTATAATTTATATGAACTACATAAAATTGCTCCCATGAAACACCCTAATAAAAGCAAGGTATATATGCAGGGAGTGGTGTAGCCTTCAGCCTTTCCTTACTTGTTTAAAAAGTGTTTGAAAATGTTGGCTCTGAAAATCCATCTCCAGGCGTCATTTTTCGCTCGATATCCATCATTTAGGTATCATTTGAATGGTATTTATTGCTTCTATTTATTTTACGCTTAAAATTCCACTTCCAAAAGTATTTCCTCGTTAAACACATAAAATTTGGTGCTTGCTATTTCTATTACTATTTGTGGTGCAAAATATTCACAAAGATCTTCTCCTACAACGAACTTCATCAAGAGCTTTCCATAAAACAATTCCAAAAATTTATTGAAGCTGACTCGAACGTTACAAAAACCACTAAAGGATGAAGATGTCCGTAGCACGGCATCTCAGGACTGAACGATAGGGTTTTTCTAAAAAAGGCTTTTGCGGAATGATATGATTCTTGCCTTTTAATAACACTTAAATTTGGGTAAGGCGAAGCGTTGCGTTTTAGAAAATAAGGGGGCTAAGACTGTTTAATTAGTGCACCCTACTTTCTATTCTATACTCTTTTTACTGGTCATGTTGGACCATAAACGCAGCGAGAAATGATACAGCACTTCGATCACGCTTAATAGTGAAAATCCCATAAATAGACCGAGTATACCGCCACAGTTGGCCATGAATTCAGAAAACCCATACAATGCGGAACGTTTAGAGGTAATGAAGTCATCGTCCTTAAAGTAGATCGTCAAACGAGCATATATTTCGTCTTCCTTCATATCGTCCGTGTTTCCTTCAGCATCTACCTTTTTCCTGGCATTGAAATCAGCTTGAGATATTTCTGTGCCATATTCCAATGATATACACGAAGGCATACAATTGCATCCATTCTTATCTCCATTTGCATTGGCAAAACTATCCAGTAGCATGTTGTCTTCAGCCTTTATGTAACAATGAATTTTATCTGCTCCGCACACTGGCATATCCGGAGTACGAGCCATGGCGTATTTGACACATCCGCATGTTCGGAGGGTATAATTTGTGAGGCACTCAATATCGCAGTTGTTCTCGCTGTACACTTTATAAAATGCCAACTGTCGTTCTCCTTTCAAATAGCACTTTCGCTTCTCTGGGAGATGGTTGGCTATCCCAGGTGAAGTGGTGACCATGGCGGGATTGACAGCAATCGAAACTTCTTTGTCCAGGGAAACGCGCACAAATCGTTTGGACAGCAACGGCACTTCATCGGGCGTATGCAGGGCAACTTTAAAACCCTGAGTAGCACCACTGCAGCCATAATCTAGATTTGCTTTAGACGATTGTAGGATCACAGTTAAAGCTGCTCTAGTGTTGGCGCTGACAACTCTAGCGGGATACGTTTTTAAAGGCGTATTCTTTGGATAGCCCTGATCCAAGGACCAGCTCAGAGTACGATTTATTCTGTCGTCAGTCGAGGCACTGACAAAACTTTCTAAGCCCATTTGTCGGTATTGGACAGTGTTCTCCCGATATAAATCGGTGCCATTGAAACCGTTAAATGTGAAACATAGACCGTCCTCGGTGTAGGTCGTCGTAAAGAGATCATCACAGGTTGCCGCAATGCCAAACCATTTGCACATGGCCATTTGTTGTTGGAAGTCGATTGACATGTTTTTGAGGATTTCAATATAATCAATGGGTTTATCAGACAAATGGGGTATCTTTTCAGGGAGGTTATCATAATTACAGGTATGTAATAAAGTTATAAATTCTTCCAGTTCACGTGAGGTTATATTAGGCAGAATTCTATATTGATTCAAATGTTGAAGTAAGTCGCCGTATTGAGGACCTGGAAAATAAGAAGGAGAAAATTATAAATATTCGTCTCGAGAGAAATGAAAAAAGCTACTGCAAATGATGATATATATGCAGTATGATTGATAATATACGTCGTATAATATACGTATATGATGATTGATAAATATACGTCTCAAGAGAAATTAAAAAGCTGTCACAAATGATGACATAGACAATGAGGGGTCAAGTAATAAATATCTTGAATCAGAACAATATCCGAGTTATTTTTCTGTAAATTAGCTTTATTTATGACATCGTTATAGTCACGGATACATACCGTCTTTTTTCAGCTTTCTCCTTGTTTCTGAACATATTGTTACAGCTGGAAACGGTATTTCAGAAATCGCCGTGGCGTACTCCGAGAAACTGACTATTACCGGTGTATCAATCCATTTCACGTAGACATTATGAATCGTAATCGAACAATACGACATCGATACTATGAAGACAGCCACCCAAAAGATTACTTCCTTCCACGGACGACGAGTGCCCAAATATTGAACACCGTGCAGCGAGGAGTTGGAACAATATTCAAAGTAAATATCTTGAATACCCTCCCAGAGGGTCATCTTTTTTCTGCGCTGAGGCGATAGCTGAGCTTCGTGGTTTAGTCCCATTTTGGCATCGAGAGGAATTTGTTCGTTTGCATCAGAAGCCATTGTTCCATTCAAATAATATTTGCGAGGCTCCATTGCCTTCTAAAAAGAGAACGAATTGAAATTAAAATTTTCTAGGCACGAGGGGGGAAATATAAAAAATGTGTTAGGCGAGAAAAACATCGCAATCAGCACAACATTTTAAAAAATCGCAAGTGTTTGAAATAGTTGCAGTGTTTCATTTTACGCACCGATAAAGTAGATAGCACGAAATACACAAATTTTGTGTGAAAAATTTATATCTGCTTAATAAACAAAGTTTGGAACTATCACTTATTTTTAAACATTTTCATTAATTTTTTTAATTCTGTGTTAGCTTATTTATCGGAGCGTAAATTAAATTGATTTTTTTTAGCAGAGCTATTTAAAATTCATATATTTACATATCTGACTATTAAAATGAATATATTTCTTTATTACTAACAAAACTAGTTTAATTTCGTTTAAAGTCGATTTTGCGAATCCCAATCAAATCTTGCTATTTTCGATCAAACTATCCTATATTAGTCATAGTCAAATATTTCTCATTTCCATCTCGTTTAAAATGTTTACATGATTAATCATAGATACATTTATGAACAAGAGATTTATGAGTAACTAGCAGTACCCGCAGCTTCGCAAAGTTTCGAAAAAGCCAAGTATTTGTTATTAGTTTTATCCGTCTCTGTTTTAGGATAGTATTTATTTAATTTTCTTTTCTAAAACACTAAATTGGAAACATAGCCCTCATATACAGTCAAAGGAATGTGCTTGTCAATGTGCACTGTTTTAGCTGAACTCCCTTCGTATATATATATATATATATATATATATATATATATAGAGAGGAATTTACGCACCAAACTTCACAACTATAGCAGCAATGTTTTAGTTAGTACTATTTTTATCCCTTTTTGTCCCGCACACACCTTATAGGTATAAATTTTGAAAAAAAACCATTAGGATTTGCGCTTCTACCTTGACAGAGGAATTTACACACCAAATTTCACGACTATAGCTGCAATACTTAAATTAGTACCAATATTATTCCTTTTTGTCCCTCGTAACCCTTAAAAGTACAAATTTTGAAAAATCCAATTTTAATGGGCTTATACATAGTCAGAGGAATTTACATACTAAATTTCACGATTCTTAATATAATAATTTAGTTGGTACTATTTTTATTCCTTTTGCCCCGCTCACCTCTTATAAGTACAAGTTTCGAAAAATCCAATTTTACTGCGCTTCTACCTGGTCAGAAGAACTTGCATATCAAATTTCAAGATTCTAGCTGCAATACTTTAGTTGGTACCATTGTTATCCCTTTTTGTCTCTTTCCTCCTTTAAAAGTACAAATTTCGAAAAATTCCTATTTGTAGCTCGTCTGCATGGTCATTGCAAGGAACACACCGAATTTTATGTTTCTAGCTACTGCCGTTTAGTCAGGACGAAGGTTCGATGTTTATCCCTTTTTGTCCCATTTTAGCCCCTAATAGTACGAATTTCGTAAAACCCTTTCTTAGTCGACATATACGTCATATTTCGGAACTACCCTGAAAATTTCATGACCCTGGCTTCAGCCGTTTAGTCTGGGGGCTGGTCAATGATAAGTCAGTCAGTCAGTAACGCAACTCTTTTATATATATAGATATATATAGATAATGTAGAGGAATAACAATTTTAGTGAGCTTGTGTGCAGGATTGTTAAACAACAAGTAAGAAAACGTCAGTCGGCTAAACCGACTTGTATATACCCTCACTCTCAGAGAACATATCTATGGAAATTATAATAACTTAAATTTTACGTAGGGCCGTATGATTTGTGTGGAAGCTACTAGAAGGTTCATGACATTTGGTCCTAGCTTCCACAGTTATAAAACAATTGCAAAAACATTATAAAATATAAAGTGATAGTGGATTCCATGCACCAGTATAGAATTTATGAAGGATTTAATATTAACTAGGATAGAGACAATTGTGTGGGAGGTACAAGAAGGGGCGTGGCTAAACCGTAAATATTTTTTTTAGTTTAAATCGATTATAAAAACATTTTCAAATATCAAATTTCAAATGATTTTGACTACCCATATGGAAGTTATATCGGTTTTATTTCAACCAAGGCTTATGCCACTTTGTGTGGGAGGTACCAGAAGGGATCGCCACACCCCATATTCCACACGAATGTAACATATATAAAAGCATCGCTAAATATAAAATGTCATAGTATTCCGATCATCCTTATAGAAGTTGTAACAGCTTTAATTTTACGCAGGTTAGGGTGATTTGTGTGGGAGATACAAGAAGGAGTGTGGCAATACCCGCCATATTTTGTATGCTTAAAGTGATTATAAAAAATGTATCAAATACCAAAATATAGCCGATTCCGAATATCCGTGTGGAAGTTACTAAGTTTGGGAAAAATATTACCATGTGCAAAGTTTGAATTGATTCCTTAACTCCTTTTGAGAGTTGGCGTGTACACCAGCCAGACGGACGGACATGGCTCAAACGCCTTCAAAAGTCTCTCCTTCAATGCGTTACACTTTTTACTGTCCCAAATAATATATACCCTCCTACTCTGTAGAGTGAGGGTATAAAAATATACCGATAATAATATGGCTGATGTAGTGTCAGTACTTAACTTTTCATTTTTGCACTCTGGAGTAGGGTTTGGGGTCCGGGAATTCCCGGGAAAAACGATTCGGGAATTCCCGGACCCCAAACCCTACTCCAGAGTGCAAAAATTTTTAAATTTCCCGGGAATACGAGAAATGTTAAAAAATATTTTATTGATTATTTTGAGCACTAATTTATTTTTACTGTACAATTGGGAAATTTTATGTATATTAAATTCATATATTTAGATTATTGACAATAGTAATGAACATTTCTTTACATTATATTACTGCAAAAAAACTTCGCTAAGTCACTATTTTTTTGCGAAACACAGCTAGGGTAATACACACTTTTTATTAGGATATTTGCAGGATTTTTAATATAAATCGAAAATATCATACTGACAATACTATTTCTGATATAGTGTCAATACTTAACCCCTCGTGCAATCTGGTTTAACTTTAAATTTCTTGTTTTACCAGAAGAATCTAAGTGATAAAAGGTGAAAATATTTTTAATGAAGAATTTATTTTACATATGAAGCCAGTAAGAAATGGTATAAAAATAGGGAAAACATTAAAATTGTTCACCTGGAAACTTTCGAGAGGAATATAATAGGAATAGAAATATTTGATTTGAACTGGGATATCGTCCTGACTCAAGACCATTTTGCATCTATATTTAATAGAATGCAAATTTATTTAAAAATGGCATGATGACATTTATTACTTGGCTGCAGACTACCACGATCATGATTTCGACCATGTCAAAAGTCTTTTCAAGTGGCTTCACAGCGACTTTTCAACATCAAACCCTGCCTCTATAAGGAGGAGATTCTCACAAACGAACGAGAAACTTGACACTGCAATTTAAATAATTACTTCTGGAAATAATATAAAATGTCTTCAAGTTATATACCAAGCCTACACTAATCACAAAATGTTAAATATAAGTTGTCAACAGTCACTTCATTATATTCTTTTTACGCCTTAATTTTAAGTATTTTGTATAACTGCTTTAGACCCGAATTAATCCCACTTGTTGAAACGGCAAACTTTAAATACCTCTCAGGCTTGTGGTGTTGCCACCTAGTTTTCTCCAATACATTTTCTTAATTGCGTGGAGTGTTGTCATTAAGAATATATATATACATTTAACAATTTCCAATTTATTATTTTTTAATTTCTTCTAAAAAATATGGATTTGGGACCAGTGTGCACTGTAGTGATTCATCCTTATGAGATCATTACTTGATTGTCAAGGGCCTTGTGACCTCATTCACTGTCGGTATCTACCCTAATGCGTACTTAAACTAGACACACTGGTGGACAAAATGTATCCCTAAGGATCCTTCGCTAGCCTGTTACATACAGATGTACACAAATACATTTTGTAATCTTTTACTGTGTCTGGAAAAACGGTGAGAAAATATTATAACTTATGTACTTTGTGTGTGTGTGTCTGTCCGACTGTTGAAAGGAAAGGAGCTAGGTCGTTCAAATTTTTCATAAATGAGTCTTATAGTCGTAGATCGGTTGGGATTGAAACTGGTCGAAATCGGCCCAAAGGGAAAAATTTTTCCCTCACAAGGACTAAATATACCCATAATAATCCCTAATATTTTAGAGCATTTAAGCATATTTATACGCTCCACAAGAGTATTACATCATTGTGCATTTGTTTGTAACGCCCAAAAGGAATCATCTATTGTTGTAACCAAATTACAGGTCGCAATTATGGTCCGATCTTAACAAAAATTGGCACAAATAAGTCTTGTGGATCAAGGACGAACGCTATTTAAATTTAGAAACCACATATTGTACACGATTTTTTTAAATTGGACACAACATCTTATAATCCAACTAGAAACACCTATGCAGAAATTGGGTAAGATCGGTTCAGATTTAGATATAGCCCCCATACAAATGTCGCTCCCGATTTGACATTTTCCGCTCTAGAAACCACATATTATGCCCGATTTTCTTTAAAATTGCCACAACATCTTATAATCCAACTAAAAACACGTATGGTAAAATTGGGTAAGATCGGTTCAGATTTAAATATAGCCCCCATATAAATGTCGCTCCCGATTTGACATTTTCCGCTCTAGAAACCACACGTTGTACTCGATTTTCTTTAAATTTGACACAACATCTTAAAATCCAACTAGAAACTTGGGTAAGATCGGTTCAGATTTAGATATAACCAGCATACAAATGTCGCTCCCGATTTGACATTTTGCGCTCTATTAACCACATATTGTACCCGATTTTTATACCCTCCACCTCCAGGATGGGGGTATATTCACTTTGTCATTCCGTTTGTAACACCTTGAAATATTCATCGGAGACCCCATAAAGTGTATATATTCTGGGTCGTGGTAAAATTCTAAGACGATATAGCCATGTCCGTCTGTCCGTCTGTCCGTCTGTCCGTCTGTCTGTTGAAAGCACGATAGCGGCCGAACTAAATGAGCTAGGAGGTTCAAATTTTTCCTAAATGTGTCTTATGGTTGAAGATCGGTTGGCATTGAAAGTGGACGAAATCGGCACAGAGGGAAAATTTTTTCCCTCACAAGGACTGAAAATACCCCTAATATTTAGAGTATTTCAGCCTGTTTTTTGAACATATTAGCTTGTATTTACTTGATATTTGCAATGCGCATTCCCTCTTTAGCATAAAAGGTATGGTGCCCTTTTGATTTTGTGATTTTTATTTGTAGGGGGCGAAATGGGACAAAAAGGGATAAAAATGGTACCTATCAAACGACAACAGATAGAAACACGAAATTTGGCGTGTACATTCCTCTAATAGAGGCGTGTACATTCCTCTAATAGAGTAGATACATAATATAAAAGTATTTTTCTAAATTCGTACTTTTAAGGTGTTAAATGGGGATAGAGGGATAAAAATAGTACCAACCTAACGGCTGCACCTAGAATAATGAAATTCGATATATACATTCCTCTGATTGCATAGACATGTAAAATAAAAGAACTTTCCAAATTTCGTACTTTTTGGGGTTCGAATGGAAAAAGGGGATAAAAATAGTACCTACCAAATGACAGCAGCTAGAATCATGAAATTCGGAGTATACATTCCCCTGACTGCGTAGACACGAAAAATAAACCGTTTTTTCAAATTCGTACTTTCAATGGATACAATGGCTACAGGGGATACAAATAGTACCAACTAAACGAATACAGCTAGAATGATGAAATTCAGTGAGTACGTCCCTCTAATTGTGTAGATACGTAAAATAAAGAGATTTTAGATAGTCGTACTCTTGAGGGGGCAAAATTGGAAAAAGGGGATAAAAATGGTACCAACAAATTGGCCGCTGATAGAATCATGGAATTCGGTGTATACATTCCTCTGACTGCATAGCCACGTAAAATATTTTTTTTTTCAAGTTCGTACTTTATTTTGTTGCTTTTACGACAAAAAAATTTAGAATCATGAAGTTGTCTTATACTGCGTACGTGAGAGATAAGGTTTTGAAAACACTTATACTTTTGAAATTAAAATAGGATGGAAATACAACCAACCAAACGACTGTAGCTGAAAATACACTCTCTATCCCCCAATATTTAGGGTATTTATGATTGCTCCCTTATATTTACTTTATGAATTGAAGTATTATATCCATTATATATATATGGCTTATTAATTAAATTTCTTATTTTCATACAGTTAAAATTTGTTGCGGACATTCCTCTTGTAGCTTGGAAGCACCACAAAGAAAATAAAAGTTTTAGCGGGCGAAATGGCTAGAATCATGAAATTCGGTGTGTACATCCCTCTAATTGCATAGACACGTAAAATAGAGGGATTTTTCGAAATTCGTACTTTTAAGGGATATAATTAAAAGGAGGGATAAAAATGGAACCTACCAAACCGCTGAAGTCGAAATCATGAAATTAGGTGTATACATTCTGTCTATAAAGACTCGAAAAAGGGTTTTTTTGCGAAAATTTGGGTGGAGAATGGGGCGAATCTTTAAAATTTATACTTGTTCTTTACTTGTTCTTACTTGATATTGGGTATGCGCATTCCCCCTATAACAAAAACGTGCTCCATAAAGTGATTTTTATTCGTAGGGGGTGAAACGACAACTGCTAGAAACACGAAATTCGGTGTGTACATTCCTCTAATTGAGTAGATACATAGTATAAAAGTATTTTTTCCAAATTGGTACTTTTAAGGGGTAAAATGGGATAAAAATGGTACCAACCAAACGGCTGCACCTAGAATAATGAAACTCGGAGTATTAGTTCCGCAATAAAAAAATAAACGGATTTTTCGAAATTCGTACTTTTTGGGGTTAAAATGGAAAATTGGAAAAAAAGTAGTAGTAACCAAAGACGGTAGCTAGAGTCATGAAATTCGGAGTACATATTCCTCTGAATGCGTAGACACGAAAAATAAAAGTTTTTTCCAAATTCGTACTTTCAATGGATACAATGGGTACAGAGGGATAGAAATAGTACCAACTAAACGACTAGAGCTAGAATGATCAAATTCGGTGTGTACATCCATCTGATTGCGTAGACACGTAAAATAAAGAGATTTTAGAAAGTCGTACTCTTAAGTGGGTAAAATCGGAAAAGGGTGATACAAATGGTATACCATCCAAATGGCCGCAGCTAGAATCATGGAATTTGGTGTATACATTCCTCTGTGTACATAGACACGCAAAATAAAAATATTTTTCCAAATTCGTACTTTTTACTTTTACGGCAAAAATTGGTTGAATCATGAAGTTAGGTTATTTTGCACTATGTACGTGAGATAAGGGATTTTCAAAATTTGTACTTTTGGAATTAAACTAGAATGGAAATACAACCAACTGTAGCACCCACTATCTACCAATGTTAATGGTATTTAAGCTATTTAAGCTTGAAGATTGTTGTCTTATATTCAATTTTTGAGTTTACTTTAAGTATTATTTCGATATGTAAAGGTATTGGTAGCCTTGCCTTATAAGCGTGGTTTGAAATAATAAAAATTTTATATTTATTTATAAAATATTATTGTTCAATATATGTAATTGTTTTTGGTTTGGGTATATTAAAAAAATATATATTCCTGAAATATTACTGCACTTCTACGAAAATCGACAGTCTCTGTGGGATGTTAAACATGGTGGAGGGTATATAGAGTTCGGCCCGGCCGAACTTAATGTACGTTTTTACTTGTTTTTAATTATGTTTTGGTTTTACTACTATGGGTTCAACTTTTTGGGAAACGTCCTCACATGCCACTATCTGCAGAATTGCGAAACAGACAAACGTTTTTATAATTCAGACAAACGCGACAGTCCCATGTCGTTTTCGGGTTTTCAGGAAATTCCTAATCACAACCCTTATTACATTTTTACATACAGCAAAAAATGTTTGTCCAAATATACTTAAGTATTTCACAGAAAATGTCCATCAATCATCGTATTTAATTGTCTTTTGCGTATTTAGGGCTCCGAAGGATATCTGCCCAGTTTTTACGTTTCACTTACACATCCAGTTCCATTCAAAATGTTCATGGAACTTTGTTTGAATATTTCGATTTAGAACACAAAACGATATGATTCAGATCACAAACAGAAATTATAAATAATTAGATAATTATTACCTTTGGTATTTTTTTTTTTCAAATATATTAGGCGGGCTAATTTTGAGAATATTTCTTTGTTTCAATTCAAATCCAAAGCGTTTTAAATGCTGCACTCAGCCTAGACTTTAGTAAAAGTAAGTATTCATTCACGGATATCTTTTCGCGTTGACTACTGAACGGTTAATGATGGCCGAATGTCAAATTTCGATGAACATATATTTGTCTTGTTCCAGTGTACGCTGCGATGCGTTCAAAATATACTTTCGGAAATTTTAGCAATGCAAACGAAGAAAATGATACCTCTCAAATGGAAAAATTGTGTGCACACTGCAGGCCAAAAGAGTTTCAATAACAATATGTACCTATCTCAACAGGCAGGGGTTGTGTTAACGCCAATGATACAGTGGCGTGTGAAAGTGAACGAATTCGTTTTCACAGACTTGGTCAACTATAAGCTATCGAATGTTAATAAAATACGTCTACGTTACAATAATACACAAGAAAGGTGATGTTTTATTAAAACTTGCATTTTATAGACGGCGTTACAGGGGTACAAAAAGAGGATTGTTCTTCTCAGCAACATCCAGTATCTTTCGAACCGAAATATCTATATTTTTTGGCAAAGTATTTGAAAAAAATCAGTAAATTTTCAATGGGTTTGACTAAAAGTATTAGTAGAAAGAAATTAATATTCAAAGATATTTTTGAAATTTGTACAACAATAGAAAATAATAAGATTTTCGATTGAAAATTTTCATAGATTTTATAAAGAAATTTCATAATATTTATGAATAAGTTTCATAAAAATTAATAATTTATACGGAAGTTTCCAATATAAACAAAAAAGCAAAAATGTCTGACTTGTTGACTAACCAATCAAAGTACACCATCATTGCAATAAGTATGTCCAGAGATACACGTCGACCGATTTTAAGCCGACAAGCCGCCGCCGCCACTTAAAATTACAAAAGAAAATACAACTGTCGACTTAGACAACCTACTACTGTGAAATATATAGATCTTTCTTTGACTTTGGTATCCCACTATATGATGACGTCTATAAAATGTTGAATGATTGTATTTTGATTTGACAGTCGCATTTATATAAGTCAATTCCAGTATGTGTTCCTATAAAAAAAAACAATAAATAATAGTTTCTTTAGTGTGTTAAAGTAGGAAGAGCTTAAGCATTCTTTGGAAGGATTATGATATTCAAGATGTCTGCTCAAATATGCCTCTCAGAAGAACCTGTAATTGCAAAAATATTTATTTAATTCATCCATATTATAAATTTTGGGAATATCCCAAAAAATAATTGTTTGGGATAATAATTTGAAATTATGTAAATATTTGCTAATTTTGACTAATATTAACGAATATTGAATTACTTGCCAAAAATAAAAGATAAGGTAATAAAAACCAATACAAATTGTTCTTTCTATTTTCCCAAAATTGTCATATAAATAGGGGTGATCGAATGACAGAACGAGCCGGCAAATGAGCCGAAAGCCGCCGTCGCCGAACCATTTTGGGTAGCGCCGCCGCCGCCGATAGTTATGGTTCGGCTTGTAACTGTGAGTATGTCTTTAACCTAACTCAGGGTACATAATTATGCCAGAGTTAAAAAAGGACAAATGAGAATTGCTAGCATTCAAACGAATAAAGTCGACACACTAAAAATGTAAGTTATGAAACATTTCATAAAAACTATTAAATCCTTCATTATATTTATGAAGACATTTCATAACACAAATATTTTATTGGTTATGACATATTTCATAATCCTCAAGAATTGTTTCTTTAATGTAATGAATTCTTTCGTTCATCTTATGAAACTAAGTTCCACTAATTTAACCATTTTGATTTGTGAAAGGAAATTATGAAACATTTCATGTTATTTATGAATTTTTCATACATATTCAAAAAATCAATAAATTGAAATGAAAAACCTTTTATGAAATCGCTTCGTAAATAAAGGGTGATTTTTTAAGAGCTTGATAACTTTTTTTTAAAAAAAAACGCATAAAATTTGCAAAATCTCATCGGTTCTTTATTTGAAACGTTAGATTGGTCCATGACATTTACTTTTTGAAGATAATTTCATTTAAATGTTGACCGCGGCTGCGTCTTAGGTGGTCCATTCGGAAAGTCCAATTTTGGGCAACTTTTTCGAGCATTTCGGCCGGAATAGCCCGAATTTCTTCGGAAATGTTGTCTTCCAAAGCTGGAATAGTTGCTGGCTTATTTCTGTAGACTTTAGACTTGACGTAGCCCCACAAAAAATAGTCTAAAGGCGTCAAATCGCATGATCTTGGTGGCCAACTTACCGGTCCATTTCTTGAGATGAATTGTTCTCCGAAGTTTTCCCTCAAAATGGCCATAGAATCGCGAGCTGTGTGGCATGTAGCGCCATCTTGTTGAAACCACATGTCAACCAAGTTCAGTTCTTCCATTTTAGGCAAAAAAAAGTTGGATATCATCTCACGGTAGCGCTCACCATTCACAGTTACGTTACGATTCGCATCATCTTTGAAGAAGTACGGTCCAATGATGCCACCAGCCCATAAACCGCACCAAACTGTGACTTTTTCTGGATGCATTGGTAGCTCTTGCAATGCTTCTGGCTGATATTCACTCCAAAATCGACAATTCTGCCTATTTACGTACCCATTGAGCCAAAAATGAGCTTCGTCGCTGAACACAATTTCTTTCTTTCTGAACTTTCTTAACAGAGCACGCATTTTGATAATAAAATTCAATGATTTGCAAGCGTTGCTCGTTAGTAAGTCTATTCATGATGAAATGTCAAAGCATACTGAGCATCTTTCTCTTTGACACCATGTCTGAAATCCCACGTGATCTGTCAAATACTAATGCATGAAAATCCTAACCTCAAAAAAATCACTCTTTATTAGGAAGGAAAATTCTTTCAGTGTAAAATATGTAGCAATTTCCATTAATTTAGGTCTCAAAGACAATTTTGCCACGTCTATCCGCAGCAAGTTGGTTTTTTAAAAATATGACCTATATATTCCTCCTCACGTGTCACTATCTGTTGAATTGCAAAACCGACAGAAGGTTTTATATTATTATAGCCTCTTCAGACAGACGCGACACGACCGTTGTGACTATAGTGCCGGTTCGTACGTTCTTATTTGAATATGTGACAAGCCACGTCTGTCCGAATGGGTATTTAAAAAGGATAATTATTTTGTGTGGGAAATGCCATCCCAAATATTTTGTACAAACGCGTACATGAAAAAATTACAAAACTAATGTTGCCATAGAATACAATATATATGATAATTGATTTTTGATCTGTATTGAGGTACTACGCCCTCTTTTCTAATACCACTCATTGTTTGCACAACCACGCGTAGTAGTACTTGATGTACTCACACATAAGGCCTGTTCGAGGCTAGCTACTCTCTTAGTTACCGAGTAATGTGGTACCCGATTTTTATTTAATGATTGATTTTTTAAAACAAAAGCAATGGACAAAAATGTTGCCACCTCACCAAGTCTCTTAATTGCAACAGGCCTATAAATTCAGGAGTCTCGGTGTCATAGGAGTGGAGATATTTGATGACAGGTTCTGATTTCATATGGGATGTATCACTCCCTCCCATTTTTATACAACTACGATGATTAATACTGAATAACATCACACAAATTTACCGGACTCTCGGTGTCAAACAACTATTGTTTTAGGTTTTCCAGGCTTGTTTAATTTCGCGGGAAAACGGGAATGAAAAGTTTAATTCCCGGATAAAAATAATTTATTTTAGATATGTATGTTCATTTAAATATACGGTAGGATATACATCTATTCCTATTAGATTTCTCATTATTATCAATAATGTAAATATATGGATTTGAAATATATCTAAAATTTCCCATTTATATAGTAAAACTAAATTACTGCTCAAAGTAATTAATAAAATATTTTTTAATATATAATATTCCCCGGAAATTTAAATTTTTTCCCGGGAATTTCCGTTAAATAACACACGAAAAAATATAAAAAACACGAAAAAATATAAAAAAACAATAATTTAAAAAATATAAATTTAATTTTTTTCCCGGGAATTTCCGTTAAATAACACAGTGCAACACGAAAAATATAAACATATACGGACACCGCTACATGATGAAAGACCAAAAAATACCAGTGTCTCCCAGTTTTGACCAAAGTCATGCAC
This sequence comes from Polietes domitor, assembly GCA_947397865.1. Lineage (NCBI taxonomy): Eukaryota > Metazoa > Arthropoda > Insecta > Diptera > Muscidae > Polietes > Polietes domitor. The sequence goes on along the minus strand of OX377618.1, from coordinate 22,872,933 downwards.
CTTTTTTATGGGCCCCAAAGATTTGAGGCCTCGGTGTCATTTTTGCAAACAAAAAGTGATAATTTTCTAAGCTCTTGTCATAAAGAACAAAAATGTTAAAATATAAAATCATAAAACTCTTCATCTTCAAGGTCGAAATCGCAAAAAAAAATTACAAAATTAGATTTTTTAATATTTTTCCCCCTGTTCAGGTCCATAGGTAGCAAACCGTTCAAAATTCAAGGAAATGTACTCAACTAAAAATGTACTTAAATTCTCTATAATCAACTTTCAACAACATATGAACTTCCTAGGAATGATTCATAACACCGTTTAGGTTGGAAAATATATCTTGCAGAATTGTTTCTGTTTATGGTCAGTCCGACTACAGTGCGTATGAGTGATAATATCCTTAATCAACAGCACGTATACGCAACCTACACTCACTACAGCCTATAAGATTTGTTTGACGACATTTGCGATTTTGACCTTGAAGATGAAGTTTTTTGATTTTATATGTTCATAACTTTTGTTCCGTATGACAAGAGCTACAACCTTGCTTCAGGGAGTAAATCAAAATTCCAAACGGTTTGCAACAGAGTTACAAGCCGATGCAGAGTTGTCGGCGGCGCTGCCCAAAATGGGTCGGCGGCTTTCGGCTGATTTGACGGCTCGTTCTGTCATTCGATCACCCCTATTTATTTGATTATTTTGGGAAAATGGAAGGAACAATACCTTTGTTTTTTAACAGAGACACAAGCCGGCCGATTTTAAACCGACAAGCCGCCGCCGCCGCTTGTTTCTGCACGAGCCGCGCCGCCGCCGATTTCATCGGCTCACATTGACTTTAACCACGCCGCCGAGATTTGACGGAGTTCTAACTGCGTCAAATCTTACTACCAAAATAGACAACCCATTTAAAAATACAAAAGAAAATATAACTGTCGACTTAGAAAACCTACTACTGTGACATGTATGTATCTTTCTTTGAATTTGGTATCCCACTATATGATGACGTCTATAGTATGTTGAATGATTGTATTGCATTTATATAAATCAATTCCAGTATGCGTCGCCATGTGTTCCTATAAAAAACAATAAACAACAGCTACTCTCAAGTAAAGTGGGTGATTGGGAGGCTTTATGGTCATGGTGCACTTATGCTTCCTTTCATGGTTACATTTAAACTGAAGATGTTTATCTTTGGACACTCTTGTGTAGGACACAAAGCCACAAATCTCGTAACGATGATCGTCGTCACACACATGTATATTTAGGACATGAAGTTGCACCGTCCTCCGATTACACTACTATTTGCACTGCTCGGACACTTTTGGAGCATGAACCATTTTATTGTGCTTCTTTAGTGTGTCAAAATATATAAGGTCAAGATGTCTGGTCAAATATGTTTCACATGAAAAGCTGTAATTGCAAAAAATATTAAATTCATCCATATTATAAATTTTGGGAATGCATTCCCACTCCCAAAAAATAGTTGTATGAGATAATAATATGACATTATGGGAACATTGGCTAATATTAAGGAATATTGAGCTACTTGCCAAAAAATAAAAGAAAAGGTATTAAAAACCAATACAAATTGTTTCAACCCTTTTCTCAAAATTGTCAAATAAATAGGGGAGATCGAATTACAGAAGGAGCCGGAAAATCAGCCGAAAGCCGCCGCCGACCCATTTTGGGTAGCGCCACCGCCGCCGATAACTTGACTGAGTTAAAACTCCGTCAAATCTCGGTTGAAGTCTGGTTTGCAAGATATGAGCCTGAGAAAATGATTATTTTTTTGCAAAAATGACAACGAGGCCCCAAATCTTTGGGCCCATACAAAAGTGCAAGAATTTGGGCAAAACGGACGAACATGTCTTAGAATTGTATGACGATCGAGAACATACATATATACTTAATAGGGTCTCAGGTCCATACCTCAAGGTGTTACAATCGAAATCACACACTTAGTTCGCCCCCTACATATGGTAGTGGGTATAAGAATCCACAAATAACAATGCTGTCACTGTACTTAATTCATTAGTTGTCTAGCAAATAATCAAATCTAAACAATTTCAAACGATATTGATTAAATATCCGGTTAGTTTTGCACCCCACTGTATATAGTGCATATATACGTACACATACATACACGTGTGCTTAGGTATTAGCCGGTGAAATTATGCGTAAACAAAATGAGATAATTAAATGTAAACAATTATTGTGAGAGCTTTGTTGATATGAATGAAAGTGAAATTTCTTTATGGTCCCACGGTAGTATTTAGAGGTCACACCTTCCGTATAAAAGTCAAGGTGAAATAACAATGTTCACCTACATTAGGAAATGCTGGCCTTGCAAATGGATTCAAATTCTGCATAAACACATTTCGATACACAAACGAAACAACAATATATTATTAAGAACGAACGACCTTAATTTTATATCGCAGAATGTTATTAGGGTTGTTTTTCTTTTACACGGAGAAAAAAATTGTTGCAATTGTTGTTTGCATGCAAAATTTATATCTACATATATAAACAAGTAAGGATAGGCTAAAGTCGGGCGGTGCTTGTATCGGAACTATATCCAAATATGAAACGAACCATAACCGCTGCTACACCATTTTCAAGTGTAATTCAAAAGACAACATTTGCAATTCAAAAATTCCATTTGAAACTCAAAAAATATCATTTGAAATTCAAAACTCATCATTTGAAATTCAAAACACGTCATTTGTAATTCAAAAGACACCATTTGAAATTCAAATGTCGTCATATGAAATTAAAAACTCGTCATTTGTAATTCAAAACTCGTCATTTGTAATTCAAAAGACACCATTTGAAATTCAAAACTCGTCATTTGTAATTCAAAATACACCATTTGAAATTCAAAAGTTTTCATTTGAAATTCAAAAATTATTCCATTTGAAATTCAAAAGATTCCATTTGAAATTCAAAAATGTAAACAAACTTATTTAAGAAAAATATACATTAGGTGGGGTAGCATTTATTTTTTCTGCAAATTTGGATATTCTGCAGTTTTGGAAACAGATTTAATAAAATGATAAGCAACTAATAATTATAATGATGTAAAATGTCGGTAATTTCATATATAGTTTATAACCTTCACCAGCTCATAGAGAACATCTGCATATAATTTATAAGACTTGCATTTTACTTAGGGTCGGATTATTTGTGTTGGAGGTACAACAAATCATAACTATTTTACTGGTATAAAGTGATTGTAAAACCATTTCCAATATTAAATTGTTAGTGATCAGTTTTATTTTAACCAAAGCTTATGCCAATTTGAGTGAGAAGTCTTGCAATATCGCTCATATTGCAGGTGTATATAACGTCTATGAAAACATTACCAATGACCAAATTTCAGAGTATTCCGATCGTCCGTATAGAAGTTATAAAATCTTTAAAGTTAATAGGTTAGAGTGATTTGCGTGGGAGGTACGTAAATCTGTTTTCTAAACAGCAGAATATTAAAATTTACAGAAATAAATAAATGCTACCCAACCTAATGTATATTTTGCTTAAATAATTTTGTTTACCCTTTTTGAATTGCAAATGGAATAATTGTTGAATTACAAATGGAATAATTTTTGAATTTCAAATGAAAACTTTTGAATTACAAATGGTGTCTTTTGAATTACTTATGACAAGTTTTGAATTGCAAATGACGAGTTTTGAGTTACAAATGAAGAGTTTTGAATTTCAAATGATGTCTTTTGAATTACAAATGACGACTTTTGAATTTCAAATGATGTGTTTTGAATTACAAATGACGACTTTTGAATTTCAAATGTTGTCTTTTGAATTGCAAATGACGAGTTTTGAATTTCAATTGACATTTTTTGAATTTCAAATGGAATTTTTGAATTTCAAGTGATATTTTTTGAATTGCAAATAGAATTTTTGAATTTCAACTGGTGTCTTTTGAATTTCAAGTGATTCCTTTTGAATTACAATTGAAAAAGGTGTATATAACGTGTTATGGAAAATTTGAAGAAAATACTTGGTGGATGGAAAAAGTCAAGTGGGAACGCAATTTGTATGGGAGTTATATATTAATCTGAACCGATGTAACCCACTTTGAAAACAGATGTTTCTAGTTCAAATATAAGGCGTTGTGTCAAATTTGAAGAAACTCGGTGAAAATACGTGGTTTCTAGGGCGAAAAAAGTCAAGCCGAGAGCGAAATTTGTATGGGAGCTATATACATATCTGAACTGATCTAACCCATTTTTGTTTCTAGCTGAAATGTAATATAGTTTACCAAATTTGAAGAATATCTGTTAAAATATGTGGTTTCTAGGACGAAAAAGGTCTAATCGGGGGCTAAATTTGTGTGGGAGCTATATATAGATCTGAACCGATCTGACCCATTTTCAACATTGGTGTTTCTAGTTGAAATATAAGATATGTTGCCAAATTTGAAGAACATTTGCTAAAATATTTGGTATTTAGAGAGGAAAAAGTCAAATTTGGAGCTAAATTTGTATGGGAGCTATATATAAATCTGAACCGATCTGTCCCATTTTCACCATGGGAGTTTCTAGTGGGAATAAAAGATGTTTTACCAAATCTGAAGACAATCTGATACATTATGTGGTCTCTAGAGCGGAAAAAGTCAAATCGGGAGCGAAATTTGTATGGGAGCTATATATAAATCTGAACCGATCTGACCGATATTCACCATGGGTGTTTCTAGTGGAAATATAAGATGTTTTACCAAATCTGAAGACAATCTGATACATTATGTGGTCTCTAGAGCGGAAAAAGTCAAATCGGGAGAGAAATTTGTATGGGAGCTATATATAAATCTGAACCGATCTAACACATTTTTACCACAGGTGTTTCTAGTTACAATATAAGATGTTTTGCCAATTTTAAAGAAAATCAGTTGTAATATGTGGTATCTAGAGTGAAAAGAGTCAAATCGGAAGTGAAATTCGTATGGGGGCTATATCTAAATCTGAACCGATTTTCTGCAAATTAAATAGCGTTCGTCCTTGTACCGAAAAACAGCATTGTGCAATGTTTCATTAGGTTCTGTCTACAATTGCGATCTGTATCGGGATTACAAGAATAGATGGACAGACAGACAGACGGACATTGCTAAATCGATTCAAAAAGTGAAAAGTTTTTCAATAAGAAATAGTGAAAAATACTTTAGCTGCGCCTTACATATCTCCGATTCCGTATGGTGGCGGGTCATATAAAGTACATTTCTGTAATTGTATAAAAAATGCGAAAAACTTAAATTTTTATATTGTTTTTAGCATAAAATAATTTTTTTGGAGTACGCTCCACAAGACGGATGTGCAGACAAGCGCACTTGCAGGACGAATTTATCTTCACATACTTTGCAGCAAATGCTGCTCAATGTGCTCAACGTGCTCAAAACCCACCAGCGGCAACATCCACTTTCTTCACGAAAATTTCAACGTCGAAAGCAAGGCGATGTAGTTCCTGGTCATTCGGATTTGCGTTCTACAGAAACTCTTGGACGTATTTATACAGTTCATCCAAAGAATGATGAATGCTTTTACTTGCGACTCATCATTTGAGTCACTTCGAAATATCCATGGTGTAGTGTTGCCAACATTTCGTGCTGCGTGTCAGGAGCTCAATTTGCTTGAAAACTATACGCATAGGGATACGACAATCGTTGAAACAACTGTTTCGGCATTCCCACATGTTTTCCATCAAATCCACGTGAATTGTGGGACAAGAAATATTTTGTAGATCATCATTGAACAATCCAGTCTTCATTTCTGGGCGGTTACCCATCCTAATGTACAGATAATTCTGCGGAGTGCACCCCATGGCGGTGGGTATATAAGAACGGATATAAATTAATATACATACGTTAGAGTCGCTCTATTTTGTGAGAAAATGTTGTCGATGTTCCCGACTAACATGAAAGATTGCTGAGTTTTATGGTTACTTCCATAATGTTTCGTTTTTATTACTGTCCTGAGATAGATGCTTTCAACATAACGTCTATAAATCAGTTTTTTTGCCTACAGAGTATAAACCTTATCAATTCATATCAACAAGTTACAATATTACCTATAAAAAGTCATGATTATTTGTAATTTTTTACGTCTACCAAAAGGGTAATAACTTCTACATTTATCCATAAATCTTTTACATATAAACATTTATTCGTTAGAATGTTAGCTATAAAAAATAAAATAAAATATTTTTCCAATTTTATAGGGTTATTTATGCCAGCAAAAAAATATTATTTTCTCAATACACATTTGTTATTGTTTTATTTTCTAGTCATTTGTAGCGTTTTTAGTTTGAAATCTAGCTTTCTTTGACGTCAAGCACTGTCAACCCAAATTGACGGCAAGCACCAAGATTTCTGTGTTTAACGAGTAAATATTTTTGGATGTTGGCTCCTACACCACAGTTCTGTGGTTTCCACGAATAATTGCTTAAGTCATAATATCAAACTTTTAAGGAGAACGATAACAAGTTATTTCTAAGGTTGCAGATTCTATAAAAGATTTTTAACTTTTTCCTTAACTGATTACACTGTGCTACAGTCCAAAAACGCGGAGAAGTTATATTATTGATCTGGTAGGTATTGTCGAGTAGAACAAGAATCTATTTTTGAAATTTGCTGGACACCCCAAAAATCTTGAGTTATGAGAAAAATCCGGTTTTTCGTATCTTTCGTATACTTATGACGTGTATGTTGGCCATCAATCAAAATTATATTATTAATATTAATAAAAACTTTAATAACTCAATCAACTACTAACTACTAACAAACCAATGTTTTACTCTCTACTAAATGTGTCATTTAAACATTAAACAAAATAGAGTATAAAAACTGAAAAATGGCTAAAAATAGCTTAAAAATGTGTTTGTTGGACAAAAGCACACAATTTCTTAAGTTTTCTTAAATAAACTATATATCTATCGAAATATCCAAGCTTCTTCTTTTTAAATCCGATGAGAGAGTTAAACTCAGTTGATAACTTACTGGCTTATAAGAGTTCAAAGGTAAGAAACCCCGGATTTTCATCCGTAACTCAAGATTTTGATGGTGTCAAATACAGAGTCTTATTCTGCTCAACAATACCTTCAAGAAAAATAGTATCAGTTCTATTGCATTTTTCTTTTTGTGGCTACCAAATAGTTGACAACTTATCAGTAATTAATAGTTATCGGAAAGTTTAGCAACTTGTCGCAAGGTTTTGGGACGCGGAAAAATTTTACAACAAATCTTAAATCTTAAAGTCTTGAGCATTTGTAATATTTCTCATAATATAGAAAAATAAGAAATCTTTCAAACGAGCAGCTTCAGAAACTATATTATCGTGGAGGTTCAGATCTGATTGAAACATCTTTTTGTTATATTCCAATAAGATACAGACAAGAAATTGATAAAACTTTACCGTTATAAATCGGTGACATTAAAATGAAGTGAAACATATAGCATCTTCCGTTTAATTGGACGTAAATATAGCATTAATAGCAAACCATCATCAACACACGGCCAAATCGTTTTAACTTAGGAGAAATATAAGGCAATATGGTAAACTTGTCACTTCGTTTTGGATGATTCAGGTGGTTACCTGTTCACATCTACTTCTGTGAATGGCCAACATACCATAAATGATTATAGAGGTTTATAATTTTATTTATTGCGAATTCATCATTAAGCCTGTACTGCTGGACTGTATTTTTTGAAAGAGGACATCAAAATATGAAAAATATTGGTCGGCATGTTATCAATATCTCGCTTAGTTATCGAGATTGTTTGTTTTTTCGTAAAATAAGGTCAACATAATAAAACGGAAAAATACATTTTGTATCGATTTTAAACCAATTAGACCTAAAAAGTCGATATTTTCACAATTTAACGTCCGATAACTAAGCGGGATATTAATAAAAAATACTCACCATTTTTATACCCTCCACCTCCAGGATGGAGGTATACTAACTTTGTCATTCCGTTTGTAACACCTTGAAATATCGACCTGAGACCCTATAAATTATATATATTCTTGATCGTCATAAAATTCTAAGACGATCTAGCCATGTCCGTCCGTCCGTCCGTCCGTCCGTCCGTCCGTCTGTCCGTCTGTTGAAAGCACGCTAGAATCTGAACGATAGGAGCTAGAACGTTCAAATTTTCCATAAATGCGTCTTATAGTCGTAGATCGGTTGGGATTGAAATGGGGCGAAATCGGCCCAAAGGGAAAAATTTTTCCCTCACAAGGACTAAAAATACCCATAATAATCCCTAATATTTTAGCGTATTTAAGCATGTTTTTTGAATATGTCTGTTTATATTTGCTTGATATTTGGTATGCGCATTCCCCTTATAGCAAAAACGTGCACCATAAAGTTATTAATATTTGTAGGGGGTGAAATGGGGCAAAAAAGGGATAAAAATGGTACATATTAAACGACAACAACTAGAAACACGAAATTCGGTGTGTACATTCCTCTAATTGAGTAGATACATAATATAAAAGTATTTTTCCAAATTCGTACTTTTAAGGGGTAAAATAGGAATAGAGGGATAAAAATGGTACTACCCAAATGGCTGTAACTAGAATAATGAAATTCGGTGTATACATTCCTCTGATTGCATAGACAAGTAAAATACACCGATTTTTCAAAATTCGTACTTTTTGGGGTTAAAATGAAAAAAGGGGATAAAAATAGTACCAATCTAATGACCGCAGCTAGAGTCATGAAATTCGGTGTATACATTCCTCTGAGTGTTTAGACACGGAAAATAAACTGATTTTTCGAAATTCGTACTTTTTGGGGTTAAAATGAAAAAAGGGGATAAAAATAGTACCGATCAAATGACCGCAGCTAGAGTCATGAAATTCGGAGTATACATTCCTCCTTTTTGAAATTAGTACTTTCAAGGGATACAATGGTACAGAGGGATAAAAATAGTACCAACTAAACGACCACAGCTAGAATGATAAAATTCTAATTGCGTAGAAACGTCAAGGGGGTAAAAATGGTACCAACCAAATGGGCGCAGCTGGAATCATGGAATTCGGTGTATACATTCCTCTGACTGCATAGACACGCAAAATAAAAAGTTTTTTCCAAATTCGTACTTTTTCTTTTACGGCAAAAATTGGTTGAATCATGAAGGTTATTTTGCACTATGTACGTCTGATAATGGATTTTCCAAATTTGTACTTTTGGAATTCAAATAGAATGGAAATACAACCAACTGTAGCACCCACTATCTACCAATATTTATGGCTTTGAAAATATAAATATAAGAATATTGATTTTTTGAATTGACGTATTGGTAGCATTACCTTATAAGCGTGGTTTGAAATAATTAAAATATGATATTTATTTATAAAATTTACTTTTCAATATTTGTATTTGTTTTGGTTTGGCTATATTAAAAAATTATATTTTCCTGTAATATTACTGCACTTCTACGAAAACCGACAACCTCTGTGGTATGCAGTCCATGGTGGAGGGTATATAAAGTTCGGCACAGCCGAACTTAACGCCGTTTTTACTTGTTTATATATAGATTATTTACAGGTTGTTGCCTAGAAAATTTATATTGAAATTATTTTTGGCATATTTCATTTTTTTTTGGATTTTTGACCACTAACTGGCACAAATGATGACAGCACTTAACAGAAGCACTCTATGTAGTAAATCACTGATGATTTTCCCCAAACTGGACATGAAATACGTATATTGTTGTTATGTCCATTGACTAAAATAAAATGTCCTTCGTAAGAAGAATTAGCTGGCATTCGAATGTATTACATTCAACAATTAAATTTGTTTAAGTTTTATAATAACAATATCGGCACCTGTTTCCTACTTTTGGTAGGCAATATAACCACTTGTTGTTAGAAATACAACACAATACTCCTTGATGTTATATAATTCAAAATTTATTTTTTTTGTATTTTAGTTTTGCCGTTCTATGTTAATCGTTAGTTAGAGCAATTTCAACTGAATTGGGGGTGGCGAGCAGTTGTCTGATTTGTCATGGTTTGCTCTAAATATTTTGAGTGCACCAATATTTGTTTTGAGTTTAATATGGCTGAACCCAAGTGCTGACAATGCCACAAAAGATAAATAAGTCATACAAATGCTTGAAATAATAGCACAGTTTTCATGTTTTACACTTTAAAAAGTAAAACAAGAATAAACTAAGGGGTGGTTAAACTTGATAGACAGAAGCTTGAAATTTAAAGTATTTTTAGCAGATATGCTTCTATTTCCTTCGATACCTACATATATGACCTTTGCATGACTCGTAAAAGTACGAAAGTAAATTACTAAAACATCTATATCCTTTGGAAAATAAAAGTCCTGTAAAAAGGAGAAGAGATTACCAAATGAATTTTTCTATATACGACCTCTTGGTTTATTTGTATGTATATGGTCTTGTTCGGATCCAAAAAGTACTGTCGCTCGGTGATATAGACAAAATGCACTTCCAAATTTCTTCATTAAATAAAAATAAAAATATTGCTATTTATTCGAGCATGACTATGTGCATTGTATGGACAATTAATCTAATTTCTTGAGCAGATATCTTTCAAAAATCGCACCAGTGTGATTTCAGATCACTTAGAAAATATGCCATAAAAAATAATTGAAACGAATGTACTTTTCACACAACTGCGCAATTCCACGTTAAAATATATGGAAATTGCTATTTGTATAGTCTCCACATGGAATGTAGAGCCAGTTGGTCATAAAGTTTGGAAAACATCAAAACATTAATTAGTGATATTGCTTTTGTTCATGAAGACACCCAAAACACACTATAAATGTTTAATATTGAATCAATAACACCAAAAAACCAAAGTATTTCACCTTCAGAGAATAATATTAAAATGTACACTCGTTTAATATGTACCGTTTTTATCCCTTTTTGCCCCATTTCACCCTCTACAAATAAGAATCACTTTATGGTGCACGTTTTAGCTATAAGGGAAAAGCGCATACCAAATATCAAGCAAATATAAACAGACATATTAAAAAAACATGCTTAAATACGCTAAAATATTAGGGATTGTTAGGGGTATTTTTAGTCCTTGTGAGGGACTCAGGTCGATATTTCAAGGTGTTACAAACGGAATGACAAAGTTAGTATACCCCCATCCTGGAGGTGGAGGGTATAAAAATTTAGTCAGGCTGAAAAATGTTAGTCAGTCAGGGAAATTTTCTTCAGATTAAGTATAAATTTATTTGATTTGACTACAAATTTAATTAGTTTCAGTAAAAATTTACTTGGATTGGGGAAAATTTTCCTCAGATTGGGTATAAATTTACTTGGTTTGGGTAAAAAATTTCCTCATATCAAGTAAACATTTACTTGGTTCGAAGAAAAATGTTCCTCAGTTTGAGTATATTTTACTTGCTTTGAGGAAAAGATGTCCTATTTTCCAAGGAAACGTTTGTAGTTGAAATGAGAAATTAGTGCCTTAGTGCTATACGAAGTTCAATTTTCCTCAGTTTTAGTACATATTTACTTAATCCATGGCATACTTTTCTCAAAGTATATCCATGGGTTTTTTAGGAAATTAATTCATTTATCTTATGATTTTTCACTTTTGACTAAAAATCATATTTTCCGCCACAACTTTTTAAATAGCTCCCAAGTATCTTCAGAATTTCCCCCAGACAAATCTTTACGGGTTCTTTTCAATCGCCCATACGATTTCCTAAGCGTTGTCTGACCGATATCGGAATCTTTTGATCGAATTCGAAGAATTTTTTCACAGGGAAGCTTCTCAAAAAGTTTCTAATTATTATAAACTAGCTGACCCGACAAAAATTTTCCTGTCCATATTTCAATTAGTTTGTTTGTGATCGTCGTGTGAATTTTCGAAAAGATATTTCAAATGTTAAAACAAGCCTGGAATAAGAAAACAATTATTCTCAGTGATTATTGTACCGATTAACGTTTGCTGATATTGATATTCAATTTAATGATCCGGTCATGGATATCTAATTTAGAATACGCCAATGAAAGTGTCTGCACGTTCGCTTAAGTGGATTTTGAACAATGTTTAGGAATACTGGAGAAATTGACGGGGAATATAATGCAGAATGTCGACACTTCAACGGCGATTCTGCAGATTCGACATTTAAATATCGCGATGTTTTCCACAAAAAGGACGAATTCGAGCATTCATTACGTTTATTGGGTGGAGTGGGCCGTGGAGTCACTGGTAATGTGTGGTAAAAATCATTAAAGAATGATTGCATTTTGGACGTGTTAATAGACAGCGGATTTTTATACAAATTCTATTTTTCATTTTTGCATTTTTAATCTGTGCAACATATGCTAACATAATATTGGTTATATAGATTTTTTTAATATTAATCATGAGAATCATTTGTATGAGGTCGTCATTCAATTATAACCATCCTCTCAAACTATACTTTAGCATAAAAATCGCCTGTCTATTTCGGTGTAATTTCTCCAAAGACATTATGTGGCTCACATCGTATATTCATTCACCGGCACAATTCTTCGACAGTTTTCACGTTGGAATTTAATTATTATTAAATTCTGCGAGAGAATCGTAGCCAAAATCTACACGATCAAAATAGTCTTGTGGTTCCAACGTGGTCGACCAGAGGATAATCACTCCAATTCCATCGTTCACCCCTTGCATGAGTGTCGTCCTTTTTTACCGATTTAACGGCGGATCGTGTTCTCAAAATGTCTTCATCTTCGTGCTTTCCTTTAAGAAGTGTTTCTTCAATAGTCATTCAAATAATCTGATATTATGAGGCGGAAACGGAATCTTCCAATTCAATATTTTTCGCAGCCCATATAGCATGTTCGCTCAACGACACGCGATTTTGAGGAAAATATGGGAACACTAATCTAAATATCAACATTCACTATATCAACAGCACTTTTACTATAGCGAATGTCAAGCAATTATTTTGAAAATACTCCGGATTGGCCGTTCCACGACAGCTGTGCGTCAACTGGAGATTCCCATAGAATCGCCAGTAATGTAAGTCGAAAATCACCTTCCAACAGAATCATTGAACCAACAGTGTGTCATAATAAACTCCTCCGGAACGATCGAAACGTTCGCCATTTCAGAACTTTAAGAGGTTGCACGATGGAGTTTCATTAATTTCCATATTCATCGGAGCTGATAAAGCAAGACATCCTTTAATTTTGCGAGCGAATTTTTGCCATCGTTCATAAGCCGCATGCGTGTTCCGTAAGCATCTTATCCTCGCAATGCATCGTATTCACATTGTTATTTTATTGCATTCCAATTCTTGATTAAATTCTTAGTGCATCGGATAGTGTGGCGCTGTCATTCCTAGATGGGTTAATATTAATCGCATGCCTTTATTCAATGCCTCATTGTGAAGTTTCAGAAATATCCTATTTTTATTTGGCTAAAGAATCGGTGAAAATACATGAAATATCTGTAACTGGATTTCCCTGTTTATTTGATGACTGATTACGAACTGGAATTATGAACCAAACACAAAGGAATCAACAAAATATATCGTTCCTATCGCCAGTTCTGACAAAAAGTGCATATAATATAAAGATGCATTGCACTTTGTCCGAATTTTCTGACTTTTTGCATATCCATTGCTTGAATTGAAACTTATATCCTTGAGTTCATTAAAAAATTCTATAGAAAAGCCACTTTCAGTTTTTTTAACAATTTCCTATTTTGCGGTCAACTATTCAAAAGTTTTATTGATCTTAAAACCTAGATCGGACTACCACGAACAGTTTGTAACAAAAATCAGCCAAATCTGTTCAGCCGTTCTCAACGAACATCATTTCATTATACACTCCACGAGAGTATTATGTCTTTGTGCATTTGTTTGTAACACCCAAAAGGAAACGAGATAGACCCATTGTTAATTATACCGATCGTCTTAGAATCACTTTCTGAGTCGATTTAGCAATGTCTGTCTGTCTGTCTGTCTGTCTGTCTGTCCGTCCGTCCATCTATTCTTGTAATCACGATACAGGTCGCAATTGTAGACAGAACCAAATGAAACTTTGCACAACGATGTTTTTCGGGATAAGGACGAACGCTATTTAATTTGAAGAAAATCGGTTCAGATTTAGATATAGCCCCCATACGAATTTCACTCCCGATTTGACTCTTTTCACTCTAGATACCACATATTACAACAGATTTTCTTTAAAATTGGCAAAACATCTTATATTGTAACTAGAAACACCTGTGGTAAAAATGTGTTAGATCGGTTCAGATTTATATATAGCTCCCATACAAATTTCTCTCCCGATTTGACTTTTTCCGCTCTAGAGACCACATAATGTATCAGATTGTCTTCAGATTTCGTAAAACATCTTATATATCCACTAGAAACACTCGTGGTGAATATCGGTCTGATCGGTTCAGATTTATATATAGCTCCCATACAAATTTTGATCCCGATTTGACTTTTTCCGCTCTAGAAACCACATATTGTATCAGATTGTCTTCAGATTTGGTAAAACATTTTATATTCCCACTAGAAACTCCCATGGTGAATATCGGACAGATCGGTTCAGATTTATATATAGCTCCCATACAAATTTCGCTCCCGATTTGACTTTTTCCGCTCTAGAAACCACATAATGTATCAGATTGTCTTCAGATTTGGTAAAACATCTTATATTTCCACTAGAAACACCCATGGTGAATATCGGTCAGATCGGTTCGGATTTATATATAGCTCCCATACAAATTTCGCTCCCGATTTGACTTTTTCCGCTCTAGAAACCACATATTGTATCAGATTGTCTTCAGATTTGGCAAAACATCTTATATTTAAACTAAGAACATCTATGGTGAAAATAGGTCAAATCGGTTCAGATTTAGATATAGCCCCCATACAAATGTCGTTCCCGATTTTACATTTTTCTCTGTAGAAACCACATATTGTACCCGATTTTCTTTAAATTTGGCACAACATCTTATAATCTAACTAGAAACACCTGTGGCTAAAGCGGGCTAGACGGTTCAGATTTAGATATAGCCCCCATACAAATGTCGCTCCCGATTTGAATTTTGCGCTCTAAAAACCATATATTGTACCCGATTTTCTTTAAGTTTGGGACAACGTCTTATAATCCAACTAGAAACACTATGCAGAAATTGGGTAAGATCATTTCAGATTTAGATGGGGGCTATACAAATGTCGCTCCCGATATGACTTTTGCCGCTTTAAAAGCCACATATTGTGCGCGATTTTCTTTAAATTTCGCACAACATCTTATAATCTGCCTAAACAAAACTATGGTGAAAGCGGGTAAGATCGGTTCAGATTTAAATATAGCCCAAATTCAAATGTTGCTCTCATAAGTTTAACTTTTTGGCCAAACTATACATTTTATATTTCACCTATTTCGTTCCAGGTTTCAATATATCCTCATACAAATGTCCTTTCCGATATAAAATTTTTTGTCAAACACATACAATTACAGGATACAAAAATCTTCCCGTTTTCACTTTTTCACCGAATTGAATTGTATTCGGATTGAAAGTGGAGTGTATCATAGAGTCGGCCCCGCCCGACTTTAGCCTTTCCTTACTGGTTTTTATTATATAGATGTTTATTGAATCACACATTTTACTGTTGATAGAACAAACGTGGATTTGCCCAAAATTGGAGAACAATTTTAAATTTCACATTTTATTTAAATGAATTGATATTGCGTTTATGCTACAAACACACATACATATACGAGTATACGACGAGCATCATTCACCCCTTCCTGTATGCCAACATCTGGTGAACATCAGTTTTATGTCAGTGATCAGTAAGCCAAAAAAGAAATCTCCTCTATATGTGAGCATAGAAGAGTTCGGTATTTTTAAATATTCTAGGGCCTGAGGTAAAAGGTCACGCTTTTCAACAAAACATGTTGTTAAATACTTAGTCTTTTGCCAATAACACAGACAACTAGTACCACATACAACCGTGTACATAAGGGTGAGTTTTTCGCTTTTTCAAAATTTGCAATTGGCTCTAGCAAAATCGAATAAACAAGAGAAAATCCGTAAGAAGTTGGTTTGGAATTTGGGCATCTAGAGTTCGTAATTTCGAAATTATAATATTAATAAAAAAATGACAAAAATATTTATTGATTCTTATTCCCTTCATGGAATTATTAGTCCGTCGTGAAATCGGGTCAAATCTGTTCAGATTTAGATATAGCCACCATACAAATTTCGCTCCCGATTTAACTTTGTCCCTTCTAATAAAGGATGGTTAAATTGTAAGGCCCGATGTTGAATGTGAACCACACCTAAACGTCAAGTTTTTTTCTGCATTTCATTTGACATTTCTCAATTTCAGACTAACTCAATTTGAACCATGGAAAGATAGACAATCGAGCAACGCGTTAAAGTTATTCAGGCGTTCAAATCTAAATGCATATCGTGCAATTTTCGAAGAAAATCATCTTCAATGATGAGGCACATGTTCACATCAGTGGATTCGTCAAATAGAGTGATTGTCCAAGAGTGATTGTCGAAAATCCAATGCACCCACAAAGAGTGAGTGTTTGGTTGGCGGTTTATGGGCTGGCGGCATCAAGGGCCCGTATTTTTCCCAAAATGAGGTCGGTCAGGCAGTTACTGTGAATGGTCTTCGCTATCGCGAGATGATAACGAACTTATGGCCCGAATTGGAAGATATGGATGTGGACGATATGTGGTTTCGACAGGACGGTGCCACTTGCCACACAGCTAACGAAACAATGGCTCTTTTGCACGACACGACATTCAATGGCCGTGTTACCTCACGTGGTGTCGATTGGCCGCCAAGATCATGTGATTTGACACCGTTGGACTTCTTTCTTTGGGGTTATTTGAAAGAAAACGTGTACGTCGATAAGCCAACAACAATTCAAGAGCTAAATGATGAGATAATTCGGCACATTAACGGCATAGAACCTCAATTATGCCTCAGCGTCATCGAAAATTAGGACCATCGGATGGAGGTGTGCGGCCGAGGTCGCGGCGGCCATTTGGCCGATATTTTGTTCCATACATATTATCATAATAAAAAGAAATGGCAATAATTTCCTAAATAATTTGTGTTTTATTCAAAATCAACATCGGCCCTTAAAATTTAACCACCCTTTATATATGGTTTATATTTTAACAGATTTTTTCAAATGTGGCCGATGATAAAAATGTTTAAAGTGCGAGAGTTTATATTCAAAAATGGCTATGAACCATTTTCTCGAAAACGATTTTTGATGTCATATTATTCTCTGATTTGGCTGTCATCTGTCATATAAATTTGGAGAAGAATTTTTTTCGAAAGCCGTTTTTTTTGAATATTTCTAATTTCGCTATACACTCACACGTTAGTTTGTGATTGCAAAAGTGGCTATGAACACAAAAATTAAATATATAAAATAGTTCAAAATTGGGCAGCATAAAACCGAAGGTTATAATTCTCTACAACAATCGTATCAAATTGTGCTATCAAATTCCATCATTTCGCCGTTAATAGCATTTTGCTTCAAAAGTAAGTAAAGTCAAAAATTGTGAAAAGTATCTTTAGAAAAGCCCCCGTAACTTGTTATCATATAGAGAATACCGAAATATATTTTTGACATATGATTGCTGATTTCATGGGGAATATTTGTGCCAGCAAAGTTTAAGAATACTGGACAGAGGAAGTTTAGATATAAGCAATGTAATTTCAACAATTGCAGCGATTTTCGCGACTGACATGACTGCAGTAATCAGTAATCAACTAGACCATGGATCGTTCTCAACATGACCGTGGTTTATTCTCAACATAGCGTAGTTCGTTTTCGTTCGTCACAGTTCGTTGTGAACATGACCAACATGACTACAGTTCCTTCTCAACAAGACAACAGTTCCTTCTCAACAAGACCACGGATCTTTCCCAACAAGACCACGGACCTTTCCCAAAATGACCACGGATCTTTCCCAACACGGCCATGATTGATTCACAACATGTCATCAAAATCATAATTATGCTAGGCGAGCACAATTCAGCACAGTTTTTGGATTTGCAAAAATCGCGATTTTAACCAAATTAGAGAATTTTTTTGAAAAATCGCCAAAATTTTAAGTAGCGATTTTCTCGAAAACGGTTTGAGATAGAACTTAGCTTGAAACGGCACAATAACACCCTCCTCTAGAAGAACCTAGCACAACTTTTGCTGCCCAAAAAACCTACAATGAAAATTTCAGCGATTTTTGTTGCAAAAAGTTTTTTCGCTGTATCTCTGCCAATTTTCATTTTTTCGAAAAACTTTTTGCGGCACAATTGGGCGCAAATCTAGCACAATTCAGCACAACGGATTGAGATAAAACTTTTTTAAAAACGGCACAATTATGTACTCCGCTAGCACAATCCAGCACAACTTTTGTTTTTGCAAAAAAAACAAAATGGCAATCCCAGCGATTTTTTTTGGAAAAAAAGTTTTTTTTCGCAATATCTCGGTCAATTTTCAATTTTTCGAAAAACTTTTTACGGCACAATTGGGCACAAACATAGCACAATTCAGCACAACTTTTGTTTTTTCGAAATTCGAAAATGGCATTTTCAACATCTGGGACATGTGAACATACCCACTGTTTGTTCCCAACATGACCTCAGATTCTTCTCCACAAGACCACAGATCGTTCTCAACATGAGCTCAGTTCGATGTCAACAATATCATAATTCGTTGTGGACATGACCACGGTTCGCTGTCTCAAGCTCACAGTTCGTTTTCCACATGAAATGGGTTCGTTGACAACAAAATAGTTCGGTGTGAACATGGCCACGGTCCGTTACATGAGCACAGTTCCTTCTCAACATGAGCACAGTTCAGTTCAACAAAATCATAGTTCGTTGCCAACATGACCAGGGTTTGTAGTCAATATGTTCGGTTTGAATATGGCCACTGTTCGTTTCCAACAAGACAACGGCCATGGTTGATTCGCAACATGATCGCAATTCATTGTCACAGTTCGTTCTCAACATGAGAGCACTTCGTTGTCAACATGTCCACAGTTCCATCCCAACAAGACAACGGCCATGGTTGATTCGCAACATGAGCGCAATTCATTGTCAACAAAATCATAGTTCGTTGTGAACATGTCATCTATTTGTTCGAACAGGACCACTGTTCCTTCTCCATAAGACCTCAGAACGGTGACAACATGACCATCGCTCGTTCTCAACGTTCGCTTTCATCAATCTCAAAGTTCATTTTCAACATGACCCTGGTTCGTTGTCAACAAAATCATAGTTCGTCGTGAGCATGACCACTGTTCCTACTCAAAAAGAAAATAGTTCCTTTTCAACTATACCACGGATCGTTCACAACATGAGCGCAGTTCATTTTTAACAAAATCCTAGTTCGTTGTGAACATGCCCATTGTTTGTTCCCAACATGACCACAGTCCATTCGCCACATGAGCTCAGTTCGTTGTCAACAATACCATAGTTCGTCGTGAACATGACCACAGTTCCTTCTCAACAAGACCATGGTTCGTTCTAAACGTGAGCGATGTTTGTTGTCAACAAAATCATAGTTCGTTGTGAGCACAGTTCCTTCTCAACAAGAAAACAGTCCCTTTTCATCAACACCACGGATCGTTCACAACCTGAGCGCAGTTCATTGTTAACAAAATCATAGTTCCTTCTCCACATGAGCTCAGTACATTGTCAACAATATCATAGTTCGTTGTGAACATAACCATGGCTCCTTCTCAACATGACCACGGTTCAAAGATCTTTCTCAGCAATGGATGGGCAGACGGACGTGGCTAAATCAATTCGGAAGGTCGTAAAATCGAGACATTGTAGCATTTTTATATATTTTTACATCCAAAGAAACCATAACAATCTATAGAATTCTGAAAATGTAATTTAGTTTCATTTTAATCATTTACTATCATTTTAACAATTTACATTTAGTAACATTTTTTCCCATTATTAAACTTAAAACACACTTTAGGAAATAAAGTAGACTTTAGCTCGACTATGATAGACCTAATTTACAACTTAAGTGCTCGTTAATATATTGAGATTTGACTTTACTTCGACTAAGGTTACTATAGAAGTAAGTTGGACAGAAGTAGCTTTTTAACCGAGTGGTGCTAGCGTGACCGTAAGACGTTCACCAAATCTTCTGGTGTGGACCACTGACAACATGAACGATTTATCTCAAAATTCGAAAAATATAATTACATTACTATGCGGGTTAAGCCAGGAAAGGTCGGTGTTTAATTTTGAGACAATCGGTTCAGATTTAGATATAGCCCCCATACAAATGTTGCTCCCGATTTCACTTTTTCTGCTCTAGAAGCCACATAATTTAAGCGATTTTGATCCATTTTTGCACAACACCTTATATCTAAGTTAGAAACATCTGTGGTGAAAATGGGTCAAAACGGTTCAGATTTAGATATAGCTGCCAAACAAAATTTTGACCTTTTCCGTCATAGAAACCGTAAATTTTAGCAGATTTTATTCAAATTTGGTGTAACACCTTATATTTCAACTAGCTACATTTCTGGTGAAAATGGGACAAATATTCTTCTAAAAAATGTATGGAATTCAGATATTATATTTCAACTGAATATTTTCAACATTTCATGATGAATAATTAAAACATATTTTATTGGTATTTATTATTCTCAATAAAAGATAAAAAATTCTTGTACCGCGGCCTAGTTTAGGCAATTCATAATGCAGAATACACTTTCAACACAGGGATTACTGGTTAAAAAACAATTAACATTAAAACAATATACAGTGGCCGACAAAAGTCAACATACGACCCACATTTTTGCGATTTAGCGAGTTCCAAAACATATTTGAAAAAAGTAATGATGCGGTTTTGTTTTGAAATCGTGTTTTATTCATATAACAATAACAAAATGCATTACTTCAATATAAACACAAAAGATATTAACAGAATACGCAGAAAAAACCTTGACAAAAGTCTACATACGGTTTGAGATGAGACATAAAAATGCAATTTAACGTGACAAAATGACACTATTATATAATTTAATATTTTGTTGGTCCACCATGAGCATCTACAACAGCCAGCAATCGTCTGGGCATTGATGCAGCTAAGTTTTCCAATTCCGCAAGTGCTATTTGTCGCCATTCCTCTTCCAGCTGGTTTTTTAGCGTTTGGGCGCTAGTTATGTGATGTTTTCGGATCCTGCGTTGCAGAATCTCCCACACATGTTCAATAATATTCAGGTCGGGGCTTTGTGGCGGCGAATAAAGTTGTCTTGGAGCATGGTAAATCAGCCAATCTTTAACAAATTGGGCTGTGTGCTTCGGATCGTTATCTTGTTGGAAAATCCAGCGCTCTCCGAGGTTTAAATTATCGACCGATGCCTTCAGATTTTGTTCCAATGTGGATTTATATTGATAGCGATCCATGTTACCCTCAATAAACGCAAGATTTCCAACTCCAGACGCCGCGACGGCACCCCAAACCATTACGTTGCCACAACCATGCTTTACCGTAGCAAGTAAATTCTTCGGATTCATTGCCGTATTCGCTTTTCTCCATACTTTGGCTCTCCCGTCACTTCCAAATATATTATACTTCGACTCGTCCGTAAATAAAATCCAGAAGTCTAATCCCTTGTCCAAGTGTAGCTGGGCGAATTCAAGGCGAAGCTTACGATTCTTTTCACTTATAAGAGGTTTTTTGCGAGGCGTTCTGCTTCGGAAACCATTATCATTCAGACTTCTTTGAATTGTTCTTGGATGTGCAATTGTATCCGTTTATTGTTTATTTTGCCAATATCTTTTAGGTAAAGCATTTTGTTATTGTTATATGAATAAAAAACGATTTCAAACAAAACCGCATCATTACTTTTTTCAAATATTTTTTGGAACTCGCTAAAACGCAAAAATGTGGGTCGTATGTTGACTTTTGTCGGCCACTGTACTTTTTCTCCTTCATGAAGCAGTTTCTAATATTGAGTTGAACTCTTTCTCCCGTTTTCATGGACTAATTTAATTCAGGTATTTTAAATGGAACGAAAAAAAACAAATCTCAATAAAAGCATATAGATGTATTTTGAAAAATCTGTTTTTTTTTTCGTTCAAAAATATCATTTTCGTCGTCTACATTCATTAGCGTTTTAATTAGTATTATTTCTCATGTGGTTGTACATGGTTTGTTTATAATCGACGGGAATACGCCTATTATTTTTAACTTTTTAAGAAAACCACAAAAGATAACAAAATACAATTATCTTGAAAATAAGGCTTTATTTGTCATCGGAGGACAGATTAAAAATTTTCTAAAATTAGCCAAAAAACCGCCAACTAATTTAAAAATCACCAAAAAATCGCAATGTCGCCAAATCGAAAATAATGTCGCCAAACATATTTAAAATTTGCCACGTTTAGTGAGAAATCACCATATCTGACAACCCTGTACGTGGCATGTTACTTGCTGCAACAAATTCGTAAAATTCACACTGGCACGTCTTTCCTTACTTTTTCAAAAAATAGGTTTATTAGTTATGACGTAGGTGGAACTGTTTGTGATGGACAAAGACCCAAACTTGACTAGCTTACTTTTTCGTTTAATATTTTTGATATTTTTCCCTTAAACCCCAATATAGCTTCCAATGCTTATTCTAAGTTGCTTCTAAGCCACCGAGCAACGAATTTGAGTGTTTATATTTTTTATTTTTGTACATATGTATGTGTTTTAATCCAAAGGAGAATCTGAGTAACTAGGATCAGCGTAGGCAGGTTAAAATCAAAGGAAGTATAAAATCTCAAATATTTGATTTTTTTGGAATAAAACTTATTATGTATATAACAAAACCTGTTCTCGAAGTAGTGCATATTTGAGATTTTAAAAAAGATTCTTCATTCCAAAATATTCTTTTTATTCAACCAACATTTGCAAGATAATGACTTTAGATACAAAAAAACACAAAAAATTGGTTATGAAAGGGTTACAAATTAGTATGTCAGTTTCCCATAAATAATTATGTATTTTATCACATATATGTATATACAAATATTTAATATTTTTTCCTAAATACTAATATTGTTTATCGGCAAAGAAACATGGTTTGTATACAAGAATTTATTGTTTGCTATGATTTGTTCATAAAAAATATTGTTGAAATTATTCCTAATAATATACATGTTTGGGTAAATATGTTAGAGAGGCTTGTGTGTATGGGAAATGATGACTATAATATTGGCAGTTTTTATTATAAAAGTTTGTATATGCTACAAACCTAAATTTGCTTAAAGATTAGCGATATAATCATTAATGTATCGTCATCTGAAATGTCCAAAGTTATAACGGTCACTGTGATAATTTTAGAGGAGAAGCAAAACAACGTAATAATATGAAAAGCATTTTTGTCACAATAGCGATATTTCAGAATACTTACAAAAAAAAAAACAAAAATGCAATTACATTATAATGTAATGGAACGAAGAAAATTTGGAGTACACAGTAAAAAATAATTATGGTTTTCAAACATATTCGTGGTTAGGACTTTGAATTTCGTTAACAAAGTCGCCATTTTTGGCGACAGAAGGCGAAATTAATTATGAATCTTAATTCTACATCTATGATGGTATGATTGTATTAACCTCCCTTAATTTCTGAAGCATCGCGTTACCCAAATTTCGTATTATATAAAATGTAAATTTTCATTATGTGATTTCTGGCATTGGATTCAGCTTTTCTGTTTGGGGTTTTAGAATTTTATTAACTTTTTTAATAAATTAACTTTGTAAAAGGGGCGTTAAGTTCGGCCGGGCCAAACCTTATAAACCTCCATGGATTGCATTACACAGTATTATCTGTAGATTACAGACTGTCAATTTTACATTACATGTAAATGTTAAATTTTTAATATTGCCAATCCAAAACAAATAACAATATTGAACCAGATGATATATGTTTGAAACTATAGGTTAAATGGAGGTAATGGCATTTTTGGTTTTTCATTTCCTCATCCTGTTGCCCCTTATTATAGATACTTATTCTCACACTATGCAACATTAAATTGTAAATGCGATGACAATAAAGAAGAGAATCCCTATTAATATAGGGTCCGCCATCTAACGTTTTTTTTCAACTATTCAACTGTTGCACTATTATTTGTGGGGTGCCCTCAGCAGCCATTTGAATGAAATTATTTTCCATTATTAACCGGAAGGATTGTTCTTTCAAATAAAAAAAGAAATTTGAGAAAATATTCAGTAGTTTTTTTATAGCATTTAAAAAAAGTTATTTGGCGGACCCTATATTAACCTTAGTGTAAGTCTGTCTGTCTGTTTGTTTGTACCGCAATCACGCGTAAACGGCTGAACCGATGTTGTTGAAATTTTCAGTACAGATAGATGCCGGTCTGGAAGGAACTAGGCTAGGAAAGGCTATAGAACTTTTAAAAAATTCTATGTGGGCGGAGGGGCGTGTCAATAGTGTTTTTTGAGCTATATGGCTGAAAATTAGAACGTATCTATTACTGACCGCGAGAAAGTTCAATTGGATGCCGAAATTTGGATTTTCGTTTTGTGGGCGAAGTGGGCGTGGCAATAGTGTTTGTTTGAGCTAGAATGCTGAAAATTGGAAATTATATACTTATCATACTTATGATGACAAAGATAAATATGATGCCGGATTTTGAGTTTTCGATTAGTGGGCGGTGGGGGCGTGGCAAAAGTGTTTGTTTGAGATAGAAGGTAGACAATTGGAACGTATATATTACTGACCACGATAAAACTCAATAAGAAACCTGATTTTAATTGTACCATTTGTTTTTTGCCTGACGAAGCGGCGGGGTTCAGCTAGTATGTGCTAAAAATACTTCAAATTTCAAGCTTCTAACTGCAAGTTTCCCTTTTAAAAATTAAAATATGAATAAACTTGAAGTGATTGTTACTGCTGAACTAATGCAGAAGGAAGCATGATATTTGAAGTATTTTTAACAGATATTTTCCTCTTTAATTCGACATTAATACCGTTAATAAGTATGTGAAATATTTTTTGAACAAATTGTATGCTTTGGAAATTTGAAGTCCTCTGAAGGGACAACAGGATGAGGAAATGAACAACTAAAACGTCAATTAACTTCATTTTGTCTATTGTTTCATACGTATATCATCCGGTTTAAGTGTAACGACTTTTTTTTAAATTGTCGTACGGTGTAAATACGATGAGTATTATTGGATAGTGGATGCATTTTAAGCTACTACCGAATGGTTGGTAGTATTTTGATCCCAAAGAACCCATTATTTCCCACGTTCATAGTGCAATATAACCCAATCTCATGATTCCGGACGTTTATTCGCTACAACTCACTTTTCCCATTTTAATCGTAAATGTAAAAAATAATGTATGAATTTGGATTTTGCGCGTCTATGCAACCAGAGTAATGTAAACATCGAATTTCATGATTCTAGCTGCGGCCATTTGGTTGGTACCAGTTTTATCTCTTTTCCCATTTTACAAATTTCAAAAATTCCCTTTTTTACGTGTTTACGCATTTCATTATTCTAGCTGTAGTTGTTTTGGTTGGTGCACTAAGAAAAAAATGTCTGTTATTAACAGCAGAGATTGTTTGCTACCTATCAGCAGGCACTTTTTCTGCTATTAAAGCAGGTCTTCTGCCATAACAACAGTTTATGTGCAGTTTTGCATAAGCATTCAAATTGCTGAAGAGTTTGCAGTCTGCTAAAAATTACTGCTGTTAATTAAAATATAAAAATAAGATACAGAATGAGCGTTCTGGAGTTAAAAGCCATTCAGACTGACGGAACTTCAATTTCTATTACCTCGTGACAATATGACTATAATAAAAAATATTTTTCATAATAAGTTACATGTAATAACATTTTTTGTAAAGGTATTGTTAATATATTCAATTATTTCAATTGGCTAGCAGTGGGTTAATGTGTGCCAAATAGCCATTTAATAGTTTATATATTTAGAGAATCTTTTCGAAGATAACCATATTAATACGATAGGTTAGAAAACATACGTGATATGATAGATATTTCTAGAAAAAAAATATTATAATCGTTAATATTGTAAAAAAAATTAGAATTTTTTAGTGTTCGAGGTAATTTGTATTATATGTACAATGTTAACTCTTTTAAGAGTTATTTGAATGCGTACTTTAGATAAATACTGCTATGACAATGATGGTTAAGGGGAAGAATAGGCATTTTTATTTAAAAAATAGACATAACAATTTTAAAAATAAGATTTGTTCTTCGTTTCTTTATATTTATATGTCATACTGTTCTATACATATGCTTAAAGTTTCTTTCATGATATAATTTTCTTTTCAAGATATGAGTAAAATTTTGTTCCAAAAAACAGCAAACAAGTGTTTGCTATTTTAGCAGGGACAATCTGCTGTCACTTTTTCAGCAGAAAATCTGCTTTTTTCAGCAGTCTTTTTGCTTTCTTTTACTAACAAATTCTTTTGAGTGTTCCATTTTTATTCCTCTATTACAATTTTACCCCTTTAAAGTGCGATTTTGGAAAATCCTTTTATTTTACGTGTCTAATCAATTAAAGGAATGTACACACCGAACTTCATGTTTCTAGCTGTTGTCCTTTGATAGGTACCATTTTTATCCCTTTAGTTCCATTTCAAACACTACAAATAAAAATCACTTTATGATACACGCTTAAGCTATAAGGGGGATGTGCAATATTAAATAAATACATAGAAGCAGACATATTCGAAAAACATGCTTCAATACTCTAAATATTAGGAATTATTAGAGGTATTTTCAGTCCATGTGCATGTCCCTTTGCAATCCCAACCGATCTATAACTTTAACAGTTAACTGAAGTTTGTTATACCTGAGTGTGATTTGATTTGATTGCTCTCGTTTATCACTAAGTTGACGTTATTTTTTGTATTTGACGGATTAACAATTTAAATAATTTATTTACTTTTTAATAAAACAAGTAATCGAAAATAAAATTGGAATATTTGTTCGTTAGTTCAAAATGATACAATAGGCTGTGAAATTCGCCAAACAAATTTTAGTAGCAACATATTGTTGGTGTTTTAATAAACAATTGAATAGCAACAGTTGAAATCAGGAAGCAGGAAACCAGTCTGCTAAAACAGCAAACCACTCACTTTCTTCCTTTTAGCTTTCTTCTTTTCCGCAGACAATGTCTGTTATGTCAGCAAACTTTTCTGTTTTGTCACTAACAAATTATTTTTAGTGCACCAACTTCTTATACTTATTTTGAGGTTCTACATTCAAACATCTGACCACATTAGTCAGATCGTGGGCTCCCCGAAACAACTGAAATAGCAATTATCAAATGCCAAAATGTGGGTTAAGTAAAGCGTCGCGCTTTAGGAAATGAGGGACCTCAAAATATCCCCACTATCTATTCCTTACTCTTTTTACTGGTCATGTTTGACCATAAACGCAGCGAGAAATGATACAGCACTTCGATCACGCTTAACAGTGAAAATCCCATAAATAGACCGAGTATACCGCCGCAATTGGCCATGAATTCAGAAAACCCATACAATGCGCAACGTTTAGAGGTAATGAAGTCATCGTCCATAAAGTAGATCGTCAAACGAGCATATATGTCGTCTTCCGTCATATCATCTGCGCTCCCTAGAGCATCTACATTTTCCCTGGCATTGAAATCTGCCTGAGATATTTCTGTGTCATATTCCAATGAAATACATGAAGGCATACAATTGCATCCATTCTTATCTCCATTTGCAGTGGCAAAACTATCGAGTAACATGTTGTCTTCAGCCTTTATGTAACAATGAATTTTATCTTCTCCGCACACTGGCATATCCGGAGTACGAGCCATGGCGTATTTGACACATCCGCATGTTCGGAGGGTATAATTTGTGAGGCACTCAATCTCGCAGTTATTCTCGTTGTACACTTTAAAAAATGCCAGCTGTCGTTCTCCATTCAAATAGCACTTCCGCTTCTCTGGGAGATGGTTGGCTAAACCAGGTGAAGTTGTGACCATGGCGGGATTGATGGCAATCGAAACTTCTTTGTCCAGAGAAACGCGCACAAATCTTTTTGACAACAAGGGCACGTCATCGGGCGTATGCAGGGCGACTTTAAAGCCCTGAGTAGCACCACTACAGCCATAATCTAGATTTGCTTTAGACGCTTTTAAATTCACAGTTAAAGCTGCTCTGGTGTTCGCGCTAACAACTCTAGCGGGATACGTTTTTAAGGGCATATTCTTCGGGTAGCCCTGTTCCAAGGACCAGCTCAGAGTACGATTTATTCTGTTGTGGGGCGAGGCATTGACAAAACTCTCTAAGCCCATTTGTTGGTATTGGACAGTGTTCTCCCGATATAAATCGGTGGCATTCAAACCATTAAATGTGAAACATAAACCGTCCTCGGTATAGGTCGTCGTAAAGAGATCATCACACGGTGCCACAATGCCAAACCATTTGCACATGGCCAATTGTTGGTGGAAGTCGATTGACATGTTTTTGAGGATTTCAATATAATCAATGGGTTTATCAGACAAATGGGGTATCTTTTCAGGGAGGTTATCATAATTACAGGTATGTAACAAAGTTATAAATTCTTCCAGTTCATCCGAGGATATATTAGGTAGAATTCCATCCGTCACTAAATGATCAAGTAAGTCTCCATATTGGGGACCTGGAAAGTAAGAAGCAGAAAATGATAAATTTTATGATGTAGACCTTGAAAAGTCAAGTAATAAATGTCACCTTGACATTTGTAAATATATTTACATTCTGCATAAAAGTTCTTGAGTCACGACAATAAACGAGTTATTTTAAGTTTATTTTCTAGTGATATCGTTATTGCCATACATACCGTCCTTTATCAGATTTCTCCTTATTTCTGAACATATCGTTACAGCTGGAAACGGTATTTCTGAAATCGCCGTGGGGTACTCCGAGAAACTGACTATTACCGGTGTATCAATCCATTTCACATAGACTTTATGAATCGTAATCGAACAATACGACAGCGATACTATGAAGACAACCACCCAAAAGACTACTTCTTTCCACGGGCGTCGTGTGCCCAAGTATTGAACACCGTGCAGCGAGGAGTTGGAGCAATATTCATAGTAAATATCTTGAATGCCCTGCCAGAGGGTATTTTTTGTGGACTGAGGCGACTGCTGAGCTTCGTGACTTAGCCTTATTTTGGCATCAAGGGGAATTTGTTCGTTTCCATCAGAAACAATTGTCCCATTTAAATAATGTTTGCGAGACTCCATTCTTTCTAAAAAGAGAACGAATTGAAATTAGAATGTTTTGTCAAGTGTACAGTGCAAGATGGAAAAGATAAAAAGCGGAGTGTTATACGAGCGAAACCGTTTCCCGAGTTTGGAAAGTCGTAAGCCACATTAGAACTAATGTTCGAATTTCGGAAAAATATACCAGCAAAAACTGCCGTCCTAAGAAAGAAAGTCACCAAAGTCAACCAAAATACCAAAATTGAGATAAGGCCAGATTCGGAACCGTGAATGAGTTTCAGATATTTGTATAATGCTCATAAGACACATTTTCAACCGCAATTGACTGAAAAGCGTTAAACAAAATGGCTATATCTACAATTTCTTACCTAGATAAAAAAACTTAAAAGCTAAATATCTCAAAACTCCTAAAATAGAGATGTGACTTTTTTTCAAAGGGGGGACAGAATAGGTATGGTATAAGTCACATGCAAATATAACATATGTTAAAATGTACACAAGTACGAGACTACTGTTTTCTAAATTCCATAACTTCTGACATAAATAGAATATTTTTACCCGCGAATATGCGTCTGAAAGTTATTTTCTTATGGATTTATAAAAATGAATTTAATTCAAAAAATATTTTCTCTTGACAATAAAAAATTAAACAAGTTAAAACGGCGATAAGTTCGGCCGGGCCGAACGTTATATACCCACCACCGTGGATTGCATTCCACAGAGACAGTCGATTTCCGTAGAAGTGCATTCAGATTACAGGGAAATGTAAACTTTTATTAATATAGCCAAACTAACAAGAAAGCTTAAACACCATAAATATTGATAGATAGTTGGTGCTCCAGTTGGTTATATTTTCTATTTTAAATCCAAAAGCACAAATTATAAAAATCCATTATCTCACGTACATAGTGCAAGATAACTTTATGATTTAACCAATTTTTGCCGTTAAAGTAAATGAGTGCGAATTTGGAAAAAAATCTTTTTATTTTGCGGGTCTATGCAGTCAGAGGAATGTATACACCGAAGTCCATGATTCTAGCTGCGGCCATTTGGTTGGTACCAATTTTATCCCCTTTTCCCATTTTATCCACTTTAAAGTGCGACTTTCTAAAATTCTTTATTTTACTTGTATACGTATACGTATACGTAGTCAGTGGAATGTATACTCCGAATTTCATAACTTCAGCTGCGGTTATTTGCTTGGTACAATTTTTATCCCCTTTTTCAATTTTAACCCCAAAAGTACGGATTTCGAAAAATTTCACTCCCGATTTGACCCTTTTCACTCTAGATACCACATATTTCAACAGATTTTCTTCAAAATTGGCAAAACATCTTATAGTTCAACTAGAAACACCTGTGGTGAAAAGGGGTCACATCGGTTCAGATTTACATATAGCTCTCATACAAATTTCGCTCCCCAGAAACCGCGTATTTTACAAAAATTTCTTAAAATGGAGCATAACACGTTATACTTCAACTGGAAGAACTTATTGTGAAAGTTAGTCACTTCATTCCATGTTTGGATATACAATCCCCCGATAAAAATATTATTCTCGATTTGACATGTTGGACCAGGTCATATTAGCCTGTGATTAGGAAACATACAAAAATTTTTTCCGTTTTCACTTTTTTACTGAATTGAATTGTATTCCGATAGAAAGTGGAGTGTATCATATAGTCGGCCCCGCCCGACTTTAGCCTTTCCTTACTAGTTTTATATATACAAATCTGTGGACTTTTGACAAAACAACTTCTCTCGAAATAAGACATTTTTGCAAGATTTTTATATTAAATATAAATTTATAAGATGCTTCTTTTGGTGTAATTCTCTTCAAAGAAGTTGTTTTATCAAAACTGAAATTTAGAATATATGTAACTTGCTTGAGACAAGATAATTATTTAAATGGTTTATAGAGAACATTAATTTTGACTAAACGACTTGTGTGAAAAGTAGTTCTTATGTGAAAACAAAAACGGATAAAAAGTAAAATATTGTTTCCAAAGAAGTGTTTTTGTGGACTTGAAAATAAATATTTTTATCAAAAGAAGTTGTTTTGGAGTTCATGCGTGGTATAAATTTGGCAGCCAACACCACGTTTAAGAAACACAAAAGCAGCAATTGGCATGTAAATCATTGCAGGCGACAACAAAATAAGACTCCATTAGTTATTTGTAAGAACATAAATTACAAGACGACTCATGTGTATCATATTTTCCGCACAAAAAAACTAGTAGTTTTTTTCTTTCTTACGTGTGTTTTGAATCATATTTTCCAATAAAATGTGTCATTTACTTAAAACCTATTGGAATCTTGGAGACTATAGCAAACGACGTCTATTTCTTTCGCAAATGATTGCTATAGAGAACAAGAAAACTGCAACTGTTATAAACGCTTCGAGACCACGAAACCGACAACATGTGTACAAATACCATTGTGAAAAAAATGGACGAAAGATTCGGGTATGTCATAAATGCTTTCTAAAAATATATGCAGAAACAATCCAGGCGATTAAAACAGTTAATTTACATAAAATAAAACAAATTTCTGGAGGATTTATACCTGATGATAGACGTGGAAAACATGATCCACCCCACAAACTGTCGATCGATAAATATAATGAAGTTATAGATAATATAAACCGCATTCCGAAGTACGAAAGTCACTACAGTCGTCGACATACAAATCAATTATATTTTGAACGTGGTCTTAACTTGGCAACATTATACCGGTTATATACTGAAAAATAACTGAAAAATACTCGGAATCAAAATATAGAGATATATTTACTACCCTAGATATTAAGTTAAAGAAACCTCAGCTTGATCTGTGCAATACATGCGAACACTTTAAATCCAAAATAAGAAACTCTGTAAATGTATGGAAATGTAAATTTCTCTTGGATTTACCAAATTCAGGGCGTCATATTGTTTTATATAGTGATTCCTGTCCTGGTCAGAACCGCAACTCATATCATTGAGCAATGTTTGAGAAAGTTTTGGAAGATCACGCAAGTATTCAACTTATTGATCATAAATTTCTTGTCGTGGGTCATACGCATATTGAATGTGATACTGTACATGAGCAAATAGAAAAGAAAAAAATTCTTCGGATCTATTGAACATTCGCACGATTGGGCAAACTTAATATCGGCGACCAATAAAAATTATATTGTTCATGAATTAAGACAAGAGGATTTCTCCGATTTTCGTGCACTACAAAAGAACAAATATACATGGAGGTCACATAGCATTTCAGGAATAATTTTAAATACTTAAATTCTTTTCAACACAATATTATTTTTTTAATCTTCTGATTTTTAGGTGAGAAGTTTGAGTGGAAAAACGTTCGATGGCTGAGATACGAAAAAAGCAAGCCAGGAGTTTTGCAGTACAAATTTTCATTACACCCAGAAGAGTAATTTCAGATGCTAGATATAAACTCGCGTCGCCGTAAAGAACCATCACCCCAATTGGCCACAAGCTACAATTCCCCTTTGCCTGTATCACAAAATAAAAAGAAAGATTTATTAGATATGCTGTCATTAATTGGTACAAATTACCACAGTTTTTATCACAATATTTAGGCGGAAGGTGATATCCCCATTGAAGTTAACCCAGACCTTAGCGAAGATGAAGGTATTCAATAATATAATTATAATATATATAATGCTTTTAAAATGTGTTGAGTTAGAGTTTTTATTTCCTTCCTTTTAAATACTTTTTTGTTAAACTTAAAATTTGTTTTCCCTACAAAAATATAATTTTGTACCAATATTGTCTAATTGAATTCAAGTATTTATGTTACATTAAATATAATAATATTTTTTAAAATAACCTATTTCGACATTATTAATTAGTTCCATTTTAACAAAAAAGCTTGCCTTGAGATAAGCGCAAAATATGAATCACGTCTTTGTTTAAAACCATTTTCACACAACAACTTGTGTAATGTAAGTTAATTTTTTTGTTGAAAACAAATTCGACAAAAAATCCAGTCTTTTTATTCGTCATTTTTCTGAAAATCTGTTGGCATTAGAATAGAATTATTGATATCTTCACTTCAATTTAGTATTTAAATTTAATACTACACTCTCACCTTTTCACTAAATATTTCAAAATCAAAGTTGTTAGATGTTTTAACAGTTTTTTCGTTCTCCTGTAAAATTGTAGTTTTTGAAAGAGGTTGTTTTGTCAAAAGGCCACAGAAATGTTGCTCCCAAATGTTTAACCGATTTTGGCAAAACTTTACATCTTATATTTCATCTATAAACATACATAGTGAACGCGGGTCACATCGTTCCATGTTTCAATATACCCTCATGCAGATGTCCTTCCCGATTTCACTTTTTACAGAATTGAATTATAATAGGATAGCAAGTGGAGTGTATCATATAGTCGGGTCCGTCCGACTTTAGCCTTTCCTTACTTGTTTATAAAGTAATGTCGCCTTCGATTTTAATTATTTTTTCTCTAGAAGTAACCGAATACTTTCAATTGCAAAAATCAATTCCGTGAGATCTCACACAAATAGAAATTTATAGAAGAAACGGCAAGGATACTTCGACGGTTCCATAATACTCGATTGGGCCTACTAGTTTCCTTCCATGTAATTATTAAGTGGAAGAGAGCACCTACATTGTTATACCCTCCACCTCCAGGATGGGGGTATACTAACTTTGTCATTGAAATATCGACCTGAGACCCTATAAAGTATATATATTCTTGATCCTCATAAAATTCTAAGACGATCTAGCCATGTCCGTCCGTCCGTCCGTCCGTCCGTCCGTCTGTCCGTCAGTTGAAAGCACGCTAGCATCTAAACGAAAGGAGCTAGAACGTTCAAATTTTCCATAAATGCGTCTTATAGTCGTAGATCGGTTGGGATTGAAATGGGGCGAAATCGGCCCAAAGGGAAAAAAATTTCCCTCACAAGCACTAAAAATACCCATAATAATCCCTAATATTTTAGCGTATTTAAGCATGTTTTTTGAATATGTCTGTTTGTATTTGCTTGATATTTGGTATGCGCATTCCCCTTATAGCAAAAACGTGCACCATAAAGTGATTCGTATTTGTAGGGGGTGAAATGGGGCAAAAAAGGGGTAAAAATGATACATATTAAACGACAACAACTAGAAACACGAAATTCGGTGTGTACATTCCTCTAATTGAGTAGATACATAATATAAAAGAATTTTTTCCAAATTCGTACTTTTAAGGGGTAAAATGGGAATAGAGGGATAAAAATGGTACCAACCAAACGGCTGTACCTAGAATAATGAAATTCGGTATACATTCCTCGGATTGCATAGATAAGTAAAATACACCGATTTTTCAAAATTCGTACTTTTTGTTGTTAAAATTAAAAAAGGGGATAAAAATAGTATCAATCTAATGATCGCAGCTAGAGTCATGAAATTCGGACTATACATTCCTCCGAGTGTGTAGACACGGAAAAAAACTGATTTTTCGAAATTCGCACTTTTTGGGGTTAAAATTAAAAAAGGGGATAAAAATAGTACCAATCACATGACCGCAGCTAGAGTCATGAAATTCGGAGTATACATT
Source organism: Polietes domitor (assembly GCA_947397865.1). Lineage (NCBI taxonomy): Eukaryota > Metazoa > Arthropoda > Insecta > Diptera > Muscidae > Polietes > Polietes domitor. The sequence continues at coordinate 22,838,111 of OX377618.1, read as the reverse complement.
CCTCTGAGTGTGTAGACACGGAAAATAAACTGATTTTTCGAAATTCGTACTTTTTGGGGTTAAAATGAAAAAAAGGGGATAAAAATAGTACCAATCAAATGACCGCAGCTAGAGTCATGAAATTCGGAGTGTGCATTCCTCTGACTGTGTAGACACGGAAACTAGACGAATTTTTCGAAATTAGTACTTTCAAGGGATACAATGGTACAGAGGGATAAAAATAGTACCAACTAAACGACCACAGCTAGAATGATAAAATTCTAATTGCGTAGAAACGTCAAGGGGGTAAAAATGGTACCAACCAAATGGGCACAGCTGAAATCATGGAATTCGGTGTATACATTCCTCTGACTGCATAGACACGCAAAATAAAAAGTTTTTTCCAAATTCGTACTTTTTCTTTTACGGCAAAAATTGGTTGAATCATGAAGGTTATTTTGCACTATGTACGTCTGATAATGGATTTTCCAAATTTGTACTTTTGGAATTCAAATAGAATGGGAATACAACCAACTGTAGCACCCACTATCTACCAATATTTATGGCTTTGAAAATATAAATATAAGAATATTTATTTTTTGAATTGACTTATTGGCAGCATTACCTTATAAGCGTGGTTTGAAATAATTAAAATATTATATTTATTTATAAAATTAATTTTTCAATATTTGTATTTGTTTTGGTTTGGCTATATTAAAAAAAAATATATTTTCCTGTAATATTACTGCACTTCTACGAAAACCGACAACCTCTGTGGAATGCAATCCATGGTGGAGGGTATATAAAGTTCGGCCCGGCCGAACTTAATGCCGCTTTTACTTGTTTTTCACTTCATGCAGTTTCTCCGAACCTCTTTCTAAGTACACAATATACAATTTTTTTTCTTATCATGCGTAAAAAGAATGAGAATTATTTTCACGTAGAATAATAATAATTCTATTATACGACTCAATAGTTGGTAAGTTATTTGAAGACCAATTGATATTTTTTAGCCAAGTATTGATCAATTTTCATAGTTTTAAGCAATTTAACGATGTCATCACTGTTTTGGGTTAACACTTTGATAGGTGAAATATTTACGGATTTTCTTTTTTCACTCTGTCCTTTTCAGTTTAGCATTTTCATCCTCGTCATCTAATAATTGCAATGGTGTCCACAAGTTTCTTCCGAAACTTGACTTTTGATGAAGACATCATGTCTTCATCATGCCAGTAATCGAGATTACGTTTAGGAATTTTTATGTTTTCTTTTTTTTGCGCAAACTAAGAGAGAATTTACAAACGTCTGTCACTAACAATAGCCTGAGCGAGACTGATGTCACATTACATTTGTAGATACACAGCATGTTTAAATGTTTGTCCAGATATATGTATATATTTAACACTATTTAATTTGGAGTTTGTACTTTTAGGGTTCCGAAGGATATCCGACCAGTTTTTACGCTTTACACTTCACTTGCACATCCCGTTGGTGAAAGCGCACCAAGATGAGTACATTGCTCCTACCTTTGAAATATTTACTGCAATTTCTTTTGAATATTTGGATTTAGAACATATGTTTCCTTTCATGAACAGAAAATAAATTTAATCACCGTAATTAATTGTTTATTTGTTTTCTTAATCAATCATTACCTAAACGAGAGTTGCGCGATTTCTTTCGGGCTATTTCTGTTTCTTTCTTTTTTCGATTTAAATCCAAAGCGTTTGAAATGCTGCACTCAACTGCTTCCCGATATTCGTGTTACTAAAGCCGTTGGCATGAATACTTTTGGAATGGCCGAATGGCAAATTTCGGCAAACCTATGTTTGTCTTGTTCTAATGTACGCATCGATGCGTTCAATAGATACTTTCGAACGCTTTAGATATATAAAAGATATGGGAACCTCGCAAATGGAAAAATTGTATGCTCACTGCATGCTAAGAGAGATCCAAAAACAAAGGATGATTACTGTTAGCACAGCCCCCTACCTGTTCATTCTGGCGTTGAGCATATGCAGTACTTTACGAGTGGGTACCTTTCTCAATGCCAGAATCAACAGGTAGGGAATGTGTTAACAGCAATCATACAGTGGTGTGTGAAAGTGAATGATTTTTTTTTCGATTTCAAAGAGAATGAGCTATTTGAAAGGTATTTATGAGTTCTTTCTATATTTGAGAATATTTACATATAAAATATACATACATATATTCGGAAACTGTTTGAAAAAAAAAAATGAGAAACTTCTGGTCAATTATAAGAAAAAATATTTTCACGTCATTTGAATTCATTAGAAGTCTAGAGTTAATGATAGACCCTGAAAGGCCATTTATAAATAATATTAATAGAACCGGTCCTAGGTGACTATCTTGAGGAACCCCTGATGGAAACAGAATAGGCCTAGAATAAGAATTACCCAAAGATACGAAGATATTCACTTCAAGAAATTAGAGCTAAACAAGTAAAAACGGCGTAAAATTCGGCCGGGCCGGACTTTATATACCCTCCACCATGGATTGCAGTCCACAAAGGTTGTCGGTTTCCGTAGAAGTGCAGTAATATTACAGGAAAATATAATTTTTTTAATATAGCCAAACCAAATATTGAAAAAATAATTTTATAAATAAATGTAATATTTTAATTATTTCAAACCATTATTTATTTCAAATCAAAAACAATCTTATATTTATATTTTCAAAAAGCTTAAATATTGGTAGATAGTGGGTGCTACAGTTGATTGTATTTCCATTCTATTTTAATTTCAAAAGTACAAATTTTGAAAATCCATTATCAGACGTACATAGTGCAAAATAACCTAACTTTATGATTCAACCAATTTTTGCCGTAAAAGAATTTGGAAAAAAAATTTTATTTTGCGTGTCTATGCAGTCAGAGGAATGTATACAGCGAATTCCATGATTTCAGCTGCGCCCATTTGGTTGATACCATTTTTACCCCCTTGACGTTTCTACGCAATTCGAATTTCATCATTCTAGCTGTAGTCGTTTAGTTGGCACTATTTTTATCCCTTTGTACCATTGTATCCCTTGAAAGTACGAGTTTCGAAAAATTCGTTTATTTTCCGTGTCTACGCAGTCAGAGGAATGTATACTCCGAATTGCATGAATCTAGCTGCGGCCATTTGGTTGGTACTATTTGTGTCCCCTTTTTCCATTTTAACCCCAAAAAGTACGAATTTCGAAAAATCTGTTTATTTTCCGTGTCTACACACTCAGAGGAATGTATACTCCGAATTGCATGACTCTAGCTGCGGTGATTTGATTGCTACTATTTTTATCCCCTTTTTCATTTTAACCCCAAAAAGTACGAATTTTGAAAAATCCGTGTGTTTTACTTGTCTATGCAATCAGAGGAATGTATACACCGAATTTCATTATTCTAGGTACAGCCGTTTTGTTGGTACCATTTTTATCCCTCTATTCCCATTTTACCCCTTAAAAGTACGAATTTGGAAAAAATACTTTTATATTATGTATTTCGTGTTTCTAGCTGTTGCCGTTTAATATGTACCATTTTTATCCCTTTTTTGCCCCATTTCACCCCCTATAAATAAGAATCACTTTATGATGCACTTTTTTGCTGTAGGGGGAATGCGCATACCAAATATCAAGCAAATATAAACAGATATATTCAAAAATCATGCTTAAATACGCTAAAATATTAGGGATTATTATGGGTATTTTTAGTCCTTGTGTGGGAAAAAATTTTCCCTTTGGGCCGATTTCGCCCCCATTTCAATCCCAACCAATCTACGACTATAAGACGCATTTATGGACAATTTGAACGTTCTAGCACCTTTCGCTTAGATGCTAGCGTGCTTTCAACAGACGGACAGACGGACGGACATGGCTAGATCGTCTTAGAATTTTATGACGATCAAGAATATATATACTTCATAGGGTCTCATTTCGATATTTCAATGACAAATGTTAGTATACCCCCATCCTGGAGGTGGAGGGTATAAAAATAGGCTATATAATGTTTTTATATTTTCTGTGGGGGAATTATCGTTTTTTATATTCGGAGTACTGCTGCAACGTGAGTCTTGAATTTTTGTGAAAGTTCACTATTTGTTAGTCTCCAGAGTTGTGCAAAAAATGGACGGTTTTGGAGAAGGGACTTTCCTTCGTATCAAAACCTGTTATCGAATATATTCAGTTCTATGACACCTAGAGTGCTGAACATTTATGTGAGTGCATCCAGTATCAACGTGCGAAGTTGTGCCAAAATTGGACGGTTTTGGTAAACTGGGCGTGGCACCTCCCATACGAACTTAAAAACTATTATCAAATATATTAAGTTATATGACAGCTATAATACTGAAATTTAGTGTGAGTACATTTAGCATAAATAGACGGTATTGGAAAAGTGGGAGTGGCACCTCCCTTCCGAAGCTAAAACCTATTATAGAGTATATTAAGTTCTATGACACCTAGAAATTTTGTGTGAGTGCATCCAGCACCAATATGCGTAGTTGTGCCAAAAACTGGGCGGCATTGGGCAAGGACGTGCTACTTCCCATATGAAGTTTAAATCTATTATGGAATATATTCAGTTCTATGACACAAAGAATTCTAAAATTATGTGTGATTAGATCCAGCATAATTGCATGTAGTTGTAGTAGGGGTCACCTCCAATACGAAAATAAAACCTGTTTTAGATTTTATTCGCTTGCATGACACCAAGACTCCTAAATTGTTATGTGAGTTAATTTAGTTGTAAGCTGCTTAGACAATATACAAAATGGAGGGATTTGAAAGACATAAATTTGCATTCTATTAAATATAGAAGCAAAATCTTGGTCTTGAGCCAGGAAAATATCCCAGTTCAAATCAAATATTGATTACAGACCAAAACAAGTAAAAACGGCGTTAAGTTCGGCCGGGCCAAACTTTATATACCCTTCACCATGGATTGCATTCCACAGAGGTTGTCGGTTTTCGTAGAAGTGCAGTAATATTACAGGAAAATATAATTTTAATATAGCCAAACCAAAACAAATACAAATATTGAAAAATTAATTTTATAAATAAATATAATATTTTAATTATTTCAAACCACGCTTATAAGGTAATGGTACCAATACGTCAATTCAAAAAATAAATATTTTTATATTTATATTCTCAAAACCATAAATATTGGTAGATAGTGGGTGCTACAGTTGGTTGTATTTCCATTCTATTTTAATTCCAAAGGTACAAATTTTGAAAATCCATTATCAGACGTACATAGTGCAAAATAACCTAACTTCATGATTCAACCAATGTTTGCCGTGAAAGAAAAAGTACGAATTTGGAAAAAAACTTTTTATTTTGCGTGTCAATAGGTCAGAGGAATGTATATACCGAATACCATGATTCCAGCAGCGCCCATTTGGTTGGTACCATTTTTACCCCCTTGGCGTTTCTACGCAATTAGAATTTCATCATTCTAGCTGTAGTCGTTTAGTTGATACTATTTGTATCCCTCTGTACCATTGTATCCTTTGAAAGTACTAATTTCGAAAAATTCGTCTATTTTCTGTGTCTACGCAGTCAGAAGAATGTATACTCCGAATTACATGACTCTAGCTGCGGTCATTTGATTGGTACTATTTGTATCCCCTTTTTCATTTTAACCCCAAAAAGTACGAATTTCGAAAAATCTGTTTATTTTCCGTGTCTACACACTCAGAGGAATGTATACTCCGAATTTTATGACTCTAGCTGCGGTCATGTGATTAGTACTATTTTTATCCCCTTTTTTTATTTTAACCCCAAAAAGTACGAATTTTGAAAAATCCGTGTATTTTACTTATCTATGCAATCAGAGGAATGTATACACCGAATTTCATTATTCTAGGTACAGCCGTTTGGTTGGTACCATTTTTATCCCTCTATTCCTATTTTACCCCTTAAAAATACGAATTTGGAAAAACTAAGGGGTGATTTTTTTGAGGTTAGGATTTTCATGCATTAGTATTTGACAGATCACGTGGGATTTCAGACATGGTGTCAAAGAGAAAGATGCTCAGTATGCTTTGACATTTCATCATGAATCGTCTTACAAACGAACAACGCTTGCAAATTATTGAATTTTATTATCAAAATGCGTGCTCTGTTAAGAAAGTTCATTGCGCGCTTCCATTTTATGGTCAGTTTAATCGACCCACTGAAGCGGCTATTCGGGCTATTGTGACTAAATTTCGCACCAAATTTACATTGTTGGACATTAAACCACCAACACGCTTACGTAGAGTGCGAACTGAAGAAAATATCGCAGCTGTATCGGCCAGTGTTAATGATGACCACCAATTTTCGATTCGTCGCCGTTCGCAGCAATTGGGCCTCTGTTACTCAAAAACGTGGAAATGCCAAAATTGGACTAAGCGGATGGACCACTTGAGGCGCAGCCGCGGTCAACATTTAAATGAAATTATCTTCAAAAAGTAAATGTCATGGACCAATCTAACGTTTCAAATAAAGAACCGATGAGATTTTGCAAGTTTTATGCGTTTTTTTTTTAAAAAAGTTATCAAGCTCTTAAAAAATCACCCTTTACTTTTATATTATGTATCTACTCAGTTAGAGGTATGTACACACCAAATTTCGTGTTTCTAGCTGTTGTCGTTTAATATTTACCATTTTTATCCCTTTTTTGCCCCATTTCAGCCCCTACAAAAAAGAATCACTTTATAGTGCAAGTTTTTGCTATAAGGGGAAGGCGCATACCAAATATCAAGCAAATATAAGCAGACCTATTCAAAAAACATGCTTAAATACGCTAAAATATTAGGGATTATTATGGGTATTTTTAGTGCTTGTGAGGGAAAAATTTTTCCCTTTGGGCCGATTTCGCCCCATTTCAATCCCAACCGATCTACGACTATAAGACGCATTTATGGAAAATTTGAACGTTCTAGCTCTTTTTGTTTAGATGCTAGCGTGACGGACAGACGGACGGACGGACGGACATGGCCAGATCGTCTTAGAATTTTATGACGATCAAGAATATATATACTTTATAGGGTCTCAGGTCGATATTTCAAGGTGTTACAAACGGAATGACAAAGTTAGTATACCCCCATCCTGGAGGTGGAGGGTATAAAAATGCAAACGAAAAAACTAAAACAAATGAGCGTTGGCACGGCAGAAGTATTGTGGGATCTATACCTGCATATACACATACTTACATATGCAACTCAATGAGATGCTTGTAAGATGGCATGTGTGCTTTATGGTGCGATTTTTTAAACGCAAATTCGGCAAGTGAGTTGTGCTTCTCGTTCGTTTGTGAGAATCATCTCCTTATAGAGGCCGGGTTTGATGTTGAAAAGTCGCTGCGAAGCCACTTGAAAATACTTTTGACATGGTCGAAATCATGATCGTGGCAGTCTGCAGCCAAGTAATAAATGTCACCATGCCATTTGCAAATAAATTTGCATTCTATTAAATATAGAAGCAAAATGGTCTTGAGCCAGGACAATATCCCAGTTCAAATCAAACAGGGAAATTTTGATTTACACAATTTCTTTGGAATTTCTTAGCACAATAGTAAACAAAAAACAAAAAACGGCAATAATATTCAATTTGATTTTTGTCAGTTGTTCCCCTATTCACCGTAAACTAACGTTCTGTTCCTCAATTTTCTCCATGGAACATCTCAATTTCTTTAATATGTAAGGGAATGTAATTGGTACATGTATTACTGCTCACGAGAAAAATCAATCAATCCAAACATTATTTTCACAGAGTGACTGAAAATTATTTTGTACTTGTGTGGACCGCTACCCAGCCTAATACACAAATGCCACTTCCTGCGTCCACAACCCAAAATTCGATCTCACGTTTATCCTATTATTATATGACACCGAGATTCCTTGTATAAATGGTAGTGAAAATCTAAAAACATATTATAAAATATCTCCAGTTCTATGCTACCAAATGTGTATGATTGTATCCATTACTAATGTGCACAGTTGTACAAAATACCGGATTTTTGTGTAAATATTTAGTTAGTTTTGCACCACACTGTATCTAGTATATAGATATCTGTGTGTCTAGATAGTGGCCGGTGAATTTATGTGTAAACAAAATGAGATAATTAACGGTAAACAATAATTGTGAGAGCTTTCTTGAAATGAATGTGAAAGTGAAATTTCCTTCCGTATAGAAGTCAAGGTAAATAACAATTTTTTACGTGCATTATGAAATACTGACCTTGCGATAGGGTTCAAATTCTGCTTAAACACTTTTCGAAATATACAACAATAAATTATTAAGGTCAACCTTAATTTAATATCATAGAACGGCTGTTATTTGGTGGCCTGCCTCTTATACAGACAGAAAAATATTGTCCAAATTATAAAAGAATTCAATTAATTAATATTTTATCATGTTTACGTTTTCCTAAATTTATAGAAATTAATTCGAATAATTCGAACTGAACTGGTTGTTTTATTGGGTGAAATTTTTCAAATGCAAGAAATGACACAAGGTGTACTAAAGTTGTGAGTTGTGCTTTTTCGACTGTGGAGAATATTTTCATCTGCTTCGTTTTTACTTAATGTTACATAAAATTTAAAATATGTTATTTGAAATGCGTTGCTTGTTCGAGTTTTTTTGAAAATATTGGTGGCAAAAGGTCTTGAGTCAGAGCAATAATCGAGTTCAAATCAAATTGATTGCCGACTGAAATAAAATAATCAAAACGAAGAAGCATTTAAAAAATAAACTTAAATTAGTTAAGGGTGATTCCATTGGAACGGGTGTGACACTTTTGCTTAAATATGTTTAAATATCTCCCATATTCATTGACTGAGATTTTTACTATATTGCCAATTGAAAACGTTGGAATATTATTGCAAATATAAATATGTCTTAGCGTTTTAAATATTGGAGATATACAACAAACAAGAGCGTAACGGATGTGACTATAGCTTTGAAAAAATCTTGATGTTTTACTTATTTTCTTGAATTCGGTAATGTTCTTCCATTACATGCCTTTATTCATTTTTATACCCTCCACCTCCAGGATGGGGGTATACTAACTTTGTCATTCAGTTTGTAACACCTTGAAATATCGACCTGAGACCCTATAAAGTATATATATTCTTGATCGTCATGAAATTCTAAGACGATCTAGCCATGTCCGTCCGTCCGTCTGTTGAAAGCACGCTAAACGAAAGGTACTAGGACGTCCAAATTTTCCATAAATGTCGTAGAACGGTTGGGATTGAAACTGGGCGAAATCGGCTCAAAGGGAAAAATTTTCCCTCGCAAGGACTAAAAATACCCATAATAACCTCTAATATTTTAAAGTATTTAAACATATTTTTTCAATATTTCTGCTTGTATTTACTTGATATTGGGTATGCGCATTCCCCCTGTAACAGAAACTGGTGCACGTGAAGTGATTATTCGCAGGGGTTGAAATGGGACAAAAAGGGATAAAAATGGTACCTATCAAACGATAACCATGAAATTCGGTGTGTACATTCCTCTAATTGACTAGATACATAATATAAAAATATTTTTTTCAAATTCGTACTTTTAAGGGTAAAATGGGAATAAAGGGATAAAAATGGTACCAAACAAACGGCTGCACCTAGAATAATGAAATTCGGTGTATACATTCCTCTGATTGCGTAGACACGTAAAATAAACGGAATTTTCGAAAATCGTACTTTTTGGGGTTAAAGTGGACAAAATGGCATAAAAATAGTACCAACCAAATAACCGCGCTAGAGTCATGAAATTCGGAGTATACAAGTTTTTTTCCAAATCAAGGGATACAATGGGTACAGAGGGATAATAATACTACCAACTAAACGACAAAAGCTAGAATGACGTGAATGCGTAGACACGTAAAATAAAGATATTTTAGAAAGTCGTACTCTTAAGTGGGTACAATCGGAAAAGGGTGATACAAATGGTACCATCCAAATGGCCACAGCTAGTCCACGATTCTAGTGTATACATTCTGACTTACTGCATAGACACGCAAAATAAAGAGATTTTTCAAATTCGTAATTTTTACTTTTACGGCAAAAATTGGTTGAATCAGGTTATTTTGCACTATGTACATGAGATAATAGATTTTCTAAATGTGTACTTTTGGAATTAAAATAGAATGGAAATACAACCAACTGTAGCACCCACTATCTACTAATAAAGGGTGATTTTTTAAGAGCTTGATAACTTTTTTTTAAAAAAAAACGCATAAAATTTGCAAAATCTCATCGGTTCTTTATTTGAAACGTTAGATTGGTCCATGACATTTACTTTCTGAAGATAATTTCATTTAAATGTTGACCGCGGCTGCGTCTTAGGTGGTCCATTCGGAAAGTCCAATTTTGGGCAACTTTTTCGAGCATTTCGGCCGGAATAGCCCGAATTTCTTCGGAAATGTTGTCTTCCAAAGCTGGAATAGTTGCTGGCTTATTTCTGTAGACTTTAGACTTGACGTAGCCCCACAAAAAATAGTCTAAAGGCGTCAAATCGCATGATCTTGGTGGCCAACTTACCGGTCCATTTCTTGAGATGAATTGTTCTCCGAAGTTTTCCCTCAAAATGGCCATAGAATCGCGAGCTGTGTGGCATGTAGCGCCATCTTGTTGAAACCACATGTCAACCAAGTTCAGTTCTTCCATTTTTGGCAACAAAAAGTTTGTTAGCATCGAACGATAGCGATCGCCATTCACCGTAACGTTGCGTCCAACAGCATCTTTGAAAAAATACGGTCCAATGATTCCACCAGCGTACAAACCACACCAAACAGTGCATTTTTCGGGATGCATGGGCAGTTCTTGAACGGCTTCTGGTTGCTCTTCACTCCAAATGCGGCAATTTTGTTTATTTACGTAGCCATTCAACCAGAAATGAGCCTCATCGCTGAACAAAATTTGTCGATAAAAAAGCGGATTTTCTGCCAACTTTTCTAGGGCCCATTCACTGAAAATTCGACGTTGTGGCAGATCGTTTGGCTTCAGTTCTTGCACGAGCTGTATTTTATACGGTTTTACACCAAGATCTTTGCGTAAAATCTTCCATGTGGTCGAATAACACAAACCCAATTGCTGCGAACGGCGACGAATCGACATTTCACGGTCTTCAGCAACACTCTCAGAAACAGACGCAATATTCTCTTCTGTACGCACTGTACACATTCGTGTGGTTGGTTTAATGTCCAATAAAGTAAACTGAGTGCGAAACTTGGTCACAATCGCATTAATTGTTTGCTCACTTGGTCGATTATGTAGACCATAAATCGGACGTAAAGCGCGAAACACATTTCGAACCGAACACTGATTTTGGTAATAAAATTCAATGATTTGCAAGCGTTGCTCGTTAGTAAGTCTATTCATGATGAAAAGTCAAAGCATACTGAGCATCTTTCTCTTTGACACCATGTCTGAAATCCCACGTGATCTGTCAAATACTAATGCATGAAAATCCTAACCTCAAAAAAATCACTCTTTATTTATGGTATTTAAGCTTGTTGAAAATATAAATGTAAGAATATTTATTTTTTGAATCAACTTGAAGTATTATTTCGATAATACCTTATAAGCGTAGTTTGAAATTATACAAATATTATATTTATTTATAAATTTTTTTTTTATTTGAACTGGGATATTGTCCTGACCATTTTGCTTCTATATTTAATAGAATGCAAATTTATTTACAAATGGCATGGTGACATTTATTACTTGGCTGCAGACTACCACGATCATGATTTCGACCATTTCAGTTCAAGTGGCTTCGCAGCGACTTTTCAACATCAAACCCGGCCTCTATAAGGAGATGATTCTCACAAACGAACGAGAATCACAACTCACTTGCCGAATTTGCGTTTAAAAAATCGCACCAAGTAATAAAGCACACATGCCATCTTACAAGCATCTCATTGAGTTAATTATTTTTTTTTAATATTAGTATTTATTTTGGTTTGGCTATATTATATTTTCCTGTAATATTACAGCACTTCTACGAAAATCGACAGCCTCTGTGGAAAGCAATCCATGGTGTAGGGCCCGGCCTAGCTTAACGCCGCTTCGCCAGGCAAAAACACAAATGGTAAAATTAAAATCAGGTTTCATATTGATATTATCGTGGTCAGTAATATATACGTTCCAATTTTCAGCCTTCTAGCTAAAAGACACTTTTGCCACGCCCCAACTACCCACCAAACGAAAATTCAAACTCCAGCATCATATTTATCTTTCTTGTGGTCAGTAATATATACGTTCCAATTTGCAGCCTTCTGGCTCAAAAAAACAATATTGCCACACACATAAAATGAAAATCCAAATTTCGGCATCATATTTATCATTCTCGTGGTCAGTAATATTTATGTACCAATTTTGCATCCTATGTCCTTCCTTGGGCCAACACGAATTCATCAAGCCCAAAATCGTGAAAATCAGACGATCCGTTATAAAGTTTTGCGTGTTCACACGGACGGCATTCTCTTTTATAAATATAGATATACAAAATCGTAAAAAAATGCTTTTTAAGTGTGAACATACACATTGAGGGTAATTTAATTTATATCAATAAAACGATGTCAATGTTTACTCCTGAATGAAGTGCATTTTTCATGTAGTAATTCGATTTGTCTGCTAATAATTATTTTTTTGCATATTTCCGGCAAATGAATTTATAAAATTTACCATGACGATAAAGGAAATTTACTCATCTTCTTATATGCTTACATACTTTTCAGAAGTTAATGAGAAGAAAAAAATTTTGGAACCAAAAATCTGACTAAATGTATCCTATCTTCAAAGGGGACAATTTCGGGCGACAAAAGTTACCCTGCAAAAACGGGAAACCCTTTAACCTTTTCAAATATGTATATATTTCGTTAAAGTCTTTTGAAGGAAAAAAAAATTGACCCGAAAAATTGACCAAAAAATTGGCCCGATTTCAGAAAAATATCCGATTGCCCGATTTTTAATGTTAATATCTCAAAATATTCCTTGGCTAATTTTGGTTTTTTATAGAACTCAAAAATATCTACTACAACAAAAGTTATTGAATTTTGGCCGATGGATTTTGATTCTGAACCACTGTGCAACGTGTCGCATAGGAATATTTGTAAACAGTAAAGCTGTCCTTTTGGGTGTTAGATCTAGTCGCATATCGGTGTTGGATACCACACCTATAGGGTGTGTTAAGAACATAAACATAAAAAAAATTGGGCCGATTTCTAAAATATAACCTATTACCCGATTAATGTTAATATCTCAAAATATTCTTTGGCTAATTTTGGTTTTTTACAGAACTCAAAAATATCTACTAGAACAAAATATATTGAATTTTGGCCGATGGACTTTGATTCTGAACCACTGTGCAACGTGTCGCATAGGAATATTTGTAAACAGTAAAGCTGTCCTTTTGGGATATGGGATATTCGCACACCTATAGGGTGTGTTAAAAACCCGATTAAGCGGGTTAAAAAATGGCCATACAAAATATAAGCGAAAACGCTAAAACACGTCTAATATCGGCAGCTGTTTCCAACATTTGGTACATAAATTAAGCACTTTTTCTTTTACTATTATTATTGTTTTGTTTGCTACACATTGTTCTTACACAATTTAAAATTTAAATTATCAAAGACTTTTTCTTATTTTATATTTGCCGTTCTATGTTAATCGTTACGTAGAGAAATTTCAACTGAATTGGGAGTGACGAGCAGTTGTGTGATTTGCCGATTTGTCCTGTTATTGCGGTTTGGTTCGTTTTGCTCTAAATATGTATGTTGAGTGCAGCAGCAATTGTTTTGAGTTTAATATATTGCTGATGTTCATTTAGAGTCTAGAAGCAAAGTGCTGACAAATAAGTTGCACAACTGATTGAAATAATAACACAACAGAAGCTGTGTCGTGCTGTCAAGACTCTTTAAAACGTTTTGTGGTATATATACCATATATAAATATATGGTATGGTATATATGACGCATACATATGTGCCAGTTAGTATGATAGTGGTCTAAGTCAAAAATCCAAATAAATGAGATATGCCAATTTTTCGCTTTACTTTGATCAGATCTCTAATTTAAGAACTATTCTTTTTCACATTTATAAAAAATGTACCGTTACAATGACATTTATGCGCACCAAAATTGTACACTCAGCAAAAATGTGAACCCCTATAATGAGTTAAAATTAACTAAAATGAAGCGTATAGCGCTAAAGCAATATTTCCTCATATCAAGTTCAAACTTTTCCTTGAAAGTGGTACATGCTTTGAACTTGTTTCTAGTTCAATTTTCCTCAAACCATATAAATATTTACTAATACTGAGGAAAATTGTAGTTAGTTTTTCTTAAAACCAAGTAATTTTTTACTAAATCTAAGTAAAATTTTCCTAAACGTAAGTAAATTTTTACTCAAATCAAGTAAATACATATTTACTTTAACTGAGAACAAATTTGCTGTTTTTTCCTCAAAACAAGTAAACTTTTTACTTAAACTGAGCAACATTACTTGATACAAGGAAAAAAGTGAATTTAAAATGAGTTCAATTTAACTAAAAGATCAAACAAATGGTTTTGCTTCAGAGTATGCAAAACTAATACAAAAAATGACAACATGAAAAGTTTCATGATACCTCTTCCATAAAGAGTTGTGCTATTACTCCATGATTGCTGCGAAGGCAAGGTAGGAGCCTTCGCAGTGGTTGTTTAGAATAATACTTGAAGAATTTAAGAAATAATTCTCTGCAAACGAGCGAGAATTGCTACATAGATTAATATTTATGAATTTTCTAAACTATTTCAAGAGATTTTTAAAGGTTCAATAATACTTAAGTGTATGAAGGACTCGGCATAAATTTCAGTAAACAACATTATCTTAATTTTAGGAAAAAACTCATTTTTTAGTTAAAATTTTCTAAAAGAATTTTTTTCCTTACAAAAAATTTTTGATTATTTTAAAACCTTGGAAATATTCTTCCACACAAGTATGAATATGAACAATTGAGTAAGTAAGATTTTTTATTAGATCCAAAGAAATGTTTTTATGTAAATGTACTACCCTATTTCTAGTAAATTAAACTATTTACTATGGTTTTGAAAGAAGGAATCTTTACATAGTTAATTTTAAGGACATTTTACTAAGGTGGAGTAAAATTGTTGAACCAAATTGGAGTATGAATTTTACTCAAACTAAGGAATGCTATTTTTCTGAGTGTATTTAGTGTTAGTTTGAAAGTGGTCTAAGGCACACTATATCCACTGCCATTGATGTGTGGTGATGTAAATAAAATGAAATTATTTGAAAAGTAAATAATAATGTCGATATAAAGTTGCTAGACGAACAACCTGTAAAAATTTATATATATTTTAATATTTTTTTATACCCTCCACCTCCAGGATGGGGGTATACTAACTTTGTCATTCCGTTTGTAACACCTCGAAATATCGACCTGAGACCCTATAAAGTATATATATTATTGATCGTCATAATATTCTAGGACGATTTAGCCATGTCCGTCTGTTGAAAGCACGCTTTTTCCCTCACAAGGACTGAAAAATAATCATAATAACCCCTAATATTTTAGAGTATTTAAGCATATTGTTTTCACTACGTCTGCTTGTACTTACTTGATATTGGGTATGCGTATTCCCCCGGTAACAAAAACGTGTACCGTAAAACGATTTTTATTCGTAGGGGGTGAAATGGGGCAAAAAGGGATAAAAATGGTACATATCAAACGACAACACCTAGAAACACGAAATTCGCTGTGCTAATCCTCCTCTAATTGAGTAGGTACATAATATGGAATAATTTTTTCCAAATTCGTACTTTTAAGGGATAAAATGGGAATAGAGGGATAAAAATTGTACCAACAAAACGGCTGCACCTAGAATAATGAAATTCGGTGTATACATTCCTCTGATTGCGTAGACAAGTAAAATAGAAGGATTTTTCGAAATTGGTGCTTTTTGGGGTTCAAATTGTTAAAAGGGGATAAAAATAGTACCAACCAAATGATAGCAGCTAGAGTCATGAAATTCGGTGTATACATTCTTCTGATTGCGTAGACACGTAAAATAAACGGATTTTTCGAAATTCGTATTTTTTGGGATTAAATTAGAAAAGGGGATAAAAAGGGTACCAACAAAACGGCTGCTATGAAATTCGGTGTATACATTCCTCTGATTGCGTAGACACGTAAAATAGAAGGATTTTTCTAAATTCGGGAAAAAGGGGATAAAAATGGTACCAACCAAATGTTCGCAGCTAGAGTCATGAAATTCGGTGTATACATTCCTCTGACTGCGTAGATACTTTTGGGGTTAAAATAGAAAAGGGGATAAAAATAGTACCAGCCAAATGACCGCAGCTAGAGTCATGAAATTCGGAGTATACATTCCTCTGACTGCGTAGATACGAAAAATAAAAGTTTTTATCAAAATTCGTACTTTCAAGGGATACAATGGGTACAGATGGATAAAATAGTACCAACTGAACGGCTACATACAATTTTTTTTTTCAATTTTGAGAAGAATGAAAGTGGTCTAAGTCGGTACATCATCTGAAAAGATGTACAACAAAGCCGAATTTTAACAATAGACAGATTCAGTTTTCCCATTTATTCATTGCCATAAATTTCAACAATTGCTAATAATCTTAAGGCTAATAATTTAATTTAATTTCTGGCGTGTGTACTCTAGATATTTCTAGATGAGATTAAAATCGGTTTCTATAGCACAAAAACCCAAAGTGGGATGGATGTACATATATCTCTGAACTTTCTCAAAACATGAACCGATGTTACACATTTTCAGTACAGATAATCCGGGATGAAATATGGCATGTGGCTTGCAGAACTGAAAAGCAAAATCGGTTAAATTAATTGGCGTTCGTTCTAAGTCCAAACTTCATGTGGACCAAAAAACAATTGATTACTAGTTAACAATTGATCATTAGTTAATTGACCGAGAAATATAATCTAAGACGATGGATATAATAAACGATGGACCTACTACAACTCCATTTGAGTGTTACAAACAATTTTGCAAAAACATAATACCCTGGTGGAAGGTATAAAGGGGTTACACATACCTGAAAAAAATTCTATATATTTTAAAGAATATTTTAAGCATCTCCGCATAACGAAATTCAAATTATTTTCGAAGTTACTGCGCTTAGAAACTGAAGCGGTATAGTCGATACAAATCAGTATATTTTTATACCCACCACTGAGGTATTACGTATTTGTGCATTTGTTTGTAACACCCAAAAGGAAACGTTTAATATATACATAGATCGACTTACAAATAATTTCTGAGTCGATTTAGCAATGTCCATCTGTCCATCTATTGTTGTAAGCAAAGTACAGGGCACAATTGTTGTCCGATCCTAACAAAAAATGCCACCTAATAATCCAACTAGAAACATCTATGATGAAAGGGGATAAGATCGGTCCAGTATTAGATATAGATCCCATACAAATGTAGCTACCGATTTGACTTTTGTCTCTCTAGAAAATACATACTTCAGCCGATCTTCTTCAAATTAAGCATAATAACTTATATTCGAACTAGAAGCACCTGTGGTGTAAGTGTGTCAAATCGGTTCAGATTTATGTATATAGCACCCATACAAATTTCGCTCCGGATTTGACTTTTCCGCTCTACAAAGCTCACCTAGAAACATACACGGTCCTTCCGATTTCACTTTTTTACTAATTGAATTGCCTTGTTGTAGAAAGTGGAGGGTATCCCGCTCGACTTTATCCTTCCATACTTGTTTTCTTTTGCGGTTTTCTCGAAACGACTTTCTTCAAATTTGTGTGCATAATATCTCCGAATCTGCTGAATCTAAATGTTGACCTAAAATTCATATCACAGCATCTGAGCGGTAAAATGTGTGAAACATCACCACCAATTTCTTTTGGGCATTTTGGCTTGTTTTATTCCATTTCAACATCGAATAGTCATACATAGCTACTTATTCACCCACGACTGTATGTATTGTATGGACAATTAATCTAATTTCTTGGACAGATATCATTCATAAATCGCACTAGTGTGATATCCGATCACTTCAAAAATATGCCATAAAATTGTAATACAAACAAATGTACTTTTCACACATCAGCTTAATTCCACGTTAAGATAGAATTCAAAATGTGGAGAATACATTTTCTAGGTTCTATAGAAAATGTACTCTCTAACACAAATTATTAATATTGCTTATGAAATTTGATTTAGCCATACCCGTTTGCAGGTTGAAAACTCCAAATCAAATTTCCAATGTGATAACAAGTAAGGAAAGACTAAAGTCGGGCGGGGCCGACTCTATGATACACTCCACTTTCAATCCGAATACAATTTAATTCGGTGAAAAAGTGAAAACGGGAAGGATTTTTGTATCCTGTAAATGTATGTGTTTGACCAAAAATGTTAAATCGGAAAGGACATTTGTATGGATGTATATTGAAATCTGGAACGAAATAGGTGAAATATATAATATGTAAAGTTTGGCCAAAATCGGTTAAACATTTGGGAGCAACATTTGTATTGGGCTATATCTAAATCTGAACCGATCTTACCCACTTTCACCATAGGTGTTTTTAGGTTGATTATATAATGTTGTGCCAATTTTAAAGAAAATATATGATTTCTAGAGCGGCAAAAGTCAAATCGGGAAAATGCCAAATCGGGACCGACATTTGTATGGGGGATATATCTAAATCTGAACCGATCTAGCCCGCTTTAGCCACAGGTGTTTCTAGTTGGATGCTAATATGTTGTGCCAAATTTAAAGAAAATCGGGTACAATATGTGGTTTCTAGAGTGGAAATCGCCAAATCGGGACCGACATTTGTATGGGGGCTAAGTCTAAATCTGAACTGATCTAGTCCACTTAAGTCACACGTGTTTCTAGTTGGACTATAAGATGTTGTGCCAAATATAAAGAAAATCGGGTACAATATGTCGTTTCTAGAGCGGAAAATCAAATCGGGAGCGACATTTGTATGGGGGCTATATCTAAATCTGAACCGATCTAGCCCGCTTTAGCCACAGGTGTTTCTAGTTGGATGCTAATATGTTGTGCCAAATTTAAAGAAAATCGGGTACAATATGTGGTTTCTAGAGTGGAAAACGCCAAATCGGGACCGACATTTGTATAGGGGCTAAGTCTAAATCTGAACTGATCTAGTCCACTTAAGTCACACGTGTTTCTAGTTGGACTATAAGATGTTGTGCCAAATATAAAGAAAATCGGGTACAATATGTCGTTTCTTCAGCGGAAAATGTCAAATCGGGAGCGACATTTGTATGGGGGCTATATCTAAATCTGACCCGATTTGCCTCAAATTAAATAGCGTTCGTCCTTGATCCACAAAACTTACTTGTGCCAATTTTTGTTAAGATCGGACTATAATTGCGACCTGTAATTTGATTACAACAATAGATGGACAGACAGACGGACAGACAGACGGACAGACAGACGGACAGACAGACGGACAGACAGACGGACAGACAGACAGACAGACAGACGGACATTGCTAAATCGTCTCAGAAAGTGATTCTAAGTCGATCGGTATACTTAACAATGGGTCTATATCGCTTCCTTTTGGGTGTTACAAACAAATGCACAAAGCCATAATACTCTCGTGGAGTGTATAAAAAACACAGACAAAAACTTTGCCACATAAAAACATAAAACAAAAGAACAAAAATCTGGTCAAAATATGATACCTCCAGTTAATTGTGAATAATATTAACATTTATCCATCAATTTTCTTTAAAATATGGAGGTAATTCAGTTTCGGATTTCATTTATGTTAAAATTTGATGTCTGGTTACTCTTGAGATCGACTACGTTGAGAATTTCCTCAGAAATGTTATTCTATTCAACCGCTCATTCGATTTCCCACACGTTGTCTGACCGACATCCACATCACTATTGGAAACTTCTGATCGAATTCGGGAAAAATTATTCACTGGGAAGGCATTAAAAAATGGAAAATGTTTCCAATAATAAATGTTGCTAATGTATAATGTTTATTTGATCACATTTGATCGAACAAACGTGGATTGGCCCAAAATTGGAGAACTATTTTTATACCCTACACCACTACGTGGTCTAGGGTATTATAAGTTATTATACCCTACACCACTACGTGGTCTAGGGTATTATAAGTTAGTTTCGCGCCAAATGTTTGTAACACCAAGAAATAATTGAGCTAGACCCACCTTTAAGTATACCGATCGGCTTAGAATCACCAGCTGAGTCGATTTAACGATGTCTGTCTGTCCGTCCGTCCGTCCGTCTGCTGTCCATCTAAGCTTGTTCGCACTCTACAGGTCGCAATTGCTGTCCGATTGTCATGAAACTTGGCTGAAGTTATTTTTTCTAGCCAAGGACCATTGGTATTGAATTTGGAGAAAATCGGTTCAGATTTAGATATAGCCCCCATACAAATGTCGCTCCCGATTTGACATTTTCCACTTTAGAAACCACATATTGTACCCGATTTTCTTTACATTTGGTACAACATCTTATAATCCAACTAGAAACATCTATGCAAAAATTGGGTAAGATCGGTTCAGATTTAGATATAGCCCCCATACATATGTCGCTCCCGATTTGACATTTTCCGCTCTAGAAAAGACATATTGTACCCGATTTTCTTTAAATTTTGCAGAACATCTTATAATCGAACTAGAAACACGTATGCAAAAATTGGGAAAGATCGGTTCAGATTTAGATATAGCCCCCATACATATGTCGCTCCCGATTTAACATTTTCGCTCTAGAAACGACATATTGTACCCGATTTTCTTTAAATTTTGCAGAACATCTTATAATCGTACTAGAAACACGTATGCAAAAATTGGGTAAGATCGGTTCAGATTTAGATATAGCCCCCATACAAATGTCGCTCCCGATTTGACATTTTCCGCTCTAAAATCCACATATTGTACCCGATTTTCTTTAAATTTTGCAGAACATCTTATAATCGAACTAGAAACACGTATGCAAAAATTGGGTAAGATCGGTTCAGATTAAGATATAGCCCCCATACATATGTCGCTCCCGATTTAACATTTTCCGCTCTAGAAACGACATATTGTACCCGATTTTCTTTAAATTTTGCAGAACATCTTATAATACAACTAGAAACACGTATGCAAAAATTGGGTAAGATCGGTTCAGATTTAGATATAGCCCCCATACAAATGTCGCTCCCGATTTTGCATTTTCCGCTCTAGAAACGACATATTGTACCCAATTTTCTTTAAATTTGGCAGAACATCTTATAATCGAACTAGAAACACGTATGCAAAAATTGGGCAAGATCGGTTCAGATTCAGATATAGCCCCCATACAAATGTCGCTCCCGATTTGACTTTTTCCGCTCTACAATCCACATATTGTACCCGATTTTCTTTAAAATTGGCACAACATTTTATAATCGAACTAGAAACACCTATGCTGAAAGTGGGTAAGATCGGTTCAGATTAAGATATAGCCCCCATACATATGTCGCTCCCGATTTAACATTTTCCGCTCTAGAAACGACATATTGTACCCGATTTTCTTTAAATTTTGCAGAACATCTTATAATACAACTAGAAACACGTATGCAAAAATTGGGTAAGATCGGTTCAGATTTAGATATAGCCCCCATACAAATGTCGCTCCCGATTTTGCATTTTCCGCTCTAGAAACGACATATTGTACCCGATTTTCTTTAAATTTGGCAGAACATCTTATAATCGAACTAGAAACACGTATGCAAAAATTGGGCAAGATCGGTTCAGATTCAGATATAGCCCCCATACAAATGTCGCTCCCGATTTGACTTTTTCCGCTCTAAAATCCACATATTGTACCCGATTTTCTTTAAAATTGGCACAACATTTTATAATCGAACTAGAAACACCTATGCTGAAAGTGGGTAAGATCGGTTCAGATTTAGATATAGCTCTCATACAAATGTCGCTCCCGATTTGACTTTTTCCGCTCTAGAAACCACTTATTGTACCCGATTTTCTTCAAAATTGGCACAACATTTTGTAATCGAACTAGAAACATATATGGTGAAAGTGTGTAAGATCGGTTCAGATTTAGATATAGCCCCCATACAAATGTCGCTCCCGATTTGACTTTTTCCGCTCTAAAATCCACATATTGTACCCGATTTTCTTTAAAATTGGCACAACATTTTATAATCGAACTAGAAACACCTATGCTGAAAGTGGGTAAGATCGGTTCAGATTTAGATATAGCTCTCATACAAATGTCGCTCCCGATTTGACTTTTTCCGCTCTAGAAACCACTTATTGTACCCGATTTTCTTCAAAATTGGCACAACATTTTGTAATCGAACTAGAAACATATATGGTGAAAGTGTGTAAGATCGGTTCAGATTTAGATATAGCCCCCATACAAATGTCGCTCCCGATTTGACTTTTTCCGCTCTAAAATCCACATATTGTACCCGATTTTCTTTAAAATTGGCACAACATTTTATAATCGAACTAGAAACACCTATGGTGAAAGTGGGTAAGATCGGTTCAGATTTAGATATAGCCCCCATACAAATGTCGCTCCCGATTTGACTTTTTCCGCTCTAAAATCCACATATAGTACCCGATTTTCTTTAAAATTGGCACAACATTTTATAATCGAACTAGAAACACCTATGCTGAAAGTGGGTATGATCGGTTCAGATTTAGATATAGCCCCCATACACATGTCGCTCCCGATTTGACTTTATCCTCTCTAGAAACCACATGTTGTACCTGATTTGCTTTAAAATTGGCACAACATTTTATAATCGAACTAGAAACACCAATGCCGAAAGTGGGTAAGATCGGTTCAGATTTAGATATAGCTCCAATACAAATGTCGCTCCCGAATGTTTAACAGATATTGGCCAAACTTTGCATATCATATTTCACCAATAAACATACATGGTGAAAGCGGGTCACATCGTTACAGGTATCAATATACCCCCATACAAATATCCTTTCCGATTTAACATTTTTGCCAAACACATACATTTACATGATTCAAAAACTCTCCCCGATTTCACTTTTTCACCGAATTGAATTGTAATGAGATAGAAAGTGGGTGTAGTGGCTCCGTCCGTCTTTAGCCTTTCCTTACGTGTTTGGGAGATGCATATATGTCCATACTTTGCTATAACCCATTCTGCTCTATTACAGCTCTAGAAACTACATCTTACATCGGATCTTCATCAAATTTTGCAGATCATTATATGTTACAACTAGGAATACCTACCGTGAATGAGAAATATATAGGCGCATGTTTTGGCACAGGCTTCAAGTGTTCTTATATGCCTTCAAATGTCCGTCCGATTCATCCATTTACCGCTGTATAATCTGTATTTATTATTCGATGTTGATCAGTTTTTCCATATCTGCTGGTAAATTGGATCAATTACTTTATTATTTACCATACTCATTAAATTTGACTAAAGATGAATTTAAAGTATACTGTATAATTTATATGAACTACATTAAAGGGAGTGGTGTAGGGTATTATATAGTCGGCCCCGCCCGACTTTAGCCTTTCCTTACTTTTTAATTTCTCATTTTATTTATATTAATTGATATTGCATTTATGCTACAAACACACATACATACACGAGTATACGACTAGCATCATTCACCCCTTTCAATATGCCAACATCTGGTAAACATCAGTTTTATGTCAGTCATCAGTATGCCAAGAAAGAAATCTCATCTAATGTGATCATACCAAAGTTTGATTTTTTATATATTCCAGGTAGGGTATCCATTCATTCGGACTTTTAAATTATTCGATTTGTCGTTTGTGTGTAATCAAAGAAATTCTAAATAATCGAATTCGAATTCAATTGTCCACCTCAATAAATCATAAATAATAGGAGTTATATTGGCAACACTTCATATTTATGCGCAAAATTGAAATGGTAATTATATTTATAATAACGATAACGGATTTCAAAACAGAGACTGGAATAACCGAACTATAATAACTTTTGTGAGTCCAGCTAAGCACTCAAATTTACAAATTTATGATGTAATCCACCTAAAGATGGAACTTTTCAATCCAATTTGTTCGAAATTCTTTCGTTAGTTATAGAAAATCGCCAAAATTGAGCCATCGAATTACGATAGTACTTTTTGGGCCTGAACAAGACCATATGTATATGAAACAGGATATAAATATTTCCAAAGGATATATTCTTTCGAGAGCCATGAACAGGCTATATGGCTATCAAATCAGAGATGTTAAATGCACTAAAAATTCCATGCCTAGTTTAACATTTTCCCATTAAACAGTAAGAAATGAATCTAAACACGTTCTCTAGTTACACATGCCTATTGTCTTGCTCAGGTCCAATAATATAAATGTAAAATTTTCGCACGGTATAATAAAACCAGATATTGTTTTCAGTATATTTTATCGATATTTTATATCGATTAATCGTTTATTTGGAATAAGTTTTATTTCAATTATTCGTTATAATGTTTTTTCATTATTCGAAGAAATATTTGAAAAGAATGTAACAACCTTTTGCAATACAGTTTCGGAGCAGCTTCTTTTTCATATTATCACAGTCGTGTCTAGTTCTAAAAAGCAGTAACAGAATAGCCAAACAATTGACGTAATTCAGTATCTATTTTTTTTTTGATAAAATAAGACCTTCAACTAAATATTTCATAACAACATTTGTTTGTGGTGCTTATCTTAATATTTTCAAAATATGTTTTTCTATTTTCAGTTGTTTTAACTTTGGTGCTGGCAAAGTGGTCTGTAGATAATGAGATGGAGTTACCCGGTCTGTGAAAAAAATAGTTTTTCAATTTTAAATATAATGTGGTGGTTAACGCCGAATGTGAATGACGTCATGTATGTTTTCTATTGCATTGGTTTCTATAATACCAAATGGCCGTTGTCAAAACCTTATGTCTAATATAACAGTTTCCATGCATCTATCGAGTAGCACTACCATCACAACGCCAGCTACTACACTATGAGATAGATATTATTTAAATAATTTTACAAGTGGTACGGTTACCAAACAAAATAATGTGCAAAACATTCTCGAAGTTGAAAATGGCTAAAAATTGTGTTTGGTGGAAAAAAGCTCGAAGATTTCTTAAGTTTTCTTAAATAAGCTTTATAACGATCGAAAGCTCCAGGCTACTTCTTTTCAAACCCGATGTGAAAGTAAAAATCGGTTGATAACCAAGTTATAGGTTACAAGTTACGAAGTTAAGAGCGCAAAGGTATCCATTTTTTACCCGCAACTCAAGATTTTGGGGTTGTCTGGCAAATTTCATATACAGATTCTTGTTCTACTCGACAATACCTAAAAGAAAATTAATATCACTTCCCATAGTTTTCTACTTCATTATTTTTAGTACCACAGTGCCAACGGAGACTCTGAATACCCCAGGGGTAGATCGTTCTCCTGTTGATATATCTTGTTATACCCTGCACATCCAGGATGGGGGTATACTAACTTTGTCATTCCGTTTGTAACAGCTTGAAATATCGACCTGAGACCCTATAAAGTATATATATTCTTGATCGTCATAAAATTCTAAAACGATCTAGCCATGTCCGTCTGTTGAATGCACGCTAGCATCTAAACGAAAGGAGCTAGGACGTCCAAATTTTCCATAAATGCTTCTTATAGTCGTAGATCGGTTATGATTGAACTGGGGAAAAATGTCCCTCAAAAGGACTAAAAATACCCATAAAAATCCCTAATATTGTAGTGTGTATTTAGGCATGTTTTTTCAATATGTCTGCTTGTACTTACTTGATATTGGGTATGCGCATTCCCCCTACAACAAAAACGTGCATCATAAAGTGATTTGTATTCGTAGAGGGTGAAATGGGACAAAAAGGACTAAAAATACCCATAAAAATCCCTAATATTGTAGTGTGTATTTAGGCATGTTTTTTCAATATGTCTGCTTGTACTTACTTGATATTGGGTATGCGCATTCCCCCTACAACAAAAACGTGCATCATAAAGTGATTTGTATTCGTAGAGGGTGAAATGGGACAAAAAGGACTAAAAATACCCATAAAAATCCCTAATATTGTAGTGTGTATTTAGGCATGTTTTTTCAATATGTCTGCTTGTACTTATTTGATATTGGGTATGCGCATTCCCCCTACAACAAAAACGTGCATCATAAAGTGATTTGTATTCGTAGAGGGTGAAATGGGACAAAAAGGGATAAAAATGGTACCTATCAAACAATAACAGCCAGAAACACGAAATTCGGTGTGTACATTCCTCTAATTGAGTAGATATATAATATAAAAGTTTTTTCCAAAATCGTACTTTTAAGGGGTAAAATGGGAACAGAGGGATAAAAATGGTACCATCTAAACGGCTGCACCTAAAATAATGAAATTCGTTGTATCTGATTGTGTAGACTCGTAATATAAGAGATTTTTGGAAATTTGTACTTTTTGGGTCAAAATGGGAAAAGGGGATAAAAATGGTACCAATCAAATGGTCGCATCTAGAATCATGGAATTCGGAGTATACATTCCTCTGACTGGGTAGACACGAAAAATAAAAAGTTTTTTCCAAATACGTACTTCTAAGGGATAAATGACAGAGGGATAAAAATGGTACCAACTAAACGGCTACAGCTAGAACGTAGCCGTAGACACTTAAAATAAAGAGTTCTTAGAAATCCGTACTTTTAAAGGGGTAAAATGGGAAAAGGGGATAAAAATGGTACCAACCAAATGGCCACTGCTAGAATCATGGAATTCGGTGGGTACATTCTGAAAATAAAAAGATTTTTCCAAATTTGTATTTTTTACTTTTACGGCAAAAATTGGTTGAATCATGAAGTTAGGTTATATTGCACTGTGTACGTGAAAGATAATGGATTTTCAAAATTTGTACTTTTGGTAGTAAGATAAGATAGAAATACAACCACCTGTAGTTATATTATTTTTTGAAGATTGCTTTCTTATAAAGAGTGATTTTTTTGAGGTTAGGATTTTCATGCATTAGTATTTGACAGATCACGTGGGATTTCAGACATGGTGTCAAAGAGAAAGATGCTCAGTATGCTTTGACATTTCATCATGAATAGACTTACTAACGAGCAACGCTTGCAAATCATTGAATTTTATTACCAAAATCAGTGTTCGGTTCGAAATGTGTTTCGCGCTTTACGTCCGATTTATGGTCTACATAATCGACCAAGTGAGCAAACAATTAATGCGATTGTGACCAAGTTTCGCACTCAGTTTACTTTATTGGACATTAAACCAACCACACGAATGCGTACAGTGCGTACAGAAGAGAATATTGCGTCTGTTTCTGAGAGTGTTGCTGAAGACCGTGAAATGTCGATTCGTCGCCGTTCGCAGCAATTGGGTTTGTGTTATTCGACCACATGGAAGATTTTACGCAAAGATCTTGGTGTAAAACCGTATAAAATACAGCTCGTGCAAGAACTGAAGCCAAACGATCTGCCACAACGTCGAATTTTCAGTGAATGGGCCCTAGAAAAGTTGGCAGAAAATCCGCTTTTTTATCGACAAATTTTGTTCAGCGATGAGGCTCATTTCTGGTTGAATGGCTACGTAAATAAACAAAATTGCCGCATTTGGAGTGAAGAGCAACCAGAAGCCGTTCAAGAACTGCCCATGCATCCCGAAAAATGCACTGTTTGGTGTGGTTTGTACGCTGGTGGAATCATTGGACCGTATTTTTTCAAAGATGCTGTTGGACGCAACGTTACGGTGAATGGCGATCGCTATCGTTCGATGCTAACAAACTTTTTGTTGCCAAAAATGGAAGAACTGAACTTGGTTGACATGTGGTTTCAACAAGATGGCGCTACATGCCACACAGCTCGCGATTCTATGGCCATTTTGAGGGAAAACTTCGGAGAACAATTCATCTCAAGAAATGGACCGGTAAGTTGGCCACCAAGATCATGCGATTTGACGCCTTTAGACTATTTTTTGTGGGGCTACGTCAAGTCTAAAGTCTACAGAAATAAGCCAGCAACTATTCCAGCTTTGGAAGACAACATTTCCGAAGAAATTCGGGCTATTCCGGCCGAAATGCTCGAAAAAGTTGCCCAAAATTGGACTTTCCGAATGGACCACCTAAGACGCAGCCGCGGTCAACATTTAAATGAAATTATCTTCAAAAAGTAAATGTCATGGACCAATCTAACGTTTCAAATAAAGAACCGATGAGATTTTGCAAATTTTATGCGTTTTTTTTTTTTTAAAAAATTATCAAGCTCTTAAAAAATCACCCTTTATTTACTTTTTGAATTGACTTGAAGTATAAACGTATTGGTAGCCTTGCCTTATAAGGCAAGGTTTGAAAAAATAAAAATTAGATTATTTTTCCAATAATTTTATTTATTTTGGTTTAGCTGTATTAACAAATTAATATTTTAGGTATTTAAACACATTTTTGAAGATTGCTGCGGGAGTGTTCTTTAAAATTATTAAAAATGTTCCAATATTTCACCAATGAAACATCACAATTTATTAAAACAGTAAACATTGGTTGACTTCTACGAAAAGTTGACAGCCTAGTATCGGTAATACTGCGAAATCCATGATGGATTCATTTGATGTTTCTTTCCTCATCAATTTTCTATAGTGTTGGATACGATCTTCAAAATGTTAAATTTCGTGGGTCTATATAAAAGTATAGATTATATTACAATTAATTATTACTATTTTTATCTTAAATGTTCTCTTAAAATTGGAGCCAACATTAAGAATAAGGGCATTTAATTAAATATTTTAGAAATTGTGGACTTTTGACGGTTACCAACAATTTTTTAAGTGACAATTTTTAATCGATAACGTACTAAAAATAATGTAAAACAATCATGCAAGATCTAATGCATTTTTATAAATGGCTTTAAGTCGCTTCCCCTTTGTCCTCATCTTACCACTTTTGTTGCTTGACTACCCACCCTAGTAATATATTATATGTATCTATAGGTAGAAATATTTGCAAACAATAATCAATAAGCTTTATTGATAAGAATGAAAGTGAAATCGCTTCATAGTTCATTGCATTTTTGACGTCACACCATCTAAATAAAAATAACCAAGAAACTGGATTGACCTTGTAGGGGGGATTTATTTATTTTTATTATCTTGAAATTCTTGCACGGCGTATGCGCAATTAACCGGGGCAATATGGATTTATTCGCTTAACAATTTGCTTTTAATTTATTATTTATGACTGCAATTAGAAAAGGCGGAAATTAGCTCCATAAAATAGCATTCGTTGAATTATGGAGATTTTCCATCTACATGTTTTACTTGTTATGATACAGGAACAACATGCACCGAAACTTGGCTAAGTATGTATGCATATTTTTGGAACGCCCTATTCGATTTTAAGTTAGTTTAACAAAGTAAACCAAGAATTTGCTTTACTTGTAAGTACTTTTGTATTTGGATAGAAATGTTAATATATAATGCTTGGATCGGTAAGAAATATACGTACATATATTTTTCTACGCAAATATATAATAATACAACTTTTCTCCAATCTGCTGAGATGGGTAAAGAGAGTGGCCTAAATCATAAAATTCTGTTTCATGTTATGCCGATCGATATAGATCGCAGGCATACTGCGACGATTAGATTTGATTGTCTTTCTCTCAGCATACACGACCCAGCTAGAGAAGAGGTTATCTCAAATTTTACGCAGGTAGCTCCAAACTAGAGGACAGGGTGGCTCCTCACTGAAATTAACAGGGTGTAATCCAAGCCGAACTTTGCAAGGACAGTGTTTCTTTAAGATGGGATAACTAAGAGGCAATAATAAACAAAAAGTGCAACGCACTGAAGGAGTGACTTCAGACCATTAGTATGTTTGGATGAAATCCGTTGGCTGGCTGAAGTACACGATAACTCACAAAAGGAGTTAAGGAATCAATTCATACTTTCAACACAGTAATATTTTCCTCAAACATAGTTTAAGTTCGAAGATGAGCGAAATTGCGACGCCCTTCTAGTACCTCTAACACAAATTACTCATATTCCTATGCTCGATTAAAACCACTGTAACTTCCAAACGGATATTCGGAATAAGCTATATTATGGTGTTTGATAATTTTTTATAATCACATTAAGCATAGCAAGTATGGCTTGTTTTACCACGCCCCTTCTAGTACCTCCCATGCAAATCATCCTAATCTACGTAAAATTAAAGCTGCTATAACATACATATATACGGATGATCGGAATACTCACAAATTGTCATAAGCCATCTAACGTTTTTTTAACTATTCAACCGTTGGACTATTATTTGTGGGGAGACGAGGCAGCCATTTGAATTCCATTATTAACCGGAAGGATTGTACTTTCAAATAAAAAAAGAAATTTGAGAAAATATTCAGTAGTTTTTTTATAGCATTTTCAAAAAAAGTTATTTGGCGGACCCTTTATTTGGTAACGTAAGGGTCCGCCATCTAACGTTTTTTTTTCAACTATTCAACCGTTGGACTATTATTTGTGGGGAGCCGAGGCAGCCATTTGAATGAAATTATTTTCCATTATTAACCGGAAGGATTGTACTTTCAAATAAAAAAAGAATTTTGAGAAAGTATTCAGTAGTTTAGTTATAACTTCCATTCAGATTGTCGGAAACAGTTACAATTTGAAAATGTTTTTATATATTTACTTTAAACCTATAAAATATTTATGCTTTTGCCACACCATTTTTAGTATCTACCACCTCCTAAGTAAAATTAAATCCTTTATAACTTCTAAACTGGTGTCTGGAGTCCACTATCTATATATATATAAAAGAGTTGCGTTGCTGACTGACTGACTTATTATTGACCAGCCCCCAGACCAAACGGCTGAAGCCAGGGTCATGAAATTTTCAAATATGACGTAGACGTCAACTAAGAAAGGGTTTTACGAAATTCGTACTTTTAGGGGGTAAACATCGAACATTCGTCCTGACTAAACGGCAGTAGCTAGATACATGAAATTCGGTGTGTTCCTTGCAATGGCCATCTATACGAGCTACAAATAGGGATTTTTCGAAATTTGTACTTTTAAGGGAGAAAATAGACAATTTAAGTATTGCAGCTGTATTCGTGAAAATCAGTATCTACAATTCTCTGACAACATAGACTTGCTACATAAATGGATTTTCGAAATTTGTACTTATAAAAGGTGAGCGGAACAAAAAGGGAATAAAAAAGGTACTAATTTAAGTATTGCAGCTATAGTCGCGTAATTTGGTGTGTAAATTCCTTTGACAACATAGAAACGCAATCTAAATGGATTTTTTTCGAAATTTGTACTTATAAGGGGTGAGCGATACAAAAAGGGATAAAAATTGTACCAACTAAAGTAGTGCAGCTATAGTCGTGTGATTTGTATGTAAATTCCTCTGAGAACGTAAAGAGTGATTTTTTTGAGGTTAGGATTTTCATGCATTAGTATTTGACAGATCACGTGGGATTTCAGACATGGTGTCAAAGAGAAAGATGCTCAGTATGCTTTGACATTTCATCATGAATAGACTTACTAACGAGCAACGCTTGCAAATCATTGAATTTTATTACCAAAATCAGTGTTCGGTTCGAAATGTGTTTCGCGCTTTACGTCCGATTTATGGTCTACATAATCGACCAAGTGAGCAAACAATTAATGCGATTGTGACCAAGTTTCGCACTCAGTTTACTTTATTGGACATTAAACCAACCACACGAATGCGTACAGTGCGTACAGAAGAGAATATTTCATTTCATTTCATTTATTCAGTCTATGGAAATACAATATTCCTTACAGACTACAATATAATACTAAAAATAAATTAAATCTAATATGTTACAAAAAGTAGTTAATGAATTCGAAAAATCTAAATTAAAATTAGATATACGATTAAACTCTTTCAAAGCCCTTGCAATTGGTTCAAATACAGAATAGTTACATCTATGAAGCGGAATAAAAAATACATTATTATTTCTTAAAATTCGAGAAGGAACTTTAAAATTTACAAGTTCCAGTAATTCAGAACAATCAACTAAGCCACAAATAATTTTGAAAAGAAACACTTGCGAAAGGAGAGTTCTCCTATTCTCGAGGGTTTTCAAACCAATAAGTCTACATTTATCAACATAGGAAGGTTGAGGTTCAGTAAAATGAATAGAACGTAAAGCAAACTTCATGAATTTTTTTTGAATACGTTCAATTCTACATATATGGTTAGCACAAAAGGGATTCCAAACAATACACGCATATTCCAACTTAGACCGGACTAACGATGAAAAAATTAACTTCGCCGTATAAGGATCCGAAAATTCCCGACAATTTCTCTTCACAAAAGCGAGCAAAGAATATGCTTTAGGAATGATGACATTTAAATGATTAATAAACGTAAACTTGGCATCAAAAACAACACCCAAATCAACTATTTCATCTACAGATTTAAGTTGAAGGTTATTAATGAAGTAGTCGTAATAAACCATATTTGCCAATTTACCAAAAGAAACTTTAAAACATTTAGAAACATTAAGACACAAAAAGTTGTTTGAGCACCATTCCGAAACTCTGTCCAAATCACTTTGGAGACGGAAAACATCTGCAATAGAGTTAATTCGCAAAAATATCTTTAAGTCATCAGCGTATAATAAAACATTCGACCATTTAACACAAGACGATATATCATTAATAAATAAAATGAACAATATTGGGCCTAAGATACTGCCTTGGGGAATACCAGAAGTAGCTATGTAAGAAAACGAATCAACAGAGTCAATAGAAACAAAACAGGTTCGATCCTGTAAATATGATTGAATCCAATTTAAAAAGACTGAATGAAATCCAATATGACAAAGTTTATTAATTAACATAGCGTGTGAAACCTTGTCAAATGCTTTTGTGAAATCAGTGTGTATAGTATAAACTTGACAGCCAAGTTCGAAGCTAGATATGCAGTACTGAGAAAAAATCGCCAAATTTGAGACAGTAGAACGACCCCTTACAAATCCATGCTGAGATGGAGAAATAACATGTTTAACCGCAAAGTATAACTTATCAAAAACAATATGCTCAAAAATCTTTGAAATGTTGCATAATTTGGCAATAGGTCTATAATTTAAAATATTATTCTTAGCACCAGATTTGAAAATGGGAGTTATAGCAGTAACTTTCCACCTATCAACAAATAAACCTTCTTGTAATGACATATTGAAAAGGAATAATAGCGGCACAATTAATGACTTTGAACAATTTTTTATAAAAAATGAGCAAATACCATCACTATCCAATCTAAAAGTAGGTTTGAGCTTAGTGATTCCACTTAACACATCAACATCTATTAACTGTAGCATTCCAAAATTCAGAGAAGAAGATAAAAAGAAATTAGAATTTCCTGAAGAAATGTAAGGCGAAAAATTACTACTAAAAAACTCGGCAAACAAATTAACAGTCTCCGAAGTTGAATTAGATATTTTATCATTAAAAATCATTCGAGATGGATATTCCGAGCTTTTTCTTTTGGAATTAATAAAAGTCCAAAATGATTTAGGATTCCTCTTAATATTGTTTTCAAAATTAAGTATATACTGCCTATACAAAAATTTATTTAGAAAATTGAACTCCCTTAAATAATGTTCATACATTGACTTATTGTATAAATCATTTGTGGCTTTAAAAAGTTTATAGAATTTATTTCGCTGATTTTTCAATTTCTTAAGGCCTTTCGTATACCAGGGCAATTTGTGAATTCTGGGCTTCAAAAGAGGAATATTACAACAACAAATTTGATTAATAACAGCAATAAATCTATCATAGCAAACTGTTAAATTATCAACTCCAAAAATTTGGAGCCATTTTACGTCACTAATACACTTATTTATAATTTCAAAATTACAATTTTTGAAGTCGAAACCTAATCGGCTATCACTTACTTTAGGAAACAAATAAAATTCTAAAGTAATTTCAAGAGGTACATGATGCATATCTGATTTGCAAAAAGGGTGAAGACATTCATTTATAATAAATTTTAAATCCTGATCCAAAAAGACAAGATCCAAAATTTTCCTTAACCGGTTATACAAATTATTTACTTGGATCAAATTCAAACTGAAGAAACCATCAATAGTATTGATTTCAAACAAATTATTAACATTAGAAGGCACGATAGACATAGAACTTTCATCGGAAGTCCAAACAACTTTACTCAAATTAAAATCACCAACAACAACATCGTAGAAACAAGCAGATACTCCAAGTTTAAAAGTAACACTTTTTAAAGAATTTATATCGACATCCCTCTTAACCAATCTATAGCATTCCATATTATTTCGTCCAATTTTAGAATGTTTTCAACATAACTAAGCACATTATCAGCAGTAACAGCAGGCTTGAAAGAAGATAAATGCACCCATTTCTTACTGGCAACAACGTCAAGCTCATTGTTATCATTAGCACCGAAAACTACTCGTTTGCGCCTTTTATTTTGAATGTTACGATTCCCTTTCAAATTGTTTGCTGGGATATCACTTTCTGCATGCGATGTAACGGAGGCAGCATAATTAGCAGCAGCATGAAGAGACTCTGAGTTTTCACTCTCCACATTTCCCACAGAACCAACAACAGCATTTGAACATCCATTAGCGAGAATCAATTCATCGTTAACGATAGCACCAGCATTAGCATCAGAAAGAGCAATGCAATTGTCAACATCACTCACTCTCACAGGCGAACCACGAACAGACGACACATTTACAACAACATCATTAGAATTAGCACACACAGCAGACGAAGAAGTGGAGGCAAAATGCGAAGTTAAATGACTCTCTTCCTCTTGTTGAAGCGACTGAATGTGTTTTTGTTTTTGCGAAACACAAACATCTTTATTGTTGTTAACGAACAAAAGAAACTGACTTTGGAGAAGTTTGATTTCATTTGACAGTGACGAAACAACAGCAACCAAATCACTGGCAGCACCAGCACAACCATTGCAATTAAAAACAATGTTTTTAGAAGTTTTTAATAACACTAGTCAACAGTCAAAATGTACTCGGGATGCGATAATTTTTTCTGTGTAGATAACCTTGACATGAGCTCGAAAAACGCAATAAAAAATGTTTTTTTCGTTTGGTTTTTTTTTTATTATTTTTTTTTTAAATTTTAAACATTTTTTTTTGGTTAATTTGTTTCGTCCGGCATAACTCGGGAACCACTAGCCCGATTTAATTGAATTAAATTTTAAAAAATTTAAAATTACAATTCCCTTAATCTGTTCATATATTGTTTTCCTATACAAGCAACAGTTTCCAAGTTAAAAATGAATATATAAAGGAAAAAACTTATTTTTTGCCTAAAAATTTAAAATTTTTTTTTTTAAAAAATCCATAAAAAATCCAAAATGAAAAAAAATGTCAAATCTTATTACTTTTACGTAAAGTCACATAACCTATGAGCAAAATGAGACAAAGATCATGAAAATCGATGCAAGCGTTTCGCTTTTATTCGCAATTGAGTAAAAGTATGAATTTCAAAAATTTAAAAAATTTTTTTTGGTTAATTTGTTTCGTCCGGCATAACTCGGGAACCACTAGCCCGATTTAATTGAATTAAATTTTAAAAAATTTAAAATTACAATTCCCTTAATCTGTTCATATATTGTTTTCCTATACAAGCAACAGTTTCCAAGTTAAAAATGAATATATAAAGGAAAAAACTTATTTTTTGCCTAAAAATTTAAAATTTTTTTTTTTTAAAAATCCATAAAAAATCCAAAATGAAAAAAAAATGTCAAATCTTATTACTTTTACGTAAAGTCACATAACCTATGAGCAAAATGAGACAAAGATCATGAAAATCGATGCACGCGTTTCGCTTTTATTCGCAATTGAGTAAAGGTATGAATTTCAAAAATTTGCTCGACATATGCACAACTTTGTCTATGGTAAGGTTTTTTCTTTTTTTTTGATTCTCAGAATTAACAAAACGGAATAAACAAAGGGTTATTTAATTTTTATGATTGCGTAAGCAAAGTAATAAACGCTAATAAATGTGCGTGAACAATTAAATGGAAAATAGGAAAGGGGACTTTTTTAATTATTTGGGTTTTCCGTTGGCTACCTGTATGATTTTTTTACAGAAATGCAACCCACATGTAAGGGT
The DNA here is from genome assembly GCA_947397865.1 of Polietes domitor. Lineage (NCBI taxonomy): Eukaryota > Metazoa > Arthropoda > Insecta > Diptera > Muscidae > Polietes > Polietes domitor. The sequence continues at coordinate 22,801,959 of OX377618.1, read as the reverse complement.
GGTCATTATTCGGAAAATTTAAGACTCACACATGGTGAAACAGGTATGTAGCCACCGTAAAAAAATATACACCCATTTATAAGTACCTGTCAGTAAAATACTAAACAATACACAGTATAAATAGGTCTTCATTGATCGATTTTACTCATTCAACAAGTGTCGACGAACGCGATAGTTAAAATGAGCAAACGTTCGCGAGGATTTGAATGCAATACCAATCCAAGTAATTTTTGTTACATGTGCGGAGAATACGTTTCTGAAAAAAACAAGCGTTGTTTTTCACCTAAATTGAGAGATTCATTTGAAGAGAGCTTCAATTTAAAGGTCTCAAACACAGATGAGCGGTGGACACCAAGTGCTCTATGTCCAAGGTGCTACGTACAGCTAGCTGACTCAAGGTAAGTGTAGATTACGAAATTCAAGAACATATATAACTTATTATTGAAATTCTTTCAGACGACAGCCGAGAATCATCATGCCAATGCTTTGGAGAGCTCCGCTTTGCCATGTAACAGATTGCTACTTCTGTCTTAGCAAAAAAACAGGCGTGGGAAAAAATATACGGTGGACTTACGCTGCTGTTTCAACAGTGAATTTTCCAGTGCCATTTTGCGAAGAACCAGTGGACCCGCAACCGTCCGTTTCAAGATGGGCATCTAATAATGAGGCGATACATCCAACATCAGATCCGGAGACAGTAGAAACCACATCAGAATGCGAGTCAACATATACATTGCATGGAGGTCAACGCTTATGTTCCCAAGCAGAACTGAACGATTGGGTTAGAGAATTGAAACTCTCCAAGGAAGATGCAGAGTTGCATGCATCGCGCATGCAACAGTTCGGTTTCTTGGCTCCTAGTGTGGTGACAACAATCTACAGGAAGCGTCATGAACCATACGCAAGGTACTACACAAAAAAAGACAACATCTGTTTTTGTAAGGACATTCCCGGATTATTTGGTGAACTCGGGTACTCTTAAAAAACTTCGTGAAAGCTATCAAAAAAGATGGCGAAGCGTTCGCCTATTTAAAAACCATTTTTCCTCACCTTTCATCGGCAAAGATTAAGGAAGGCGTTTTCGACGGTCCGCAAATTAAAAAGTTGTTGCAAGACCAACAGTTTGAGCACATTTTATCACCAAATGAAGCTGCAGCTTGGAACTCATTTCGGCAAATTGTTTCCGGATTTCTTGGAAACAACAAAAGCTCAAATTACAGAGAGATCGTCGAACAACTACTCCAAAATTATAAAAAAATTAGAGCAAATATGTCGCTTAAGATACATTTTCTACACTCGCACTTGGACTTCTTTCCGGACAACCTGGGCGTTGTGAGTGACGAGCATGGTGAGCGTTTTCATCAGCAAATGAAAGAAATTGAGCACCGATACCAAGGATTTTGGAACGAAGCTATGATGGGGGACTATATCTGGTTCCTGATAAGAGAAACAGACCCACAACAATATAAAAGAAAGACAAAAGCACATAATTATTTTTAATTTGAAGGTTTTTATTTTTGTGTTTAGATATTTTTTTTTTAAACTTTTTTATAATTAATTAATGTTGATATCCTTAGGATAATTTCTTGTACATATATCGAATTGTTTTTTAATTTAAAGTCATATATTTTTGTCACCCAAAAATTTTAATTTTTTTTGTAATAAAAAAGAAAAAACCTTACCATAGACAAAGTTGTGCATATGTCGAGCAAATTTTTGAAATTCATACCTTTACTCAATTGCGAATAAAAGCGAAACGCGTGCATCGATTTTCATGATCTTTGTCTCATTTTGCTCATAGGTTATGTGACTTTACGTAAAAGTAATAAGATTTGACATTTTTTTTCATTTTGGATTTTTTATGGATTTTTAAAAAAAAAAAAATTTAAATTTTTAGGCAAAAAATAAGTTTTTTCCTTTATATATTCATTTTTAACTTGGAAACTGTTGCTTGTATAGGAAAACAATATATGAACAGATTAAGGGAATTGTAATTTTAAATTTTTTAAAATTTAATTCAATTAAATCGGGCTAGTGGTTCCCGAGTTATGCCGGACGAAACAAATTAACCAAAAAAAAACTTTTTAAATTTTTGAAATTCATACCTTTACTCAATTGCGAATAAAAGCGAAACGCGTGCATCGATTTTCATGATCTTTGTCTCATTTTGCTCATAGGTTATGTGACTTTACGTAAAAGTAATAAGATTTGACATTTTTTTCATTTTGGATTTTTTATGGATTTTTAAAAAAAAAAAAATTTAAATTTTTAGGCAAAAAATAAGTTTTTTCCTTTATATATTCATTTTTAACTTGGAAACTGTTGCTTGTATAGGAAAACAATATATGAACAGATTAAGGGAATTGTAATTTTAAATTTTTAAATTAATTAATTCAATTAAATCGGGCTAGTGGTTCCCGAGTTATGCCGGACGAAACAAATTAACCAAAAAAAAATTTTTAAAATTTAAAAAAAAAATAATAAAAAAAAAACCAAACGAAAAAAAAAATTTTTATTGCGTTTTTCGAGCTCATGTCAAGGTTATCTACACAGAAAAAATTATCGCATCCCGAGTACATGAAATTTTTTTCAATTTGTTGACTAGTGTAATTTATATTCCACTTCGCTTTCAATTCCGGCACACATCTTATGATATTTGGAAGAACAAATTTTGCATTTAATGAAAATATTGCCCACCAAAGGTTTAAAGCATTTAGCGCAGAACGACTTAGGCGGAGACGACATAGCAAAGAAAATCGACTTGTTCAAACGAGAGAGCAAACTGAACTTGCGTCTGTTTCTGAGAGTGTTGCTGAAGACCGTGAAATGTCGATTCGTCGCCGTTCGCAGCAATTGGGTTTGTGTTATTCGACCACATGGAAGATTTTACGCAAAGATCTTGGTGTAAAACCGTATAAAATACAGCTCGTGCAAGAACTGAAGCCAAACGATCTGCCACAACGTCGAATTTTCAGTGAATGGGCCCTAGAAAAGTTGGCAGAAAATCCGCTTTTTTATCGACAAATTTTGTTCAGCGATGAGGCTCATTTCTGGTTGAATGGCTACGTAAATAAACAAAATTGCCGCACTTGGAGTGAAGAGCAACCAGAAGCCGTTCAAGAACTGCCCATGTATCCCGAAAAATGCACTGTTTGGTGTGGTTTGTACGCTGGTGGAATCATTGGACCGTATTTTTTCAAAGATGCTGTTGGACGCAACGTTACGGTGAATGGCGATCGCTATCGTTCGATGCTAACAAACTTTTTGTTGCCAAAAATGGAAGAACTGAACTTGGTTGACATGTGGTTTCAACAAGATGGCGCTACATGCCACACAGCTCGCGATTCTATGGCCATTTTGAGGGAAAACTTCGGAGAACAATTCATCTCAAGAAATGGACCGGTAAGTTGGCCACCAAGATCATGCGATTTGACGCCTTTAGACTATTTTTTGTGGGGCTACGTCAAGTCTAAAGTCTACAGAAATAAGCCAGCAACTATTCCAGCTTTGGAAGACAACATTTCCGAAGAAATTCGGGCTATTCCGGCCGAAATGCTCGAAAAAGTTGCCCAAAATTGGACTTTCCGAATGGACCACCTAAGACGCAGCCGCGGTCAACATTTAAATGAAATTATCTTCAAAAAGTAAATGTCATGGACCAATCTAACGTTTCAAATAAAGAACCGATGAGATTTTGCAAATTTTATGCGTTTTTTTTTTAAAAAAGTTATCAAGAAAAAAAAATCACCCTTTAGAAGCGCAAATCTAAATGGATTTTTTCGAAATTTGTACTAATAAATGGAGAGCGGGATAAAAATGGTACCAACTAAAGTATTGCAGCTGTAGTCGTGAAATTTGGTGCGTAAATTCCTCTGACAACATAAATGGATTTTTCGAAATTTGAACTTTGAAGGGGCGAGCGGGACAAAAAGGGGCGAGCGGGACAAAGTATTACAGCTAGAATCGAGAAATTTAGTATGTAATTCGAAATTTGCTCTTATAGGGTGCGAGCGGGACAAAATGGGATAAAAATGGTACCAACTAAATTATTATAGCTGGAATCGTATGTAAATTCCTAGAACTGGGTATGTTAATTTCTCTCACCATATAGAAGCATTTTTGTACTTTTAAGGGCTAAACGGCATAAAAAGGGATAAAAAAGGAGCCAACTAAAGTATTGCAACTAGAATCGTGAAATTTGATATGTAAATTCCTCTGACCATGTAGAAGCGCAGTCAAATTGGATTTGTCGAAATTTGTACTTTTAAGGTGCGCGCGGGACAAAAAGCGATAAAAATGGTGTACAACCCTTCAAAACTGGGTAGCAACTGATAAAAATTATACATACGAAGGGAGTTCAGCTAGAATAGCGCACATCGACAAGCACATTCCTTTGACTGTATATAAGTGCTATCTAAGAGGAGGTTTCCAAATTACTATTTTAGATTTATCTATATACACCAAAAGGAAAGCAAATAAAGACTATCCAAAAACAGAGACGAATAAAATTAACAAGTAACTGGCTTTTTCGCGAGCGAAGCAGCAGGTACTGCTAGTGACTTGATATTTGATCAAATTTTTACAATTGTTTTGTAAATGTGGAAGTTGGAACCATGTGCCACGACATCTTAACGAAGAAAACAAGGCATGTATTTAAAAGACATTCGACGAAAATTGGAATTTTAGTACAAAAAAAAAAATACCATAAAAAAATCTTAATATCGTTTGAATTTGGGGATATGCCCGTAATGGAAAATGGACACAACGAAGCTTGTTTTTCCGGGGTCCACAGTCCTGGTTCCTCACTAAGTGTTTTTTCTGGGTAAATTAAAAACCTTTTATTCTTTTTCTTATCTTATTCTTTTTTTACAATTATATGATCCGTTGCTGATCAAGTTAAATAAATGCGCATTTTGTAAAGCACTGTCTTAATTAAGAACTTAATTAAGACTAAAGCTGTGAAAAGTTGCCTTGCTTTTTAAACTTTTTTCTTTCCATTGCCTTGCTTGGCCGCCTGGGCTTGCTCCTCTAAGCGGGCTTCTTCTTCCATTTCCAAAATTTTTTGTCGTCTACGGCCTAAAGGAGTTTTAGTCCACCACGATTCATAGGCTTCCTCTTCCTCTCGGTATACAGGATCTCGAGTGCTTTCAAGAGATTAATCATAATCAATGATGAGTTAGGAGATAGTTATTCCAATTTGAATTCTTACCATAAAACATTTATCAACTCGGCATGCGTCAGGGGCTGAGAGCGTAATTGTAGTTTACGTTTGCAGGTCAACACTTCCTTCAGACAGGCATCAACGGATCCTATGGTATATCCATCGGATATTTTGGCCATTACACTACAATCCAGATTGGATAAACCACCAGAATACTCACTAAAGAGAAATGAAACGATTGAGCAGAAAAATCACAAGGTATGCTGTTGGACATACTGTAGCAAAGTTTTCCAAGCATTGGACAGGGTTCCGTAGTCCGGCCGAGGTATGTATATAAAACGATTATAGGTTTGTTGCAGCAGCTTTTGATCTGCTTCCCACGGAAGGTTAGAGGTTCCTATGAATAACACACGATCCTCGGGTGCTATGTTTCTTATTAGTTTCGGCAAATCCTTCTTCAAACGTTTTGGGTCTGTGCGATCCGTTTTGGGTATTTTCTTCATAAAGGGTTTCTCAGCATCACCCATATAAATAACGGCCGGCTGTAGCAGCCGTGATACCTTGAGCACTAGATGTATTAACATGATCAGACCTGATTTGCCCGGGTATTTACCCACAATATTGCCCGGAGTCAGATCAAATAAAACCGCTCCTACTTCTGTGCAAATGGCATGAAGCAGCGCTTTCTTGCCCGATCCCTTGGGACCCGCAAACAACACTGAACGTATCAGCGGGCATGAATTGTGAATTTGCTCCGAACCCAGTGGCAAGATGCAGTACTCTGTTAACACTTGTCGTATGTCTCCGGGAGAGGGATTTATGCCAGATCGTGAAGTTAAAGCCTTATCGCCAAGGAACTGATTCAATCGAATTTCGGGATATTTTCTTATAATGCCATTAGTTACGAGTTCTTCGTACAGTGATTCCGAGGTACGGTCGGGTGTTAAATCTTTTTCCTTTTTCTTCTTGCTTTTCTTGCCCGACCTGCGGGCCTTTTTGTTATTCTTCTTAGCCTTTTTGCCTATAGCGGTCTGGATAAAGGGAAATTATACTTATGTATTATGTATTGATTAGAAGAGTATTAGACTTGATCGGAAAAATACAACCCATAGTGACTAATTATACACTGAAAAGTAACATATTGATCTTTAAAGTGGTATGAGAAACCTTTCGATAATTTGTTCCACCACGAGATTTTCCTCAACCCATTCCGTGTTTTACTAACATTTCATATCGAACGCTAAGATCTAAAACCCAGCAAAAAGAGAGCACACATAGAAGTGAAAAAGATGTTCATTTTGTGATTCGGAAGTAGTGAAAATTTGGATCTTCACCAATGAATTTAACATGGAGTTGTCATAGTAGGGATGTCCTTATTAATAATTGAAAAAAAAACAAGTAAGGAAAGGCTAAAGTCGGGCGGGGCCGACTATATAATACCCTACACCACTCCCTGCGTATGTACCTCGCTTTGATTACTAAACCCATTTATTTGATGGGAGCAATTTTATGTAGTTCATATAAATTATACTATAAATTAATCTTTAGTCATATTTAACGAATATGGTTAATAATATGGTTATTGATCCAATTATCCGAAAGACAAATACAAATTATACAGTAGTAATAGGATGAATCGGACCGACATTTCAAAAGGGGGCCTATAACTACATTTTGGGCCTGGTCCAAAACATGGGCCTATATATTTCTCATTCACGGTAGGTATTCCTGGTTGAATAATACCATGATCTGCAAAGTTTGATGAAGATCCCATGTAAGATGTAGTTTCTAGAGCTGTAATAGATCAGAATGGGACCCCATTTGTGTTATGCCAAAGTATGGACATATGGGCATCTCCCAAACAAGTAAGAAAATGCTAAAGACGGACGGACTTTCTATCTCATTACAATTCAATTTGGTAAAAAAGTGAAATCGGGAAGGATTTTTGCATCCTGTAAATGTATGTGTTTGACAAAAAATGTTAAATCGGAAAGGACATTTGTATAGGGGTATATTGAAACCTGGAACGATGTGACTCGCTTTCACCATGTACGTTTATTGGTGAAATATAATATGTAAAGTTTGGCCAAAATCGGTTAAACATTCGGGAGCAACATTTGTATGAGGACGATATCTAAATCTGAACCGATCTTACCCACTTTCACCATAGGTTGGATTATAAGATGTTGTGCCAATTTTAAAGAAAAAACGGGTACAATATGTGGATTTTACCCGTTTTGGGAGCTATATTTAAATCTGAACCGATCTTTCCCAATTTTTGCATAGGTATTTCTAGTTGGATTATAAGATGTTGTGCCAATTTTAAAGAAAATCGGGTACAATATGTGGTTTCTAAAGCGGAAAAACTGAAATAGGGAGCGACATTTGTATTGGGGCTATATCTAAATCTGAACCGATCTTACCCAATTTTTGCATACGTGTTTGTAGTTCGATTATAAGATGTTCTGCAAAATTTATAGAAAATCAGGTACAATATGTCGTTTCTAGAGCGGAAAATGTCAAATCGGGAGCGACATTTGTATGGGGGATATATCTAAATCTGAACCGATCTTACCCAATTTTTGCATACGTATTTCTAGTTGGATTATAAGATGTTCTGCCAAATTTAAAGAAAATCGGGTACAATATGTGGTTTCTAAAGCGGAAAAACTGAAATAGGGAGCGACATTTGTATGGGGGCTATATCTAAATCTGAACCGATCTTACCCAATTTCAGCATAGGTGTTTCTAGTTGGATTATAAGATGTTGTACCAAATGTAAAGAAAATCGGGTACAATATGTGGTTTCTAAAGTGGAAAATGTCAAATCGGGAGCGACATTTGTATGGGAGCTATATCTAAATCTGAACCGATTTCCTCCAAATTCAATACCGATGGTCCTTGGCCAGAAAAAATAACTTCTGCCAAGTTTCATGACAATCGGATAACAATTGCGACCTGTAGAGTGCGAACAAGCTTAGATGGACAGCAGACGGACAGACGGACAGACGGACAGACGGACAGACGGACAGACGGACAGACGGACAGACGGACGGACGGACAGACGGACGGACGGACAGACGGACGGACGGACAGACAGACATCGTTAAATCGACTCAGCTGGTGATTCCAAGCCGATCGGTATACTTAAAGGTGGGTCTAGCTCGATTATTTCTTGGTGTTACAAACATTTGGCGCGAAACTAACTTATAATACCCTAGACCACGAAGTGGTGTAGGGTATAACAAGAAATGAAATATATGAAATAAAGTAATAAATTTGTATTTTTAAGAGAAAATGGTTTAAATTGTTAAAATTATATAACATTAAACATTTTTTATTTATAAAAGTAATAAAAAAAGTTTTTTTCCCGAGCGACGATTCGAAGCCGAGACCTTCTGGGTGCAAAGCGGACACCTTACCTCTGTGACCACATACTAAAAATTCCTTCCCATTCACTTGTGAAAATTTTATTCGTAAAATGTTACGGGATATTAACATATTATCGACTTTTTTGGAAGTTGTTTAAAATAACTTCCTCAAAAGCGGGAAAAATGCTTCCTACGGTAGTACTTCCATTTTTTTGCTGGGTAGAGTGAACATTTTCTTAGCTTTAAAGCTCGTGCATATCATAGCTTTTTAAAAACTAAAAACTTTTTGAACTAAATTGACTGAACTAAGCCATTGATTCTGACCTGCAACAATTCCAATTCTTGTCTCATAACGTCATCGACCACTCTGCGAAATTCTTTTTCGACTTCATCGTATTTTTCATTGTATATCATGTCATAGTAGTGGGTTTGCCGAAAATTGTCCGATTCATCCTTATCGCGCCACGTTTCATTGAATCTACAAATATTTGTTAGAAATTATGGAAATAAAAATAGGACAGTTAAACTCACTTTTCTATTTCGGTCCTTATGTCTGGCAAACATGTCGATTGAGACGGCTGCAGACCTCCGCCTTCCTCTTCCTGGGCTTCATTGACATTTAAGTCACCACTGCGAGCCGGAGACTTGGACTTGTCTTTGGTTTTGCGCGATTCCTTAGAAGATCTCGCCGATGATCGACTCATTTCACTTTCTGTTCCCGGCCTGCTAAAGATATGCAAAGAACCGCCCTGATCCTCCGAGGGAAAATCTGGCAATTTGCCGGTCTTTTCGTAGAAGTCCTTAATCCAGGCCCGAATTTCATCGGCTATATCTTCCGCCATATTAGGTCCATGTTTAGTTTTGATTTCTTCGCGTACCCTTTCTAAGGTAGACTCGAATTTTTGCTTAAAATCCTCCTGTGTGGCATAGCGGCGTTCGTATATCTGTAAAGTACAAATCCATCAGCCTCTCTGTCCAAGTTATTTTTATAATGAATTTACTTGATTCATGGCATCCACTTTTTCCGCTCTTGCCTTGAGTACAGGCGCTGGAGGTGGTACCATTCCAATTAAAATCATTTCATCCAATTTACGTCTCCTCGTCTTGCGTCTGTCCGTATGGCCACGCCACATTTTTTGTATTTTCATAGCAGCCATAAGCCCGGAATCATTGCGATCCTTGTCCTTTTCCTCGCTCTTGCCCTTCTCCTTTAGCATGCGTATCTCTTTCATGAAATGAGCACGCAAACGACCCTGACGGGCCCGTTCGTGCATTTGGATCAGTCGAATCGCCTCGATTTCGGTAATTTGCTCCACCACGGGGTTCTCCTCAACCCATCCCAGTTTTACTAAAATCTCATGCATTGTTTTATTGCGATGCTCGATTTCCGCACGTCTCTCGCGTAGAAAATATCTGGGCACCTTCAGCTCTGTATCGTTGGGTGTGAGTTTCAGACGTTCGATAACCGCATCATTGTAACTGAATTCCATGAGATCGATGTTAACCAAATCATGCTTGAGTTCTATAATTCGGCCCAAACAAGCGTCCAAGATATGACGTATCAGCAATCGCTTCTGGGGCTGTATCATTTTGTCGTAGACCTCTTCCAATCTATTGGCTATGCAGATGTATTTCAAATAAAACTCATAGGTGCTGGCCTGCATTAAGGCTTTAGTGTCACCAGATGCCAAATCTGAACCGGCATTGGCGCTAGCAAAGGCGGCTGCCGTGGTGTCGGCATCTTGATTTTGTCTCTCGAAGTCTTCGATGGCCAACAGCTCGACTTCATTTTGCGTCAAATGCCAAATTTCGTTGTACAAATTATTGGACATTTTCAAAGCGCAGGTGGGATGCCTGTTCAAGTTGGCGGTTTTGGAAATACTAGCGACAGTTTGTTGGACAAGAGGACTTATGCGTTGTTTTTGTGTTACTATAGTAACAGCGGCAGATGTTTTACTGTTTGGCTACAAACAATAGAGTGGGTTCGGGAAACACAAGTGACAGCATTTACCACCCCCAAGTGTATCCAGTGTTCATGACGAAACAAGTGGAAGAGCAATTTAATTTTGCAAGCGAATCGTAAAAACTAATACGTTCAAAAAACCGTAAGCGTCCAAAAAAATCACTGGAGTTCAATCGATCACAACCTAAACCTACTTATATATACCCTCACTCTCAGAGAACATACAGTGGCCGACAAAAGTCAACATACGACCCACATTTTTGCGTTTTAGCGAGTTCCAAAAAATATTTGAAAAAAGTAATGGTGCGATTTTGTTTGAAATCGTTTTTTATTCATATAACAATAACAAAATGATTTACTTCAATATAAACTTAAAAGATATTGGCAAAATAAACAAAAAACACCTTGACAAAAGTCTACATACGACATAGCATCCCATGCTTTACGTCATTTTTTATAATGTACTTTATAGGAGAATTGACGAAATTTGTATTGTCATTTGTCTTGTGCTTGCTCTTCTTTAAATAAATATAATTCAAGAAACATTAGTCCGCGAAAAGGGCTTCTCGTAAAGAAATTGCAACTGATATTCGAAATTTAGTAATAAAATGCAGAAACGAAAGGAAATCTTTAGGCGAAATAGCTAAAATGGTTAATTTAAGTAAATCAACTGTCCAAACTGTGCAAAAACTTCGAAAATACGGGAACTGTTGAAAATAAGCCCAGAAGTGGGCGTCCAAAAAAACTTAATCGACGAGATGAAAGCTTTATTTTAAAAGAAGTTAATGAAAACCCGAAAGTGAATGCTACAATGTTGTCCAAACAACTCGCAGAAAGGTCGGATACAATTGAACATCCAAGAACAATTCAAAGAAGTCTGAATAATAATGGTTTCCGAAGCAGAACGCCACGCAAAAAACCTCTTATAAGTGACAAGAATCGTAAGCTTCGCCTTGAATTCACCCAGCAACACTTGGACAAGGGATTAGACTTCTGGAAGCGGGTTTTATTTACGGACGAGTCGAAGTATAATATATTTGGAAGTGACGGGAGAGCCAAAGTATGGAGAAAAGCGAATACGACAATGAATCCGAAGAATTTACTTGCTACGGTAAAGCATGGTGGTGGCAACGTAATGGTTTGGGGTGCCGTCGCGGCGTCTGGAGTTGGAAATCTTGCGTTTATTGAGGGTAACATGGATCGCTATCAATATAAATCCATATTGGAATAAAATCTGAAGGCATCGGTCGATAATTTAAACCTCGGAGAGCGCTGGATTTTCCAACAAGATAACGATCCGAAGCACACAGCCCAATTTGTTAAAGATTGGCTGATTTACCATGCTCCAAGACAACTTTATTCGCCGCCACAAAGCCCCGACCTGAATATTATTGAACATGTGTGGGAGATTCTGCAACGCAGGATCCGAAAACATCACATAACTAGCGCCCAAACGCTAAAAAACAAGCTGGAAGAGGAATGGCGACAAATATCACCTGCGGAATTGGAAAACTTAGTTGCATCAATGCCCAGACGATTGCTGGCTGTTGTAGATGCTCATGGTGGACCAACAAAATATTAAATTATATAATAGTATCATTTTGTCAAGTTAAATTGCATTTTTTATGTCTCATCTCAAACCGTATGTAGACTTTTGTCAAGGTTTTTTCTGCGTATTCTGTTAATATCTTTTGTGTTTATATTGAAGTAATGCATTTTGTTATTGTTATATGAATAAAACACGATTTCAAACAAAACCGCATCATTACTTTTTTCAAATATGTTTTGGAACTCGCTAAATCGCAAAAATGTGGGTCGTATGTTGACTTTTGTCGACCACTGTATATGTATTTAAAACAAAGTGTTTTAATGCAGAAATAGTTTCTATTTTTTTTATTATTTAAGCAAGCATTCCTTGCGATATAAGGCGCCAACGTCGAGCACAGGATTTTTATATCTTTTACTCTAGATTACTGACATCATGGCTCAAATAAGATTGACGCAAATTGAAGTGAATTATGTTTGCCTTGTCACAATTGTCCTCTCTTTTTAGCCTATTCAATGAAATTGCTCTCGAGATATTGAACACAATAATCAGTTTATTATATAGTAAAGAAAGGAGCACGTTTATACTTAAAATTACTTAAAATCTAATAACACATTTCTATGAACATATTTGATATTTTATAAGTTAATGTGACACTTAAATCCTCAAACGAAAAGGTTTACATTTGTTATTCGTTCCTTTGTGTGTTTCCCCCTAGTACTACAATCTGCGCCTAGTTTAATTCATTCTTACGTCTCATATTAGACCACAATCGCAGCGTGCAATGATACAACATTTCGACAGCACTCAATAGCGAGAAGCCCATAAATAAGCCGGCTACACCGCCACAATTGGCCAAGAATTCGGACCAGCCATACAACTCGGAACGTCTTGAGGTAACAAATTCGTTGTCCTTAAAGTAAATTGTCAGACGAGAGAATATTTCGTCCGCCACAGATTCACCGATGGTATTAACATATTTGTCAACTTCAAAATTGGCTTGAGATATTTCCGTATCGTATTCCAATGATACGCACGTGGGCATACAATTGCATCCATCCTTATCGCCGTCTCCAGCGTGGAAATTGTCGAGCAGCATGTTGTCCTCAGCCTGTATGTAACAATGAATTTTGTCTTCTGCACACACCGGCATATCCGGAGTACGGGGCATGGCATATTTAACACATTCACATTTCTTGAGAGTATAATTTGTGAAGCACTCCATCTCGCAGTTCTTCTCGCTGTACACTTTAAAGAACTTCAGCTGACGTTCTCCATTCAAATAACACTTTCGCTTCTCGGAAGGATATTTCTCTATGCCAGCCGAGGTTGTGACCATAACGGGTTTGACAGCAATCGAAACTTCCTTGTCCAGAGATACGCGCACAAATCGTTTGGACAACAACGGCACATCGTCGGGCGTATGCAGGACGACTTTGAAGCCCTGAGTAGCACCACTGCAGCGATAATCTAAGTTTGATCTAAGCGCTTCAAGAACCACAGTTAAGGACACTCTGCTGTTGGCGCTCACAACTCTGGCAGGGTACGTTTTAATTGGTACATTCTTCGGATAGCCCTGATCCAAGGACCAACTCAAAGAACGATTTATTCTATTGGTGGACGAGATATCGACAAAACTTGCTAAACCCTGTTGGTATTGCACAGTGTTCTCACGATACAAATCGGTGCCATTTAAACCATTAAATGTGAAGCATAAACCGTCCTCGGTGTAGGTTGTCGTGAAGAGATCCTCGCAGGTTGCCACACTGCCAAACCATTTGCACATGGGCAATTGTCGCTGAAAGTCGATCGACATGTCTTTGAGAATTTGTATATAATCGATGGGTTTATCGGTCAGACGGGGTATCTTTTCAGGGAGAATATCATAATTACACGTATGCAGTAAAGTTAGGAATTCTGCGAGTTCCCTTGAAGTTAAATTAGCTGGAAGATCATCCAGTTGCCCAAGTAGATCGGCATATGTTGGTCCTGCCAAATAAGAGAAGGAAGGAATATGAATAGTTTAAGATGTGACAGGATGTGATGAATTATGGACGATGTATCTGATTGGGTGTGAACTTGTTATACCCTCACTCTACAGAGCATAGCTGTTAAGTAATGATTAGTAATCGTAATCATTAGTAATTAGATTACTTTTTTTTAAAGTAGAAGTAATGATTACAATACGATTACATTCAGTTTTATACGATTACAAGTAATCAAAAAATAATCAGGATTACTTGCGATTACTGAAAAATAATCAAAAATAATCAAAAGTAATCAAAAATAATCAAAAATAATCAAAAGTAATCAAAAATGAGTTCGACTACTTTAAAAGATTACTTTTTATTGTAGCAGAATTTAATTTATTTATGTTTAGCGGATTCACCCTAACTTAACTTTGTATAGTTTTTTTTTCAATAAATGTAATGTACAAGATTCCTTTAAAAATAATCAAAAGTAATCACAAAAATCAAAAGTAATCAAAAATAGTCAAAAGTAATCTTTTAAAGTAGTCGAACTCATTTTTGATTACTTTTGATTATTTTTCAGTAATCGCAAGTAATCCTGATTATTTGTAATCGTAATCAATTAGTAATCAGAAATTGTTGAATAGTGGATTATATAATCATTACGATTCTTTTTAAAAAGTAATGTAATTGATTACTAATCGTAATCGAAATTTAACAGCACTGCTACAGAGTAGGAGGGTATATATCATTTGGGACAGAAAAAAAGTGTAACGAAATTGAAGGAGTGACTTAAGACCCTAAGTATGTTTGGGCCAAATCCGTTTCACGACTTTTTAAGGTGTTTGAGGTGTCCGTCCGTCCGCCTGTCTGGCTGGTCTCGAAAGGAGTTAAGGAATCGATTTAAACTTTGCACATAGTAATTTTTTTCCCCTAACTTAGTTTAAGTTCGAAGATGAGCGAAATTGCAACGCCCCTTCTGGTACCTCCCACACAAATAGTCCATATTCCAATGTTAAATTAAAACCCATATAACTTCCACACGGATAATCGGAATAAGCTATATTTTTGAATTTGATATTGTTTTTATAGTCACTTTGAGTGAACTAAATATGACGGGTTTTGACACGCCCCTTCCAGTACCTCCCACACAAATCACGCAAAACTACGTAAAATTAAAGCTGTTACAACTTCTATACTGATGTTCGGAATACTGTGAAATTTGATATTTAGCAATGCTTTTTGAGTAGTTACATTCGCATGGAATATGGGCGATATTGCGACACCCCTTCTGGTACCTCTCACACAAAGTGGCGGTATAACATCCATACGGGTAGTCAAAATCATTTGCAATTTGATATTTGAAAATGTTTCTATAATCACTTTAAACCGAAAAAAATATGTACTCTTTAGCCACGCCCCATCTTGTACCTCCCACACAATAGTCTCTATCCTAGGTAATATTAAATCCTTCATAACTTGATATTTGATCATGTTTTTACAATTGTTTTATAAATGTGGAAGCTGGGACCATGTGACCCGGACTTCCTAGTACCTTCCACACGAATTATCCTGCCCTACATAAAATTGCATTCCTTATAACTTCCGTATATATGTTCTCTGGGAGTGAGAGTATATATAAGTCGGTTTAGACGACTGAAACTTACTTACTAGTTTTTATACCCTCCACCTCCAGGATGGGGGTACACTAACTTTGTCATTCCGTTTGTAACACATTGAAATATCGACCTGAGACCCTATAAAGTATATATATTCTTCATCGTCATAAAATTCTAAGACGATCTAGCCATGTCCGTCCGTCCGTCTGTCCGTCTGTTGAAAGCACGCTACCATCTAAACGAAAAGAGCTAGAACGTTCAAATTTTCCATAAATGCGTCTTATAGTCGTAGATCGGTTGGGATTGAAACGGGACGAAATCGACCCAAAGGGAAAAATTTTTCCCTCACAAGGACTAAAAAAACCCATAATAATCCCTAATATTTTAGGGTATTTAAGCATGTTTTTTGAATATGTATGTTTATATTTGCTTGGTATTTGGTATGCGCATTCCCCTTATAGCAAAAACGTGCACCATAAAGTGATTCTTATTTGTAGGGGGTGAAATGGGCCAAAAAAGGGATAAAAATGGTACATATTAAACGACAACAGCTAGAAACACGAAATTCGGTGTGTACATTCCTCTAATTGAGTAGATACATAATATAAAAGTATTAAGCGCCCCGGTAGTCGAGTTGGTAGCGTGCTCGGCTATCAGCGTGGGGGTTGTGGGTTCGATTCCCACCAGAGGCTCTGGTCTGTCGCTGCAATAACTAGCTACAATGGTCTTAGTCACCCGGCTGAATCCCTGGACCCAAAATTAGAATATAAATTTACTTTGTATTGTAATTCATAATAAATAAATAAAAAAAATAAAAGTATTTTTTCCAAATTCGTACTTTTAAGGGGTAAAATGGGAATAGAGGGATAAAAATGGTACCAACCAAACGGCTGTACCTAGAATAATGAAATTCGGTGTATACATTCCTCGGATTGCATAGATAAGTAAAATACACCGATTTTTCAAAATGCGTACTTTTTGGGGTTAAAATGAAAAAAGGGGATAAAAATAGTACCAATCAAATGACCGCAGTTAGAGTCATGAAATTCGGAGTATACATTCCTCTGACTGCGTAGACACGTAAAATAAACGGATTTTTCGAAATTCGTACTTTCAAGGGATACAATGGTACAGAGGGATAAAAATAGTACCAACTAAACGACTACAGCTAGAATGATTAAATTCTAATTGCGTAGAAACGTCAAGGGGGTAAAAATGGTACCAACCAAATAGGCGCAGCTGGAATCATGGAATTCGGTGTATACATTCCTCTGACTGTATAGATACGCAAAATTTGGAATTAAAATAGAATGGAAATACAACCAACTGTAGCACACACTATCTACCAATATTTATGGCATTTAAGCTTATTGAAAATATAAATATAAGAATATTTATTTTTTGATTTGAAATAACTAATGGTTTGAAATAATTAAAATATTATATTTATTTATAATTTTTTTTCAATATTTGTATTTGTTTTGGTTTGGCTATATTAAAAAATTTATATTTTCCTGTAGTATTACTACACTTCTGCGAAAACCGACAATCTTTGTGGAATGCAATCCATGGTGGAGGGTATATAAAGTTCGGCCCGGCCGAACTTAACGCCGTTTTTACTTGTTTTTGTTCGCTTGTTAAAAAAAGTGATAGTATATATACATAAATTTGTGCATGAATTTGAGATCATCATCAATAAGCTTCGCACCGATAGTTCAGGGCAGAACTTGGAAAATGTGAATTTGCATTATATGAAGGCATTTCATTAAATGCGTGAAACACTTCATTCAACCGGTGCATTTTATGAAATTTTTTTGTGAATTTTGTTGATCCAAAATCCTACCTACCTTCTTCTTTCAGCTTTCTCCTTGTCTCCGAACATATGGTTATAGCCGGAAACGGTATCTCATAAATTGGTGTGGAGTATTCCGAAAAGCTTACAATCACCGGTGTTGCATTCCATTTCTCATAAATTCTGATCATGGTAATCGAACAATAAAATGACGATATTATGAAGACAAATACCCAGAAGACTACTTCCTTCCACGGGCGATGCTGGCCCAAATACTGAATACCGTGCAGGGAGGTGTTGGAACAATATTCGAAATAAACTTCCTTGATGCCCTGCCAGAGGGTCTTTTTCCGGGGTGGCGTCATGTGCGACTCATTGCGCTCCAGCGCTATTTTTGCATCGAGAGGAAAGTGTTCAGTTTCATATTCATTCATATTGTATTTACTGGGCGCCATTTCTTTCTAATACAAAAATACATAAGAAGGTTGGTTAATTACACTGGTTTACAAGCATTTTGTCCAAGGACTGTATATAACATTTTCCGAAATATTTTTTTGATCAAAATTCGTAAACATTTAAGATTTCAAGGAATAAATTTTTTTAAATAAAATTTAATTTTTTGTCGAATCTTTAATATAATAATAGCATATACTATTTGGGTGTTTTGAGATAATCATGCTTAAAGCTTTTGAATAATATTGTGTTATATATTAATATTTTATTGTGGATATCTACTAATTATTATTTTCCACGCACCCTTTAAAAATGAGAATTTTTGAATTAGAAATTATACGTTATTTTTTCCAATGACCTTTTAACCCACTTTGTGGAACTAGAGTTTGACCAAGTGCTTACTACACTGAAAGAATAATATTTATGATTTTGCCTTAACCTCAATGAAAATGTTCATTAAAAAGCCGCCAAAGAAACACTTCATAAAATGTATGAAACGTGTTTCATAAATCGCAAATTAATGAAAAGTCTCATATAATTTATGAAACATTTCACAGAAACTATGAAATGCAGTTCTTCATTCTATGAACTTTTGTTATAATATGATTTATGAAAATTTTCATAGATTTTATAAAGAAACTTCATTATTTTTTTTGAAAAAGTTTCATAAATGTTAATAATTTTCAATATAAAAAAAGTCTGACTTGATAACTAAACAATCAACACCCACCATCATTGCGATATTCATTGCAATGAATATGTCTTTGACGTAAATCAGGGTACAAACAGGGTGTGGCAAAAGTCGCGAAGGGATTGGAAAAATTAATAACTTTTCTAATTTAATTTTCCCCATTTTTATACCCTCCACCTCCAGGATGGGGGTATACTAACTTTGTCATTTCGTTTGTAACACCTTGAAATATCAACCTGAGACCCTATAAAGTATATATATTCTTGATCGTCATAAAATTCTAAGACGATCTAGCCATGTCCGTCCGTCCGTCTGTCCGTCTGTTGAAAGCACGCTAGCATCTAAACGAAAGGAGCTAGAACGTTAAAATTTTCCACAAATGCGTCTTGTAGTCGTAGATCGGTTGGGATTGAAATGGGGCGAAATCGGTCCAAAGGGAAAAAATTTTCCCTCACAAGGACTAAAAATACCCATAATAATCCCTAATATTTTAGCGTATTTAAGCATGTTTTTTTAATATGTCTGTTTATATTT
This sequence comes from Polietes domitor, assembly GCA_947397865.1. Lineage (NCBI taxonomy): Eukaryota > Metazoa > Arthropoda > Insecta > Diptera > Muscidae > Polietes > Polietes domitor. Next base: position 22,782,859 of record OX377618.1, on the reverse strand, counting down.
GCTTGATATTTAGTATGCGCATTCTCCTTATAGAGAAAACGTGCACCATAAAGTGATTCTTATTTATAGGGGGTGAAATGGGGCAAAAAAGGGATAAAAATGGTACATATTAAACGACAACAACTAGAAACGCGAAATTCGGTGTGTACATTCCTCTAATTGAGTAGATACATAATATAAAAGTATTTTTTCCAAATTCGTACTTTTAAGGGGTAAAATAGGAATAGAGGGATAAAAATGGTACCAACCAAACGGCTGTACCTAGAATAATGAAATTCGGTGTATACATTCATCTGATTGCATAGACAAGTAAAACACACGGATTTTTCAAAATTCGTACTTTTTGGGGTTAAAATGAAAAAAGGGGATAAAAATAGTACCAATCAAATGATCGCATGAGTCATGAAATTCGGAGTATACATTCCTCTGACTGTGTAGACACGGAAAATAAACTGATTTTTCGAAATTCGTACTTTTTGGGGTCAAAATAGAAAAAGGGGATAAAAATAGTACCAACCAAATGACCGCAACTAGAGTCATGAAGTTCGGAGTATACATTCCTTTGACTACGTAGACATGAAAAATAAAAGGATTTTTTCCAAATTCGTACTTTCAAGGGATACAATGGTACAGAGGGATAAAAATAGTATCAACTAAACGACTACAGCTAGAATGATGAAATTCGAATTGCGTAGAAAGGTCAAGGGGGTAAAATGGTACCAACCAAATGGGCGCAGCTGGAATCATGGAATTCGGTGTATACATTCCTCTGCCTGCATAGACACGCAAAATAAAAAGTTTATTTCCAAATTCGAAAATTTTCTTTTACGGCAAAAATTTGTTGAATCATGAATCATTTTGCACTATGTACGTCTGATAATGGATTTTCAAAATTTGTACTTTTGAAATTAAAATAGAATGGAGATACAACCAACTGTAGCACCCACTATCTACCAATATTTATGGTATTTAAGCTTTTTGAAAATATAAATATAAGAATATTTATTTTTTGATTTGAAATAAATAATGGTTTGAAATAATTAAAATATTACATTTATTTATAAAATTATTTTTTCAATATTTGTATTTGTTTTGGTTTGGCTATATTAAAAAAATTATATTTTCCTGTAATATTACTGCACTTCTACGAAAACCGACAACCTCTGTGGAATGCAATCCTTGCTGGAGGGTATAAAAAGTTCGGCCCGGCCAAACTTAACACCGTTTTTACTTGTTCCTTTTAAGGATTTGTAAAATAAATCTGGGAAAGTTACAACGTTATCCAACGAACGAAAATCATAGAATTGTTGCTGAAGGAGAATATTCGAGCCGAAATAAGAGCGTTGCAGCCAGATACTCTGATTCGTGTCATGGAAAATGCACTTGAAAGTGCTCAACTTTGCGCGACTGATCACTTACGTCACGTAATCTTTCACACATAAATTTAAAAAATCTAGAAATATTATATTTTATTATTTTGTAAGAAAAATAAATTTAAATTAAAAATCAAATAAGTTATGATTGTTTTAAACCCCTTCTTGACTTTTGCCGCACCCTGTACTTATGTCAGAGTTAACAGAGTACAAATGAGAATTATTAGCATTCAACCGAATAAAGTCGACACACTAAAATTGTAGTTGTAAGTTTCACAAAAATTATGAAATCCTTCATTATATTTATGAAGACATTTCATAACACGAATATTTTATTGGTTATGACATATTTCACAATCTTTAAGAATTGTTTCTTTAATACAATGAAATCTTTTTTGATCTTATGAAACTAAGTTTCACTAATTTAACAATTTGAGTTAATGAAATATCAAATGTTTATGAATGAAATGTATGAAACATTTAATTTTATTTATGAATTTACCATACATATTAAGAAAAAAATGCACTAAATTTATGAAAAACCTCTTATGAAATCGCTTCATAAATATTATGAAGGATAATTCTTTCAGTATAGACATAAAATCAATGATGGAAATTATAAATATGGTAAAAAATAATAACATGTACTCAGGGTACATAGGCTACTGTTATATAGAGGTGACAATATCATCATGCCCGCTTGTGGCATTTTTCGTATCAGCAAATAAACGTCATTTAAACAAAAAATAAAAAAATGATTTTCTGATATTCTCTTACTCTTACGAAGAGCGTCGTAGTATCTACATTTATCCACAGATATTTTTTCAAATAGCCACTGCTTTCATCTTTAAAATACTAACAATTTAAAAATAAAAATATTAAAAAAAAAAAACAATTTGTTTCCTATATTTTTGAAGACGGTATCTACACCACTAAGTGAAAGTTAAGCTCGTGATATTTATAACCCTCATAGTTACCCTTTAGACGAGGTTGTATTCGTTAGAGTTCAGAACATATTTGCGTGATTATGAACACAATGGACAATTAACATTGAAAATAATAACACGATAATTTTTAAAAAAGTCGTTACACTTGAACCGGATGATATACGTATGTAACTATAGGCAAAATAGAATAACATGGCTGGTTATGATTTCCTCATCCTGTTGCAAAAAATTCAAAGGATACACTTCTTCAAAAAATTATTTTATATACTTGTTCGCACTGATATTGGTGTCAAATTGAAGAGGAGAATATCTATTAAAAATACTTAAAATATTATGCTTCTATCTGGTTTAGTTCAGCATTAACATCTACACCAAACTTACCCCTTAGTTTGTCTATTCATGTCTTACTTTTTAAAAGACAAAACTTTAAATGGTTGTTAATACTAAACTAATACAGATAGAAGCTTGACATTTTAAGTATGTTTAGCACATATTCTCTTCTTTGATTTGGAATTTATACCGGTGTCATAGGGTGCGAATAAGCATTAAAAATAATTTTCGAAAAATTATATCCTTTGAACTTTGCAATTTTTTTAAGGGACAACAGGATAAGAAAAAGAACAAGTAAAAACGGCGTTAAGTTCGGCCGGGCCGAACTCCACCATGGCTTGCATTCCACATAGGCTGTCGATTTTCGTAGAAGTCCAGTAATATTACAGGAAAATATAATTTTTTTAATATAGCCAAACCAAAACAAATACAAATATTGAAAAGTTAATTTTATAAATAAATATAATATTTTAATTCATTTCAAACCACGCTTATAAGGTAATGCTACCGATACGTCAATTCAAAAAATAAATATTCTTATATTTATATTTTCAAAAATAGTTTCAAAGCCATAAATATTGGTAGATAGTGGTTGCTACAGTTGGTTGTATTTCCATTCTATTTGAATTCCAAAAGTACAAATTTTTTAAATCCATTATCAGACGTACATAGTGCAAAATAACCTAACTTCATGATTCAACCAATTTTTGCCGTAAAAGAAAAAGTACGAATTTGGAAAAAAACTTTTTATTTTGCGTGTCTATGCAGTCAGAGGAATGAATACACCGAATTTCATGATTCCAGCTGCGCCCATTTGGTTGGTACCATTTTTACCCCCTTGACGTTTCTACGCAATTAGAATTTTATCATTCCAGCTGTGGTCGTTTAGTTGGTACTATTTGTATCCCTCTGTACCATTGTATCCCTTGAAAGTACTAATTTCGAAAAATTCGTCTATTTTCCGTGTCTACGCAGTCAGAGGAATGTATACTCCGAATTTCATGACTCTAGCTGCGGTCATTAGATTGGTACTATTTTTATCCCCTTTTTTTCATTTTAACCCCAAAAAGTACGAATTTCGAAAAATCAGTTTATTTTCCTTGTCTACACACTCAGAGGAATGTATACTCCGAATTTCATGACTCTAGCTGCGGTCATTTGATTGGTACTATTTTTATCCCCTTTTTTCATTTCAACCCCAAAAAGTACGAATTTTGAAAAATCGGTGTATTTTACTTATCTATGCAATCCGAGGAATGTATACACAGAATTTCATTATTCTAGGTACAGCCGTTTGGTTGGTACCATTTTTATCCCTCTATTCCTATTTTACCCCTTAAAAGTACGAATTTGGGAAAAATACTTTTATATTATGTATCTACTCAATTAGAGGAATGTACACACCGAATTTCGTGTTTCTAGTTGTTGTCGTTTAATATGTACCATTTTTATCCCTTCTTTGCCCCATTTCACCCCCGTACAAATAATAATCACTTTATGGTGAACGTTTTTGCTATAAAGGGAATGCGCATACCAAATATCAAGCAAATATAAACAGACATATTCAAAAAACATGCTTAAATACGCTAAAATATTAGGGATTATTATGGGTATTTTTAGTCCTTGTGAGGGAAAAATTTTTCCCTTTGGGCCGATTTCGCCCCATTTCAATCCCAACCGATCTACGACTATAAGATGCATTTATGGAAAATTTGAACGTTCTAGCTCCTTTCGTTTAGATGCTAGCGTGCTTTCAACAGACGGACGGACGGACATGGCTAGATCGTCTTAGAATTTTATGACGATCAAGAATATATATACTTTATAGGGTCTCAGGTCGATATTTCAAGGTGTTACAAACGGAATGGCAAAGTTAGTATACCCCCATCCTGGAGGTGGTGGGTATAAAAACGACAATTAACTCTATTTCACCCCCTATAGTTTCAGATGCATATAATTTGGTTCAAGTGTAATATGGACTGTCGGACAGTGTAATGACACCATATAGCCCATTATATTACACTATGTAATATATTTCTGAAAGCCTAGTTGAGGAGATTATAAAAAATAATTTGCAATATTGCGCGCTCGAGTCCCACCAGAGGGTCTGCTCTAAACTTGGAAAACACTACACTCAATGATATCTGTCACCTGGAATCAATATTAAAATAAAGGGTGATTTTTTAGCTTTCATCTTTTTGGCAACACTGGTGTAAACAGCTGACGCACGTTTCGTGTTTTGTTTCACTGTCAAACATCTATAATTTAACCATGAATCGTCTTACAAACGAACGAACAACGCTTGCAAATTATTGAATTTTATTATCCAAATGCGTGCTCTGTTAAGAAAGTTCATCGCGCGCTTCCATTTTATGGTCAGTTTAAACGACCCACTGAAGCGGCTATTCGGGCTATTGTGACTAAATTTCGCACCAAATTTACATTGTTGGACATTAAAGCACCAACACGCTCACGTAGAGTGCGAACTGAAGGAAATATCGCAGCTGTATCGGCCAGTGTTAATGATGACCATCAATTATCGATTCATCGCCGTTCGCAGCGATTGGGCCTCTGTTATTCAAAAACGTGGAAATGCCAAAATTGGACTAAGCGGATGGACCATTTGAGGCGCAGTCAAGGTCAACATTTGCATGAAATAATTTTCAAACATTAAATTATATGGACCGTACTATCGATTCAAATAAAGACTTCATGCATTTTTCTGAATTTTATGTGTTTTTTTTTTTTTTTTTGAAAAATCAGTATCATTTTTAATAATTTTTGTAAAATTTTCAAATCTGAAATTTGTTATAACGATAGTTACAAAACTTAAAGTTACTAATTCGTTGTGGCTTAACATTGATCATTTGATCGTAAAGCTACAAAAGGTGAATAATACAACATTTTGTTGTGCTGATTTGAAAATTGATCGATACATTGTAATTAAATTTGTTGCTCTTATCCAAAAATAGTCCATACCACTCGTCGTACGCATTTTTTTCAAGGCGATTTATAGGTAAATGTCATTTGTGTGCTTACTTTTTTCAGTACACCCTAATGCCATCATATTGAATTTCGCAGATACATCAAACCAAACCAATAATGACATTGAAAATATTTCGTTTGTACATTCATGTTTTCAAACGTTTCACAGCAATTATCGTACAATCGACGTCTTTATCGCCGTTTTTATTGTTGCCTTGACCCACATACGCCTTGACACAACACATAAATCGTCTTCTTCTTATCTCTTGAAATAATTTGAAGAAATGTCGTAAACACATTTCGATTGAGAACACACAAAAAAATATTGAAATTTAATACCAACTCCACCATATGCTTAAATCGGCAAAAATGAATTGAGTTCAGCGAAATACATAAATTTTAAAATTTCCTTGAGATCTCGAGAAGTTGTATGTGGTAGTATTTTTCGATTTCACATTGAGAACGCGGCACACCGAACTATTTTCCGTTTTTAATTTATTGTTGTAAACCCAAACTCCAGCACGCTTCTAATGCTGCAGCTGCACTGAAATGCTTCTGTCATAGGAGTGCGGAAAACGCCTACTGTTCGCACATATTTATCTATTTTGGTAATTGAGAGGAGTTTTATGGCGGTCGTATTGCGCATATTTTAGTCGTTAACCTATATTCTCAATCGTCTTGTTATAACATTAAGTGGAAACGTCCGTGAATTTGACGTTTGAATTTGATGCTGCGAAAAAAGCCGCAAATAAACCTCCAAATCAAACACAATAAAATTTAGTTTGGCTTGCCTCTACAGAAAAGTTCAGATTTGAACGTTGAAGATAGTCAACAACAACGCCATCGACATAAGGAACGAGGCGTCATAACCAAAAATACTAAAAGAGGAAGATGTTAGCTGTCGCTTAGTTCCGTTGCACATCGGATTCTCTCCCAAGACGATTGGGATTGGAAAAAAAATTGGAAATTCCCCAGAGGGAATGAAATGTTTTTATAGAAATAAATGTATCAACAATCTTTAGGTAAATGAAGAAATAAAGTTAATTGGCTTGTTTAGTTTTCCACTTCCTCATAGTGTTGCCCATTAAAGAACTACCACAAAAATTATTTTAAATACTTTAACAACCATTTCAAGTTTTCCCTCTTTAAAAATATATATAAACTAAGGGAAACGCTTGAAATGGTTATAATTGGATGTACTATGGTATAGATAGAAAACTGAAATTTGAAGTATTTTTTACAGATATTCTCCTCTTAAATTTAACACTTATACACTTAAAGAAAAAAGTGTGTTATTAACAGCAGCGATTGTCTACTGCCTATCAGCTGGCAATTTTCTGCTATTAGAGCAGTTTTTCTTCCATAACAGCAGTTTTTCTGCAATCTTGCATCAACATTCGTACTGCTAAAGTGTTTGCAGTCTGCTAAAAATTAAATTATAAAAATAAGCGTTTATAATTTAAAAGTCTTTCAGATTGACGGCGAAGACGAATTCAGCTCGAATTTCGTTTTATATTAGCTTGGGGCAATATGTGTATCATTAAAAAGGCAATCACTATATCTTTCGGTGATAATAAATTCACTTATAATAAGATTTATTCTAAAAAGTATTGTTAATAAAATTGTTAACTGGCTATATTGTTCTGTACATTTACTGAAAATTTCAAGAAAACGTTTTTTCTTTATTGCTAAAAACAGCAAACAGTTGTTTGTTATTTCAGCAGATACAAATCTGTTAACTCTTTTCAGCAGAAAATCTGCTCCTACAGCAGACTTTTTGCTTTCTTTTACTGACAAATTCCTTTGAGTGTACCGGTACCATAGGCTGCGAATAAGTATTTAAAATAATTTTTGAAAAATTGTATCCTTTGAAACTTTGAAGTCCTGTGATGGGAAAATAAGATGAGGAAATGAAAAACTCTATTATCATCCGGTTCAAGTGTAACGACTTCTTTTAAAAATTGTCGTACGGTGCACAGTGTATTATCAGCGGCAAAAACTCCAAAATTTCATGTGCCCAAATATCGACTTTATTAATTGAATTTTGCAAAGAGCATTCCTATTAAGCATATTCTAAAAGATTTTGCCGATATCGCGGCTAAATTTAGCTGTGGATGCATTTATAGTTCATAAATGCTAAAACAATTGAAAATTTCATCATAATAGAGGTTATTTTATTGGGATGTATCTCGGAAACCGTGTTCCGCATTGAAATTTCATTCAGTTCGAAAATAGGAGCTCTTGAGGTGTTCTTTTGCATTTAAAAAAGAGTAATTACGGTTTTGATTTCCTTATCAGACAGTGATTTACCTGAAGGTTGTATTTATTTAGTATTGTTAATTTTCTACAGTATAAAACTATATTCACGAGGCCTCGGCACTTACAAATATTGTCAAACAATTGTCTTATTTATTCATTGTAAAAAGAATATTCTGCTTATAGCTGCAAACATTGATATAATTACTGAAATGGTAAAACTTCTAAGTCAAAAATTAAGCAATACTTTCTTCGTTGCTCTCTGTAAATTTATTTTGGAAAAGTTATTTAAAGCATACTTTAGGGATGTAAGGTTTTTGAGCCGATATTAATCTTAAGTTATTGATAAAGTTATAATAGCCGTTTGTCATCGATTAAAAAATAAAATAATTTGTATCAAAAATTTCGATAATCGTAAAAAACTAAAAAATTTATTTGGGCGTTGCACTGATAATTTTCATTTAATTGTGGACTCAAATGAAATCACTGTGATTTTGTTTTGTTTACTTTCTTCTTTAATAATCAGGATTTCAGGATTAAGTATTTTTCATGATTTTTTATATTTTTTATGTTTATTTATGGTGTGTGAAATAACATAGAGCAATTGTTTAATAGACCGGGTCGGTTTGAATGGGAGAAAAAAAGTTGCAGTTTTCAGCACCATCAATGAAATCATGGTTTGTTTTTTGACAACCCACAGAATATTTCGGCTATATCTTTTACCTTCGAGTAGCTAGAGCGAAACGGCTGCTGTGTTTCATTTTTTGACCGGGTAATACAGTATGAGCGATTCCGCGCCCCACCGTGGTTCATATTTTATATAATCAATCGATTTCTAAATATAGTTAAAAATTAAAATCGGAATAAAAATGAAAGAATAGATTAAAATTTCTTCAAAATTACCATTAAAATCGCTTATAATTTGGAGATAAACCTTATAAACCGGAGAAATGCGACGCAATTCGAATCACTTTTTTTCGGTTGATTGGGTCAAAAAATTAAATATTTAGTAAAAAATAGATCTTTGACAATTTCATTTCATTTTACTTATGTATTTGTAATTGACAAGCCATTTCAACAAATATTTTTAATTTTTATAAAAAAATAAGAATATAAATTTACATAAAAACATAACAAAAATTCATATTCACATATAAAAAACCGAAATTCTAATTTGAGATTATGTTGAGATATCTTCGACTGATAAATCTAAATAAACAATTCTTGTATCCACTTGATTAAGTGGTCTTGGGGCTTTGTCAACATAGTTGTCTAAGTTTTGTTGAATTTCCTTATAACAACTAATAGCGTTATCATCCGATGCTGAGCTACGATTTTCGTCGGGACCATTATCAGCAAATATATACATCGCCTGTGAAATCAATTGCATACCTTTGAAATATTGGCAGTCGTCAATTTTTTGTCTTCTATTGCAACAAATTGTTTTTACTTGGTGGTAGCCCAAGTGATCTTCCTATGTCAATAGCTTTTTCTCCCGATTTAAAACGTTTTAATACATCCAATTTTAGTTCAAAACTAATGGCTTTTCTTTTATTTTTACTCATGTTTTTCTTTTCTTAAGGAATTTTATTGACTCAACCACAGCACTTCTTATTGAGAACCAAATTCTTACTTCATAACACGCAACTATGCTTAGAATAACAGACCTAGATATCCTCGAGCGCCCCGGTAGTCGAGTTGGTAGCGTGCTCGGCTATCAGCGTAGGTGTTGTGGGTTCGATTCCCACCAGAGGCTCTGGTCTGCCAATGGTCTTAGGCAACCCGGCTCAATCCCTGAGCCCAAAATTAGAATATAAATTTACTTTGTATTGTAATTCATAATAAATAAATAAAAATAAAAATAAAATAAAATAAAATAAAATAAAATAAAATAAAATAAAATAAAATAAAATAAAATAAAATAAAATAAAATAAAATAAAATAAAATAAAATAAAATAAAATAAAATAAAATAAAATAAAATAAAATAAAATAAAATAAAATAAAATAAAATAAAATAAAATAAAATAAAATAAAATAAAATAAAATAAAATAAAATAAAATAAAATAAAATAAAATAAAATAAAATAAAATAAAATAAAATAAAATAAAATAAAATAAAATAAAAATTATCTAACAGAATAAAATGGGAATCCTCTTTTTACACGCAAATTAAAAAAATCACACGTGATTGTCTTCAGTGAACAAAATGCAAAACGCAAATCGGATTGAAGCAAATTTTAAAAAGCGACGCAAAACGGGGCTCTAGTGTACATTTTATATTACACATATATTGAACACCGTTGGATGCGGAATCACTCATACTTCATTGTCACAACATTCATTTGGACAAAAGTGGATACACATCCATAATTTGTTCACAATTATATGATTTTTAGAGATTATGCAAATTTATTCTAGCTACGCTAAGGTAAACGATATAGCCGAAATAGTTTGTGGGTAATCATAAAACAACCCAAGCTTTCATTTTAGGTGAGGAAAACCGCAACATTTTTTTCGACCCAATCTAATATTTAAGGTATCGAAATTTTTAAATAATTTTCTTTTATTTATTTTAAGGTGCAACAAAAATAGTTTTTTTTTGTTGGTTTGTCGGCACACCCTAATCCAAAAAAATATTCAATATCACTACCAATAGCAATTATCGCACAATTGACGCCTCTATCGTTCAATGTGTTCTTTGTTGTCGTAGATTTTTGAGTTCAATAACATTTCGGCTGAATTTGTATATTTAAAGTTCACGGTACACGCTTTTGGCCTCTAAAAATGAGAAATGAAACAATTTGAAGAAATCTCGTAGACGCACTCCGATGGAAACTATCGAAAACCATTATTGATTTCACTGTTAATAATATTCTAATTTTCTTGATTAATTATTACCTCAGCAAGTATTATGCGATTTCAAATAAAACTTAAAACTTTAATCACTTGGCCCACAGAACTATTTCGATTTTTAATTTATTTTATCAATCTAACTCCAGCTCACTTCTAGTACTCTACTTAACTGCTTCGCAGTCAGTACGCGCATGATCATTGAAGACCTTGGCCGTAGTAGTGAGAAAACGCCGGTAATGTAGCTACTCTGCTCGTTCATATTTATTTCGATTTCGACAACTGAGAGGAGATTTATGACGACCGCATTACACATTTATTTGAATCGTTAACCTCTACTCATCTTGTTCTAATGTTCGCTGTTCGCGTATGCATGATATATGTACGTGCGGAAATTTGTAAATATGAAAATAGCTGCCCACGAACCTCCAAAATCGAACAAAACACCGAAAAATGTTTGCCTCTCTGCCGGCAAGAAGGGTTCAGCACTAAACGTTGAAAGTACACAAATAGAACACAATACCACAAAATCAACAGGCGGTCGTTATCAGCATACAGTCGAATGCAAAAGTGAATGGATTATTATAGCTTTCGTATGGATTTCAATGAGTGTGATACATACAATTTCAAATGTTCATATCCAAAATTATATTTCGAAACGTAATAATTAACTATACTAGAGACCAATAAAAGTTAGTGTACAAGATGTACTTTTTTCTCTTCGAATAATATGAGCGAATAGAAGGGAGAGCCATTTGAAATTGAATTTTGTAAAAAATACACGTATTCTTTGAAATTTCTTGGTACAGCGAAGACACCTGTGAAATTTAAATTAGAAAAACGGCAATTACAGTAGAACCAGGATAAGTGACAACCCTCTATTAGTGGGACATTTTTGATATTCGCTTCACGCTAAGTGGGATTGCATTTTTCGATATTGAACTGTATAAGTGTATTTAGTGTACAGTTGAACTTCGATTAACCGTGATGCTCTGGACCGGGCTAATCACGGATAACCGAAAATCGCGGTTAAAAGAGGTAAAATTTTACATGTATAAATTTTATTATTTTTATTTATTTTTGACAAAAACATGTAAATCTGCATCTATAAATAACTTATCATATCTCTAGGAATACATACATTTATTTAAAAAAATCTTTTATGGAAGCCTGTCTCATGCTTTTAGCTTTTGATTGTTCTTCCAACAAATGAGTTTGTATGCGATATATTTGCATTTTATCTGGTTCTGAAATACTTGGACAATTAAAGTTTTCTAAAAAAACTAACAAAATACTACTAGCCTCTATTGCCTGAGCCGATGTAGGCGTTTCGTCCGCATTTCCTCCATCTGATTCCTCGGAATTTGAATCAAGCTCATCTTCTTGGCTTTGGGTAACCATGTCTACGATTTCGTCTTCAGATATAATAGCAAACGGAGCGACATCAGAGTCGCACACCATCCACTTTTCGACAGCATCAATCGTACATCCAGACGGTATGGTTATATCTGTTTGTATCTCAACAAGGCTATTTGGAGCATCTTCATTATGAGATAGTAAGTTATTCCAAACTCTTTTTAAAACTTGTGGAGTTACAGAGTCCCACGAAGCTGCGGCTGCCCACAAAGCTGTCTTAATATTCAAAGATTTAACGAACTCATTAGCTCTCTGCCATTAGCACCAACAAGTTTTTGAACGATCAGTTTACGGTAGTGACATTTGAAGCTCCGAATTACTCCTTGATCCATAGGCTGAATCAATTACGAGCAATTTGGTGGGAGATATTTTACTGTAACGTTTTCAGATATCATAGCATTTACATCTGGGTGTGCTGGACAGTTGTCTAATAGTAAAAGTATTTTACAGTTATTTTTGAGACCGATGCGCCGCTGATGTTCCTTTGCTTCTGGTACAAAATTTTGATTAAACCACTCCAGAAATAGCTGTTGTGTTACCCAAGCTTTCTTATTAGATTTATAAATCACAGGACGGTGTTCAACGTTTTTTAAAGCTCTTGGATGGACACTTTTTCCTATTATCATCAATTTACACTTGTGAGTTCCTGCAGCATTTGAACAAACTAGCACTGTGATTCTCTCCTTGGATTCCTTGTAACCTTCAATAGAATATTCATTACCACTAGCCAAAGAACTCTGAGGCAAAGACCTCCAAAATAGACTAGTTTCGTCTGCATTGTAGATCTGTTCAGTTGTAAGTTGTTCGTTTTTAATGATTTCATCCAAGTCGTCCACAAACATCGTAGCAGACTCATAATCAGCACACTCCTTTTCTCCCGTAGATTTCAGTCGACGGATTCCATGACGTTTTTTGAATTTATCCAACCAACCAAATGAATAAGTGCACTCTGAATTCATGTTTAACTTCAAATGGAACATTTTTGCCTTTTTGACAATCATTTCGCCTGAAGTTCAGAAGCAAATTTCAGTTTAAGTTCATACAATATCTCGATTTCAGTTAACTTACCTGAAATTGGAGTTCCCTTAAATCTTTCTTGCCGAAACCATTCATATGTTGCGAAATCAACTTTCGTATTTTCGGATGTTTTTAGTGTATATCTGTGTTTAAGGCCAAGCATTGTATCAGTATCGGAGCAAAATTTTAAAATCCGATTTTTGTTTTTTATTAAATCGGATACAGTTTGAATGCCAACTCCATATTTTTCAGACAACATTTTAAAAGGTACTTTACGTTTTGAGTATTCATTAATCAGCTCCATTTTTTCTTTAATTGAAAGAACCTTTCTTGCTCTTTTCGCGGATTTAGCTTTTGACGGTGGCATGATGTAAGGAAAACACGCCTTGACAGATCAAATTTCACACTGATGAATGAATATGAAATTCGATATGAAAATTACACTTTCATGAAAAAGGGGAATCACCGAATTTTAATATGAGAGATGTGTGTGTATTATACGAAAAAAAAACAAACAAGCAGTCACATGGACATGTGCATCACGGATAATAGAGGTAAATCACGGTTAATAGAGGTAAAAAATCAACCACTCAGCTTCACGGTTAATAGAGTCACGGTTAATCGAAGTTCAACTGTATTTATTTCGCTTTCATTGTGGACCTTTATTAGTGGGATTACGTTACTTTACCTCTGTTAGTGGGATTCCATACTGGAAGTGGTATTTATTTGTCATTGTGGTCGGGTTTCCGACCTCCCAGAAAAGAATTTCTTTTGATGACATGTTTCAATAGGCGGTAACGCCTATTTGCGGAAAACCTCTTTAGTTGGGAACAAACTGTTCGACTATATATTCAATTTCTTTTGGTTTATACATTTCTTCCCCTATTCGCCACAAACTTAAATTCTGATCTTCAATTTTCGACAATAATTTGCAAAGTGAATTGAAAAAATCAATTAATGTTTTCGTCAAAACGATGCTATAATGAAGTTCCTATGAAATAGCGAAATTCCATTTCAATCCATTCCATTGGTTGGTAAGACAAAACGTTGGTGGGCATGTTATCGACGTTACAGTTTGAAACTATTGATTCTTTTCTTGTCAATGGTATTAAAATCGAAAATTAGAAGAAACAAATTCGATTATTTTTTGTTATCGACAACTACCTTGGCAATCCATTAATAAATTATTTTTTACCTAAAAACGTTTTTTTAAATAATATTTTTATTGTTTTAAATTTAAGATTTAATATTTAATATTTTAAAATTATCGTGTCTTGTATTGATTACGACATATATTATTAAAATGCGCTATATTATAAAATATTTAGTGTTCTTCTTTCAAAAATAACGATTTTATAACTAAAATCTACATAGTGATATATTAACCTAAAATAACATTTATATCTTTTTATATTTGCATGTGTCTTAATTTTAGGCCACTACTTCAAAAAAATATAGATTTATTTTTTTATATCCCTTCTTGTCCATTTTTTCCTCGTCAAAAGTCTTTACACGTTCTCATGATCCAGGTTCTTCCAATGTAAATAGTTCTAAAGGTTCCCATTAATAAATGCCGGGTAAACTTTGTATTATTTAAGAACCAACATCATTCTTGTTATTGTGTCTATAAAACAATTAAACAATTTCCATCCTTATTACGAGGATGCCTCTTTAATTCGTCCATTTTCAATCACATTTCACAAATTGTCCCTTCTGAATGCTTAATTGTGCTAATCATTTCACAATGGGGGTCAATTTAAGAATACTAATTTATGTTGTTCCTAATATATTTCACCTTTAACTTTATTAGTTTACGAATAAAATTGGTTCATATCCTAAACATATTCCATTTTTGCAATTATATTCGAGTGATCTATAAAAAGTCAAATCAAATTTCGTTATCGTCAAATTTCACATGTCCTCTCTATTTCTAGGTTTTCTAAAATGACAGTTTTTTCGATATCTTCTGATAAATCCAAAGTTATCGAAAATTGGTATCCAATTTTTTCTGTTTTTATATTGAGATCATTTTAGAAAAATATGTATTTTTTTGATTTGTTTAAACTATAACGTCCGATGACTCGATACCTGAGCTAAATATCGATAACATGTCCACTAATTGTTGTTCTTATTTTGAGGTCCTCTATGCAAAAATACAATCGGATTGTGGGGCCTCGGATATCATATTCTTGAAAATTTCAGACATGGTAATCCCTATCGAACAGACCTAATACAAGGTTCGTCGGTGTTTAGTTTCGCATGGTATAAAAAGTGCTTAATTTGGGTATTTGTGTCATTCGAGAGAAATAATCAAAACATTGACACCATTCAATATGCTTTCGATAACACAAGACCTTGGGACTAATATTTTCATTTGGTTCATTGAAATTGCTAATAATAGTTTGTTATCTAAATATTTTTAATAGTAACTATAACCTGTTCGATTGGACTTACTAAATTAATATTTGTATGGAATTTACTCGCTATACAATGAAGTAGCTTGTTACACGCTTAGTAGCTAGAATTTTCTTCATGATCCATTTCAGATTTAAGCTTGCAATGACATAAGGTCGATTTTCAAATGTCAAATTTGCATTTCATTCGTAAATCGACCTTATGTCACTTTAACTCGATTACACATGCAGTATGAAAAGGATATAATAGTCTTGTCACACTGAATGCGAAATCTAATTTAGATGACATAAGGTCGATTTTCAAATGTCAAATTTATATGGCATCTGACATTTTTAAATCGACCTTATGTCATTTAAAGTAGATTTCGCATGTAGTGTGACCAAGGCGTATTTATACAGGTGATCGCACTAGAACAACAACAAAATACAAGTAATTTTTTGAATGGTGAGCCATACTGTCAAAGCAAAATATATGGGATTTGACAGTTTCGGTTACTTTTGAATGAAAAAAATTGCAGTGAACTGGGCTCCTGCTATCGCCTTTATAAATACGCCTTGAGTGTGACAAGGCAATAAGACAATAAATATGGAAAGATGTGCTATGGAGAAAATTGAATAACAGAACTTGAGTTTTCGACGAATACATATTTGAGGAAATTAAACAAGTCAATTTGTATATTTTTGACGTTTTTGTGATTAACATTTTTCTTTCACGAGTGCATAATACTTTTTGTGACATTTCTTTACTCTTGTGCAAAAGGGAGAAGTTTGGAATTGAATTTTGTAACATAATACGATATCTTCTTGACACAATAGCAAAAAACGAATACCCACTTGTGAAATACAAATTGAAATCAGAAAAACATGAGTAATATGCAATTTGTTCTTAAGTTCTGCTCTTCAATTATAGCCGTAACACATCTTCACATTTTTCTTATCTTTTTGAACATATAAACACAATTAAAGGGTGATTCATTTAGACTTAGATAAAAACCATTTCAAACAGAATTGTATATCGGAATCTTTATTATGACCCGAAAAAATGTCTGGCATTTACTTTTAAATACAATTTCATTCGAGTGTTATACGTGATGATGCAGTAGGTCCAACTTTCAACAGACAAAGAAGTAAAATGAAAATCTGTCACGGCGAAAATTGAAGAACAAAACTTAAGTTTGCGGCAAATAGGCTTTATTCTACGGTTTATCCCCGTTTTCAGGTAGCTCCGTTAATCTAATGTTAGCACTACACCGCAGTTTTATATGACAGCTTGTGTTGGATTTGACATCTATACTCTAACCTGAAAAGGGGGTTAGAGTATAAACACAACGATGGCGTAGGAGTCAACTTCCACAAAACACAGAAATCTTGGTGTTTGGCATCACATAAAATAGTAATTAACAAATCAATTGAAAAAAACCTCTAATCACACTGCATTTAAAAGTAACGACATTAGACGGGTGCCCGCTTATGTAACTTATTACCAAGGAGGCACCGATAAACATACAAAAACCAGACACTGCTTTGTTCTTTTGCCCGTTACTGTATGGAGTACATGTAGAAAACAGACATGTGTAAACAAACCAAGATAAGTTAATTCACCGACAACATTGCTCTGACATGAATGTACGAATGGGAATTCGTTTAATGGTTCCCGGCCTTTATTTTGACGTCACTCACCCTGTGGTTCATAAGGAAAAAGTGGCAATAAAATCGTATGTTAGGTCGTGTCAGTCTGCCAGATGCGATCATTTATCATTATGGTATATAAAAGTTGTGCAAAACATCAAACATTAGCGTTATTTTCTTTCAACGCTGGATAAGTTAACCATTCAGTTCCATTAAGGGCGGTGGAATGGAAGAATAAGATTTTACAGACAACACTGTGGCCTGGTGAAATGGGAAAAGGGATTTATCGAAATTTGTAATTTAAACATTTGTACCCTCCACCATGGATTGCATTACACAGTATTACAGGCAGATTAGATGCTGTCGTGCAGTAAAATATTAGCAAAATTATTGTATTTTTACTAATAGCAATATTTGTTAAATAAATTGTGGTTATTGAATTAATTTTAAAGACCACGCCCACTTATAGGACGTGTGTACAAATATGTTTTTATACCCTCGTCTAGTGTATTATGTCTTTGTGCATTTATTTGTAACATCCAAATTGAAGCGAGATGTACCCATTGTTAATTATACCGATCGACTTATAGCCTTGCCACACTGCAAGCGAAATCTAGTTTAAGTGACATAAGGTCACATTTATTGTCCGATCACACCAAAAATTGGCACAAGTTAGTTTTGTGCGTCAAGGACGGACGCTATTTAATTTGAAGGACATCGGTTCCGAATTAGATATAGATAGCCTTGTATAAATCTCGATTCCGATTAGTCTTTCTCCTTTCCAGAAACAACACAATTTAACTAATTGTCTTCAAATTTGGCAAAAAAATATATTTCAACTAGGAACATATATGGAGAAAATGGGTCATATCGGTTCAGATTTATATATAGATCCTATACAAAAGTCACTCCCGATTTGGATTTTTGGGTTTAGAATCCACATATTTTAAGCGATTTTCATCAAATTCGGCACAATACCCTATATTTCAAGTAAAAATATCAGTGGTGAAAATTGGTTAAATCGGTCGATTTATTTATAGCTTCCACACAAATGTCTCTCCCGATTTGACTATTTTCACTCTAGTGACCACATATTTAAACAGATTTTATACAAATTTGGTTCAGATCGGTTCAGATTTATATATAGCTCCCATGCAAATGTCACTCCCGATTTTACTTTTTCTTCTTTAATAGCCTTGTCACGCTGCATGCAAAATCTAGCTGAAATGACATAATAGCCTTGTCACGCTGCGTCGATTTTCAAATGTAAAATTTGTATGGGATCTGACATATGGGCATTTCCACAGAAAGGTGCACCAAGACCAAAAAATTGAAAGTACTTGTAAACACATTGTTTTATCATATTTTCATAGAGAAATAATCAAATTCAACAAATGTAAACAAATTTTACATTTATTCATATCCCATCTCGAGATAGATATGCAAAGTCGCGCAAGTGTAACATGAATATTTCTCTTGCACGTTTTGTTTCGATAAAAGTTCTTAAAGAGAGACATTACCCATTGAGTTTTGGTGCTGCTGCAATCCCTGGACCCAAAATTAGAATATAAATTTACTTTGTATTGTAATTCATAATAAATAAATTAAAAAAAAATGCATTGTTACTTAAATTTAAAAGACCAAAAAAATAAAGAAAGTTGAAACCCGCAGTGAGAATCTTGAAAGAAGATAAGCTAAAACAATAATAAAACAAATTGTTGTTTGCTGTTATTATGTGAGAATAAATACATTGAATACTTCTGTTGATTAAAATATATATATTAATTATTTCGTAAAAAGTGCAACAGAAACAACATAAATACTATGATGGAAAAAAATATCACGTTCAACCGGACTTAAAATTAAATTACAAAAAAGTATTAATCATTTTTGGAGACATTAGTGCACAACGTTCTAAAATTGGTCACATTGAAAAATTGCGCAGGTTTCGCTGAAACATGCGTTTGAATTTTTGGCCGCAAAAACGACTTCTGTTTTGGTCAAGTGCGAATGCCTTGATTTTTTTAAATTATCTTGAAAACGAAAAATTGCATGCCATTTCAGTTAGATTTCGCATGCAGTGTGACAAGACTATAAGAAACTACACAATTCAATTTTCTTAAAATTTGAAAAAAACACCTTGTTTTTCAAGTAGAAATACAAGAAAATACAAGTTGATATTCAGAAATGTAAATTGAAATAAAGAAAATACAAATTTAAATTGAGAAATGTCAATTTAAATTGTACAAATAAAAATTGGAATTCAGAAATGTACATTGAAATTGAGAAAATAAAGAAATAAACTCAGAAATGCAAATAGAAATTGAAACAATACAAGCTGATATTGAGATATAAACAATTGAAAGTTGTATTTTCTCAATTTGAATTGACCATATACGTACACACTTTGTCCTGCTGTTATCAATCGTATATATATTTAGATTCCTGCAAATTCACATATATAGCCGAAAACCTCACCAAAGCCGTTTTGAAGAGGTTTATGATATACCTTTATTAAGTTTATTCAAAATCGCAAAAACTACCAAGAAAGCCAAAAAATAACGGTGATTAGTTTTTACAAAGTTTATTTCTAAGAGAATTTTACATCATAAGCCCAAATAAAAAGTTTTGTTAATTTTTACAAAGTTTTTCAGCGAATTAGTTTTTACAAAGTTTATAAGCGAATTTTACATAAATCCGAACAAAAAGTTTTTTTTTAATTTTTACAAAGTTTTTCAGCGAATTTGTTTTTACAAAGTTTCTAAGCGAATTTTACATCTTAAACCCGAATAATTATGTCGAATGAAAAATCCCAATAAAAAGTGTTGTTAATTTTTATAAAGTTTTTAAGCCAAAAGTTTTAAGCCCGAATAATTATGTCGAATGAAAAATCCCAATAAAAAGTGTTGTTAATTTTTATAAAGTTTTTAAGCCAATTAGTTTTTACAAAGTTTATAAGCGAGTTTTACATAAATCCAAATAAAGTAGACCAAAAATAAAAACTCTAACACAAAGTGATTTGCATTTCACATCGGAATCGAATATTAAGCTATATTAGGTGGCCATCAGATCGATGTTGACGTAAGCAATTCCCATATGATTTAAAAATAAATATAAATTTTAGGATGCAATCTAAACGGCATTACAAAACTTTTAACCACATCATTTTTTGAAAACAGCATAATTTTTTGAAAAGTTTCAAAAAAAAAATAAAATTAGACACAGCAAAGCCAAAAAAAAAATATTCCCATATTCACTAAAAATTTTTCCGTGTAAAAAGTCGATGTCGTGGCTAAACTGTGAGATTGCTATTTTTGACAGACCTAACGACTTGTAGGCTAATCTGATCGGGCCTTTAAATGTGTTCTTTTTTGTGAGCTTAAAAAGGTCTTTATACAAGAAAACGCTACAATTGTATATTTTTATTCAGGGTTGTATATTTTCGGACTACCCAGTAGTTTTCAATACGAATGCTATAAATTACAACCCAGCTAATTTGACCTAACGGTATTTTTATTCTTTTGGTATTTTTTTACACCTCACACCTCGTTCTCATTTTGTTTCACACTTTGTAGTTTGTTTATTGTCTGATTTTAATTTAATTTTTATTGCATTTTGTTTAGCATTTCATTCCATTTTACCATAAATATGCCTACTAGTAAATCTGATTTGAATGATAACACTTTTGATGCCATCCAACCTATTGCTCTCGAAGGAAAAACAACAATCAATGATGAACTGTCACCGCCACGTAAAAAATCCAAATCCCTTTGGCAGGGCATTAAACAGATTTATTTTGAATATTGTTCAAACACATCTATACATGGGGTTCAGTATTTGGGCGAACAACGTCCGTGGAAGGAGAAATTCTTTTGGCTTTGTGTATTCTTCGTTTCGATATATTGCTGTACAAACTTGATCGAAAATATCTACGAGAAATGGAATGAGACTCCAGTGATTGTGAGTTTTTCGGAAAAGTCCACACCGGTCTGGAGTATACCATTTCCGGCTATAACCATTTGTTCCGAAACAAAGAGACCGTTGAGAAAACAAGGTAAAGTATACACACACATTCGTATTTATGTTTGAGTATCTCTGATCCATCCTTCTCAGTTGGCAGTGTCCTCAAAGATGGAGCAAGACCGTAGTAAATCGTTGAGGACATTTTCACACAAGTGTCGCTCAAATCATGTAAGATCAGGCGGGTGACACGTTCCCTCATCATTTCGTTGATGTTACCTTGGACAACAGTGTCGTCGACGAGCACCTTGGTGAAAATGTCATCGACGTCCTCCAATGATCTGAGTTCATAAATTCATCATGGGGAATTGCAAAAAAACAAGACCATGAAGAACTGAATTTTCTCTTAATTAATGATATTTACGCCATATTATTGTATACCCCACTGCCAGGTTCTGGACTCCTAATTCTAAATTATTTGTTGCCCAACATGTCCTCAACATAGTTTGATACATGACACGTACATGACTTTCTCGTGCAGCTTTTCGTTGAAGACAATTTAAAGGACAATGTCGTGAGTGATATATTCTCAGAATTCCTTGAAGAATCGTTGACGACAATTTCATTTACGACCAACAGGCCAATGTGCAAAGGGGGGAAATATTCAACCTTCTAAACGCCCATACATAAGCTTTCAAAACCCCAGCAGCGATTGTCTGCTGCCTATCAACAGACACTTTTATGCTATTACAGCACTTTTTCTGAAATTTCATCAGCATTTACACTGCTAAAGAGTTTGCAGTCTGATAAAAATGGCTGCTGTTAATTAAAATATTAAAATAGATAAAAAAAATAAGCGTTCATAATTTAAAAGCCTTTCAGATTGACGGCGAAAACTAGTTTAGCTGGACAATATCACAATATCTTTCAGTGGTATATTTTATAATTTATACCACAGTATACTACTTTTCGATATTTTTATATTTTTGGTTTTCTGACACATTTGCTTTAAAAACCTTTGAGTATATTTTTGAAAGTATGAAGGGTTCTCCGTTTTTGCTGGGAATCTTTTGTCAGCACCAAATTGCACCATTGGAAGATAGTTCATAAAAAATACAAACGAAAAAACTAAAACAAATAAGCGTTGGCTGGGTAACTATACCTGCATATACTTGGTGCGAATTTTTAAACGCAAATTCGGCAAGTGAGTTGTGCTTCACGTTCGTTTGTGAGAATCATCTCCTTATAAAGGCCGGGTTTGACGTTGAAAAGTCGCTGCGAAGCCACTTGAAAAGACTTTTGACATGGTCGAAATCATGATCGTGGTAGTCTGCAGCCAAGTAATAAATGTCACCATGCCATTTGTAAATAAATTTTCATTCTATTTAATATAGATGCAAAATGGTCTTGAACCAGGACAATATCCCAGTTCAAATCAAATAGTCAACTTTAGGCTGATATATAATTGACCGATTTACAATGATAATATCACAAACTAATTCTTGGGTCCTTGCCTTATTTCAGTTCTAAAGAACTCAAAAATATTTACTATAAATTTACTGAATTATATCCGAACCACTGTGCGACGTAGGTGAGCCTAAAACCCTAATATACATACATAACATGTGAAAGGTTTAACGCATTATTCTTTCTATTTATACTCTTTGCAGGTCCGTCTTATATTGAACTGCTAAACCAACTAAAATCTGATATTGAGGACGGTAAGATGTTTCATCCCAATATAAATGCTACCGAGTTTCAGGAATTTTTAACTTTATTACACATATGCAATACCCAGCTTATCGATGAGGGCATCACGCGTTTATCCCATCGACCCATCGATTACGTTGGAATTCTGAATAAAATGTTACCGGACTTCGAAAAATATTACTTATTTTGTAAATGGTTCAGCCATTTCACAGAATGTGATAAACTCTTTACGAAAACCTATACGGAGGAGGGCATATGTTACACGTTTAATGGTCTGAATGGCACCGATTTATATCGTAAAAATACAATTCAACACCAACAAATGGGCATGGAAAGTGTCGTTAAACATTCGAAACTTGTGAATCGTTCGTTGAGTTGGTCATTGGAGCACGGCTATAAGGAAAGTTCTTTGCACACATATCCCGTTCGAGTTTTGAGTGCTGGTGCCAGAGCTGGTCTCTTTATTATTTTACAAAGTTTCAAACAAGAGCTCGATTACGGCTGCCGTGGTCCAGTACAAGGCTTCAAAGTTCTGCTACATTCTCCCGACGATGTACCTTTGGTGTCGAAACAGTTTGTGCGTATCCCCATGGGCAAAGAAATTTTGATAGCCGTCAAACCCAATATGATCACAACTTCAGCTGGTATAGCAGAATATCTTCCGCATAGACGTCAGTGTTATTTGAACAGTGAGAGGACATTGAAATTCTTTAAAATCTATACCCAAAACAATTGCGAACTGGAGTGCCTAACCAATTTTACTCTTAAGAAGTGTGGTTGTGTCAAGTTCTCTATGCCTCGTACTCCAGATATGCCGGTGTGTGGAGAAGACAAAATTCACTGTTACGATCGTGGGGAAGATGATCTGCTGCTCAAAGAATTCACCGAGGGTTTGAAGAATACTGACTTCAATTATAGAGGCGAAACTGAATGCAATTGCATGCCGGCCTGCACGTCTTTGGTGTATAATTCTGAAATATCTCAAGGGAATTTTGATTTGGAAGATATGTTAGCAGCTGCTGGCGACACGGAATTCCTCGAAAAGTATCCGGGCTCTCATATGTCCCGCCTGTCAATTTATTTCAAAGAAAACCAATTTATTACCTCAAAACGTTCCGAGTTGTATGGCGTTACGGATTTCTTAGCTAATTGTGGCGGTATCTTTGGTTTGTTTATGGGTTTTTCAATACTAAGTATGGTTGAGATGTTGTATCATTTCTCGCTGCGTTTGTGGTCAAATATGACATTTAGAAAAGATGGGGGTAATTAGGTCGAATCAGATTTATATGTACATACCGACTATATATGTCCCGATTCTGTACATTCATGTTTGTTTATTTGGTTTTTTGGCTTCATAAAGTTTTTATTTATTCAAACTTTTCTTCGAATGCTCGCACCAAATTTAAACCGCTGGTACACCTTTGTAATTTCCGTGTCACATTTGCTGTGACAGCCTTACATTTTCAAATTTTAAAAAGGTGTGATGCACAAATATCGTTAGTTTAGCGTGCGGTTTAGGGTCCAACCTAAATCCGCGCGACTGCTGCAGCTACCATAAGAATATACGTATTCTTATGGTAGCTACTCGCATGCTGATTTTGGTAGCAACCATAAGAATACATGTAATCAAAATTGCCCGCAGTGGCAGTCCACGCGGATTTATGTTGGACCCTTTCACAACTACAAATTATAAATGGAATTAGTAGTAGAACATTTTGAGATTCAGCCTAGTCTACACGTTTCCAGGGGCGATGTTTTTATTGATCAAATTTTAATTGTGTTTTAAAAATTTTGGTGTGTTTTCGCTATAATTAAAATTCAATCTTTGTCGTAAATTTTTAAATATATTGTCGCGTTTACACATTACTAAGTTAAACTTCAAGCTGTTAGTATCATATTTACATTAGCAGCTTGAAAATGTTATTTAATTTTAGTGTTTAATTTTGTTTTGTTTAATTTCTGTAATTTTAATCTATTCTGTAATTATATTGTATGTAGATGTAAATATTTTATTGTTCAACATAAGAAATAAAGAATTGCCCCCATTCCTAGTTTGTTACTGTTGCTGTTTTTCTCTAAGCCGGGATAACAAGGTGCAATAACAAAAATATCAATAAATTTTTCATTTTTTGCTCAAAATAAAAAATATTTTGTCACATTGTCGCCAACTACAATATAAATATTTGTATCAAAAGAAATTTCAAATCATTATTTTTTTGTTGACTTTTTTGTAATTTTTATTTTGAGTAAAATTTTAACATTTTATTTTGATTTTTGTTATCGCAGTCTTAAACAAAAACAGCCATAATGTTTCATTGAATTTTGTAAATTCTAAAGGCTAGTGTTGCAGTGACACGAAATTTCATGTGTTTTTGAATGTAATACATTCGAATTCCAGCCATTCGCTACTCTATAAAAAATGCACATGAAAATTCGGAAAAATTGTTATTCGGCTACGATTCAGTATTCGTCGTATGTTGAATAGGCGAATCCGATATTTTATATAAATATTTCAAACCGTGACCAAATCACGCACTCGTTTTGTTTTTTATTGATTACAATTGCAAACGAAAAACGACCAGAACCACCTGCTTTTGTATACCTCCTTTCCATTACCAAATTTCCTTCGTATGAAGATATAAACTGGATCGAAATAGCTAGAATTTCGAATTTATTACATTCAAAACACATGAAAAATTACGTTTTTATCCTTTATAAATTAGTTTCGAATATCGAGGCGATCTGTGTCTCCCCTTTTCGCGGTCCAATTTCCACCAGATTTCTGATATTTGAACGGAATGAAAAAATAGTCACAATCCCGCGGAAATGCACATATGGCATCTACAGGATGTGTTTCATTTGTATGAAAGTGGACGATCTCATTTTCGGGCGCCATGGACTCTAGCGTCTATTTTCATACTTAATTTTTGTGTTTTTTGGGGGTCATTTAGGTTACAAGACATTTTTATTTTTGTAGCTGTGCCCCATATACTGTCCTTTTGCGGATTAAAGCCTTAAACTACATATAAAACTTATTTTCCATCAAAAATGTTAATTTTTAAATCTTAAAGTGTAAACAGATCTTAATAGAAAGTTCAACAATAAAAGCCCTTGCAGTCGGACGCGACACGGCAGTCGCTGTGGTATTAAAGCCTCATCATAGGTTGTTATTTGAATATGTGAGACTACTACTGTCAAAGCGAATGTCATGTCGTGTCTTTTGAATGGGCCTTACTCCTTAATATTCTGATTTTTATAGTTGAAAAAATAATTGTTGTAAACGTCGACATTCTACGACATTTTTTCACTCATTTCCGTTTACATTGTCATAGAAAATATGTATGTTATTCGTTCAAATGTAAAATTAGAACGACGCACAAAAAACAGCGACACGTACCGACCAAGTTGGAGAAGCTAAAATCTTTTTTTGATTTTTCGTACAACAATATGTAAATCAACTGGTGTGCAAATGCCTTAGCCAATCTTCTGCAATCCCACAAACGAAACAAATAAAGTGGCAAGTCCATTACCGTTGTCTTTTTGATAGCTCGGCAACACTCACGTTCATCGCAGCTGTTTTTGTGAACAAAGGTGCCGAACATCATACCAAAGGTGCGAACATGATTGGTTGATGAGGGGAGGGGAAACTCAAAGTGCAGAGTTGATTAAAGAAGGAGTATAGAATGAAAAATACGAATGATTATACAGATTATACACTGTGAAAAATAAGTTAACCCTTTGACTGTCCCATGCATCACATATGATGCACAGACGTTATGATTGATACGCTTGTGCATCATATGTGATATACACATATTAATTTCAGTTTTGCCAACACTATACGACAAAATAAATAAAAAGTAACAAATAAAAATTACATGAATCATATGTGATGCACAGAACGTTTGAAAAATAAAAAGTATAAATATTGCTCCGTGTATCACATGTGATGCACATCATTATTACCAAATTATTACTGTGGACGTATGGTATAAAAAAAATGTTTGTATGGGGACAGTCAAAGGGTTAATTAATTTCTGTATTTTTTATATTAGGCCTGTTTTTCTTTTAGCTGCGATATAATTAGTATGGAGAAGAGAATTTTAGCCATCGCAGCAAAGTTAAGCGGATAATTATCCAGAGTTAATATCCCAGCTAAATCGTGTCAACGTTACCGAACTTTATTTTGCCCAATCCGAGATATTATGGTGCAGCCTAATTTAATTTTGCTTTCTATTTTAGCTGTTTTTGATGCCCTTGTAACAAATATTGTGGAAAAAACAATAATAAATAAGAACATTGAAAATATGAAGAAAAATAATTTAAAATATATATAATATATATTTCTTAAAAAAATTTCAATGAAATAAATGAAGAAATTACATAAATAAATTATAAAATAGATGCACAAACATTGTCAACATCAAACAAGATTCAGAGAATGAACAATCACCAATCTACCTAATAGCCTTGTCATACTGCATGCGAAATCTAGAAGAAATGACATAAGGTCGATTTTCAAATATCAAATTTGTATGGAATCTGACATTTGTAAATCGACTTTGTCATTTCAGCTAGATTTCTCATGCTGTGTGACAAGTAGTGGAAGAGATGTCAAGCAATGCTGCTGCTATTTGCAATATTATTCCTCCCGAACCCCTTCTGATGCACCCATTAGATAATTTTTGAAACTAACCGAAATCCAGCCGCCGCCGAAGCAAAATCTGAAAAGCACGCAGCCGCCGACCAAAAGTTTGTTGCGTCGTCGCCGCCGACGGTTTCCCTCGGCTTTGTTCTCTGTTAAATATTTCTGGGAGTAATATCTAATTTCTAATTTTTATAAACATGTCATCAACAAAACTAAGTGTGCCTCCCGAAGGCCTGAAATTGGAAGCGCACATGATTTTCCTATGTCCTGAATGTGGCAAGGAAAATCAAACGCAAATGGACTGGCGAAAACACTTAAATATCGTACATGATTATGCCAGCAAGAAACCTGTGGATTTTAATTTCAAAGAAGTCGATCAAAAGCATCATGAATGTCAGGTTTGTCTGAAATGGGTACCGAATGGGTTTCAAACACCTGCAGTTCTGCAATATCACCGCTTCAATCATCTGCCCTACTCGAAAATATATCGCTGTCGGCATTGCCGCAGCTCTTTCCTAAGGAAACGTTCGTTGTCGGATCATATATTCCGCGCCCATAATCGTTTAATAAACAAAGATGGAGCACGGCCGGTTGTTGACGTTAAGCATGGCTACCGGGATCCGAGGCTAAATAAGGAATTTTATATTCGGTTCCTGTGTCCGCTGTGCGGGAAGTTGTTCGAACGTTTTCAAATCTGGCAACAGCATCTGGATTCAGCCCACACTAGCACTTCAGTGGATCTAAGAATGCACCGGATAGCGTGCACGCGAAGTTACTATTGTGGCGATTGCTCATACACTCTAAAAGATGGTCCAAACAGAAGCCAGCTACAGCGGCATCATTTTAGCCATTTACCTTATCCGACCTACTTTCAATGTGCTTTTTGCTATAGTAGAAAAGCGTTTAAAACTGAGTTATTGTTGCACTTCATAAAGTATCATACAGCGGAATATTTGAGAATTAGGCGGTTTGTTTTCATGCCGGATGAGTGGGGAGGACCAGCGGATGAGGATATCGTTAAGGAAGTACAACGTTTAATGGAAGTCATGGCGAAGAAGCCACAAACAGATCTGCTGCAACGAGCACTGCACGACAGCTTTATTAATTTGGAAGAGGAGGCCATTCCTGCAAATCGTTTAGTAAAATTTAATCATGAACAAGCTCTTGACCAGAGCCTTAATGGTTATGAAAATGTTTTTGTTGTTCAGCCATCTGCCAAGCGCGGCAATCTTAAATTCTCCGAACTAAAAGAAAATGAATTGGAAGACATTTGCCGCGAAATGTTTGAAGAAATTACAGATATTCCCACCTCAAACACAGGAAGGGCGCTATCAGCTAACATCAACTTACAGAATGAAATGCAAAAATATATTCATTATCTTTGCCCAGAGTGTGGAAGTGAATTTGTTAATCAAACCACTTGGCGTTCGCATGTCTACGAGCAACATAATCTAGTCAATGCAGTAGAGGCCAAATTCCGTCCATTGAATGGCCTTAAAACGATATATCTGTGTTTAGTATGCAACCAGGTACAACGTACCTCGAAACACGCGGATCTCCGGCGACATCATTTTCAGCATATGCCCTTCCAGTCATATCTCAAGTGCACCATATGTAGCAAGACAAAGTCCAGTAAACCCAAAATGATGCAACACATGGAGTATGTACATCTCACGCACATTAAAAAGGAAATCAAAGCGGCATCGACTGCCGCCAACAAGTCTAAAGTGGGTGGAAAAAATTTCCGTTGTTTAGAATGTGATAAGACCTACGCGGTAGCTTTGCGATTTAAAACACATTGCCGCATATGCCCAAAACGCTTGGCGCCCTTAACAATGGAATGTGACATCTCCAAAAATATGAAATTATTGGAGCATTTACAAAATGCCAGCACACGTATTGATCAAATGCTGGAGGAGGCCGGTATAGATGCCAACAGTATAAAATTACCGCACAAATAGACAGATTTTTCATATATACTTCTGTGGAAGTGGAATAAATATTTTTTGATGGATTTTTTATAACTGGACGTGTTATAATTTAAGATGAACTAACAAAAAAAACTTTTTTTAAAAGCGTTGTTAAGAGTTGCAAAAAGACTGGCGTAAGTTGAATTGTTAGTTTTTTTGTCAAACTAAAATTGTTATCTAAGTCCGTTTTTACGACAAATTCAAATCCGTTGCGATCAGAAGAGTATGCACAGGACGAAAACGTTGTTTCGAAGGTGACCTCAAATTTTGCTGTAGGTTGCTAGTTTTTATCCATATATTTTCGTTTATCGCTCAAAAAAATTTTTAGGATTGTCGCATATTCTAAAAGAAGTTTTTTTACAAATTCCGCCAACAACTGTCCACTTTAAACATAATATATTTCATTCTTGAGCCATTAGAATATCCCAGTTAAACGAAGCTCACTTATTAACACTTAAAAATTATCACTGGGAAGTCCGTCACAACGTTTGTCTGGCAGGCTGAATCATTTTGACCATACGAGATATGGATGGCTTTGTCATGACTCAAATCTTCTTAAATTAACGGCTTTAAATTTCAATACGGATCAGCCTAATAATCAGCGATTTTCTATTTGACAATAGGCCTGTTCGATTGGGCTTACTAGCTTACAATTAAGAGACTTGATAAGCTGACAATATTCATACCCATTGGTTTTTCTTAAATGAATCAACAAGAAACATATGGCAGCAACACTAAGAGAGTAGGAAGCAACTGTCCTGTTACAATTTAAGCTAGCAAGTACAAGACGCAATTTTTCTATGGCAATACAGAGATGACACATCACTTCACGCCCCCCACAAGTGGAAAATTCAAAATACAGGAAAACTTCGATGGGCTGCTTTCTTTTTTAATTGAATCACGGCAGAGTTCATACTATATATGATTTTTTTTTAAAACGCGAGTATCAATTATTTGTAAACTTTCTTTTAGAGTTAATACTAAGATTATGGTGGTAAAGCGCTCATATAAACATTTGGGGTATAACTTAAAAACGCTTTGAAAACGTTCCAAAATCGTATATCGATGTTATCTTTGGGGCCCTCAGAACGCACATTTAACCAACAGAGTTTGTTCAAAAATGCTGTCAAACCGTTGTAAATACGTATTCGGGTCGTCTAATAAATGTGGAAATAAATTATTATTATCAACAAGCTGACCCGACAAACATTTTCCTGTCCATATTTCAATTAGTTTGTTCGTGATCGCCGTGTGAATTTTTGAAAAGCCATTTCAAATGTTTAAGCAAACCTGGAATGAAAAAAATTTAGTTCTTAGTGATTATTGTATCGATTAACGTTTGCTGGCATAGATATTCAAATTAATGATATGATCTAATTCAGATTACGCCAATGGAAGTGTCTGTACGTTCGCTTAAGCAGTTTTTGAACAATGTTTGGGAATATCTTTCGCATGAGTTTGATTTTTCATACGGTGAACTGGAAAAATCGACGGGGAATATAATGCAGAAGGTCGACATTTCAACGGTGATTTTGCCATTGACATTTTCAAACAAGTGTTTTGAATATAATTGTGCAGATTCGTCTTTCTGCAACTCGAAACGTTTGATAGTACTTAATTTAAATGTCGTGATGTTTCATTCTAATTTGTTTAGTTTATTGGGTGGAGTAGGCCGTGGAATCACTGGTAGTGTTTGGTAAAAATCACCAAAAAGTTGATTTGTATGCAAATTAAATTTTTATCTTTGCATTTTTAATCTATGCAACACATGCTAACATAATATTGGTTATATCCCAATAAGCACAAAAATTTTAAAATTCAAGTGCTTGAAATATTGTTTGAATTTAAACTTGAATTTAAACCTATTTTCAAGCGATATTCCAATGTATTGAAAATAGTTACCAAAAATTTATAATTCAAGTGCTTGAAATATTGCTTGAATTTTAACTTGAATTTATACAAATTTTCAAGTCATATTCCAGTTTATTGAAAATATATTTTCATATATTTCGAAGAGCTGGAAGTTTGTGTCAGTAAAGCAATATCGTACGGGCGAATATTATAGATAACGAAGAAAATATAACAAAAAGGTAAATAAATCGTGATTACAAAGTGAAGTGCATAAGTGAAATATCTGTGAAATTTTTTTAGATTCTGCGAGTAAGTATGAACAAAAAATCGAAAGCAGATGCTCGCAAAATATTTGCATTGCTTACTCAGAGTAGGGAGCAAGATACTGAGGAGGCACCTGAAGAATATGGAGAAACATCTATGAACCAGTTTGATGATTTTGAAGATGAATCTGCGCCAATCAACAGAACAGAAGTGCAACAAGGCCATGAACTAAGAAATGAACTCGCAAGTTGGGCTGTGGAATTCAATGTATCAAATGCGGCAACAAGCCAGTTACTGAAGATTTTAAGAAAACACGATGTAAGTGGGCTGCCAATTGATGCTCGTACATTAAAATGTACGCCAAAATCCCCGGTTGTCATAAATATGGGATCTGGAGAGCTTATGTGGTACGGATTAGAAGACGCCCTTACGGACTTCTTGGTCAAGAACAAACCTGCTGATTCAAATCTTGATATAAATATAAATATCGACGGCCTGCCCTTATCTAAAAGTTCAAACAGGCAAGTATGGCCTGTTTTAATGAACGTAAATGGGTATAAAGAAGTATACACAGTGACAGCATTCTGTGGGATGAAAAAGCCCCCCAGTTCCGATTTGCTTTTGAAGCAATTTGTGGATGAATTTAAGCGTCTGGCCGTCGATGGAATTCATTTCAACGATATCGATTTTTTAATATTGATATCATGAGAATCATTTTAGTTAAATTCCCCACTTCCCAGTGTCAGTGCAAAAACTATTCTGGTATTAACTGAAGATTCTGAGGCGATAGTCTGTGCTTGTCAATATAATTTTCTCTAAAAACAGAATCCTCCAATTCAATGTTTTTCGCAGCCATATATACCATGTTCGCCGAACGACACACGATTTGGAGCAACGTATGGGAACACGGTATGGGAATCGCCCGTAATGCAAATCAAAAATCACCTTCCAACAGAATCATTGACCCAACTGTGCGCCATAGTACACCCCTCCGGACCGGTCAAAACGTTGGCCACATCAGATCTTTGAAAGGTTGCACGATGGAGTTTCGTTAATTTCCATATTCATCGCAGTCTGAGTGCATTTCGGCAGTCTTCAAAGAACGCATCTGAAATTCCTGATGAAGCAAGCATCGCTTTAATTTTGCGAGCGAATATTTGCCAAAATTGGTACGATCAAAAAAGACTTTCCGGTTTAACCGAGAGCGTCCAAGAAGAAAATCACTATAGTTCAAACGCTCTTAAGCCGCGTGTTACGTATCCATCATATACTCGCAATGCATCGTATTCACATTCCAACTCTTGATTAAATGCTTAGTGCATCGGATAGTGTGGCGCTGTCATTCATAGTTGTCCTAATATTAATCGCATGTCTTCACTCAATACCTTAAATGTTAAAGAGCACATTTCTGAAAATTCACAATGATTTGGTGAAAATGCATGAAATTCGTGTAACTGGATTTCACTGTTTATTTGATGACTGATTACGAACTGGAATTATGCACCAAATAAAAATGAATCAACAAAATATGTTGTTCCTATCGCCAGTTCTGACTAAAAGTGCATAAAATATAAAGATTTTTTGCATTTTGTCCGAATTTTTTGACATTTCTTTATAATTATCTGAATTCTTGTGTTCCGAAAACGTTCGCAGTATCATAACGAACATAACATAAAAGAATTTCGCGTATCTATTGCTTGAATGGAGACTTATAGCCTTGATTTCATTCAAAAATTGCATAGAAAAAGGAGCTTTCATTTTTTTACAAAAATTCCTATTTTGCGGTCAACTATCCAAAAGTTTTTTCATCTTAAAACTCAGTTCGGACTACCACGAATAGTTTGTAATAAAGATCAGGCAAATCTAGATTTTTATGAACATTGCAGTTTGTTTTAGATTTAGAATTAAGCATTGGGCACACCGTAGAGTTCATGAATTCCATAGAATTTCGTGACGCTTCGGTGGGAAGGCTGCTGAATGGAGACTTATAGCCTTGATTTCATTCAAAAATTGTATAGAAAAAGGAGCTTTCATTTTTTTTACAAATATTCCTATTTTGCGGTCAACTATCCAAAAGTTTTTTCATCTTAAAACTCAGTTCGGACTACCACGAATAGTTTGTAATAAAGATCAGGCAAATCTAGATTTTTATGAACATTGCAGTTTGTTTTAGATTTAGAATTAAGCATTGGGCACACCGTAGAGTTCATGAATTCCATAGAATTTCGTGACGCTTCGGTGGGAAGGCTGCCGTTAGTATATGTGTTCACAATTTGTTGGCGCGTCAAGTGCAAAATACGCCTTGGCGTGTACAATGCTTTAAACATTTTTGTGCTTCCTAAAAACTTGTGTTTCTTTTGATATGATTTATTGAATATTTTTGGGTTGGTCTTTATTTTTAAACTGTCGAAAAGCTAAGCTCTCATTCATATTAAACAAAAAAATTTCTTGAATATGCTATTTTTCAATATCAAGGCCAATTATACATGTATTGTAATATAATTATATATGTTTATAAGTAATATTAAAATGAAAAATCCACAAAAGAAATTAAAATAAATTGAATATACCTATATCGCCACTTGAAATGCTCAAGGGGTTATCATCACGAAAATCCAAAATGAGTTTTTAAATGAGCATAGTGCATTAGATAAAAATGCACATCCCCACAAAATTTTAGCGTTCTATTGTAAAAATTCCAAAAGTTCTAACATCGAATTTAATTGAAAAATTTAACTGTTTCTTATCAACATAAGTTTCATATCGAATAACCGTTGAAATAATCAATAATTTTCTTAGTGTGTGTAAAATAGGAGTAAGAAAATAGTTTAAGTAAATTATGTAAATAGTTCCAAATACGACAAACTCTTACACACTCTTTCAAAAGATAGTGTGTATAAGAGTTTGTACCGATCGGAAAATATTGGGCCAACAGACAAAAAGATTTGTGGAACATCACTCGATAATTTGGCCTCTATTACAGACAACTTTTAAAAGTCAATGACTTTATGGAGCGACTGCAAAAGAAGATTGTAAAGTGCCATCGTCTAAATCCAGACTTATCACCCTTAAATATGAAGTTTACTTTACAAATATGAACATATGTGTGTCAGTTTTCATATTCTACGTGCAAATATCCTCGAATCAAGATGACTTTAATTCATTTCCACCCCAACGAGGGTGGAAACATTAATTCATGTAACGGAAACCCTACATCAGCTAGCTTACCGCTAAATTAAGGGTTGTTTGTTAACAGCTGTCTTCAAAGCAGGACAATCCTATCGTATTATGTGTTAGTTTTGCCAGTGTTGTGTTTGTAAACAAGTGAAGAAAATACCAAATATTTTGTTGCCGAGAAATAATTAATTTTAAACAAATTTCCAATGTCTGAAGCGGCGATTGATGGAAAAGCATCCAACACTCTAGCTATGGAACGACACATGATTTTCATATGTCCAGAATGTGGACACGCAGTTGATACTCAACACGAGTGGCGTCAACATCTGAATACCGTACATAATTATGCTAGGAAAAGGGCACAAGATTTTGATTTTAAGGAAATCGACAGTAAATATCATGAATGCCAGATTTGTCTGAAACGCTTGGCCCATGCCCATCATTCACCCGTTCTCCTACAATACCATCGCTTCTCTCATCTCTCCTTCGGTGGACCGTTTAGATGTAGGTATTGTTCCGGGGCTTATGTGAAAAAACGAGCCTTATCTGTCCATTTGTTTCGCTGCCATAGTCAATTGATGAATAAAGTCGACAATGAGTACAAAATGGACAAGATGAGACAGGCCATTGCACTCAGACATCCTAGATTCAACAGAGAATTTTTTATGCGTTTTATCTGTCCACAGTGCGGAAAGTTATTTCAACGTTTTCGCGACTGGCTCGACCACATTGACCAAGCTCACCTCAGCACTTCAGAGAAATTATGCATGCATCGCATAGTCTCCAGCCGAGATTACTATTGCGATCAGTGCTCGTACACAATGAAGAATGGCCCCTCGTGGGATCAATTGAGAAGACATCACTTTAGTCATCTAACACATGACTCATATTTCCAATGCGCCTTTTGCAATACACAAAAGTCATTCAAAACCGATTTATTCTTACATTTTATCAAATATCACCGCTTGGATTATTTGAAAAATAAGAAATACATCTGTGCCCCAGAAGAATGGGCTGGTCCTGCGAAAGAGATAATTTTGAAGCAGATTGATATTTACAGCCAAAACGGGGGTGCCGATGATCCTAATACGGCAAAAGATTTCTGCAACGACAATGAAACGGATGTTGTGCGAAAACTTGCAGATATTATGCAGAAAGAACTAACTGGATCTATAGAAAGAGATTCAGTTAAACGAAAACAGTTTCGCATCCAAGGTGAAGCCAATAGAGCATCGAAAGTAAGAGATATTCTTTCGCCAGAAAAGCTAACCAAGGTGGAGAGGCAGCCTAATACGAAACAAGACAAAGATATTCTGCAAAAAGCTTTACGTGACAGCTGTATAAATTTGGAAGAAGAGGTTTGCACCAGTGAAAGCCAAATCCAAACTATGCAACCAAATTGTAATGGATATGAAAGTGTATTTGTGGTCGAGATGGGACACGAAAAAAATAATGGTCATGCTGTTGAAGCCATGAATTGTATTGAATTAAATGACTATGAATTGGAGGAAATTTGTGAAGAAATGTTTGAAGAAATCCCAAATCAAGCAGAAGCAGAACTGAGACATGATAGCACTAACTCAACCAATGACAGTCTGAAAAGAGAAATATATAAGCACATTAATTACCTCTGCCCAGAGTGTCTGCGTGAATTTGACAATCAACCCGATTGGCGTGCTCACGTCTTCGATGAACATAATCTGACCAATGCTGTTAAGCTAAAATTCCGTCCACTGAATGCCCAAAAATCCGCCTTTCTGTGCTTGGCATGCTATCAGGTACAGCGGACGTCGAAACATGTTGACCTTCAGCGTCACTATTTCCAACATATGCCTCACCAGTGCTATCTCAAGTGTACGATATGCAAAAAGACAAAGTCGAGCAAACCCAAAATGTTGCAGCACTTGGAATTTGTACATCGTATTTATATTCAAAAGGACATTGTGCCCAAAGTTACTACAAGCAATGCAATGAAATCACAATGTTTAGAATGTGACATGACCTACAATACGCTACAACTGCAGAACCACTTACGGGTATGCCCTGCTCGTTTAGCGCCATTAAATGTGACCCAGTACAATAATATAGCCAAAAACATGAAGTTAATAGAACATTTAAGAAAGGCTAATCAGCGTATAGATGAG
Organism: Polietes domitor; assembly: GCA_947397865.1. Classification (NCBI taxonomy): domain Eukaryota; kingdom Metazoa; phylum Arthropoda; class Insecta; order Diptera; family Muscidae; genus Polietes; species Polietes domitor. The sequence goes on along the minus strand of OX377618.1, from coordinate 22,745,916 downwards.
ATGTTGTTAGAAGCCGGTATACAAGTGTCTTCTTAGGAGCAGCCAACTCCGGATGGTATTGTAATTTGCTATCGATATTGCATGTTTATGGTATGGAAATGTGATCTATTAACATGATATTTATATTAATTTTAGTTTAAAAATACTTATTTAGTATTTGAAAATATGTTTGGTATTACTTCAGTAGAATAAGCGAGAAGTATTTAAAATAAAGTCATAGGACTATTTTAATAATACTGCCCTATTAGTGGACGCATTAAGACACCAATTTCTTTAATATGGTGCTACAAAAGGATATAAAATCATAATTTTTAAGCGAATGATTGTAAATTGTCAAAACAATTAATTTCTTCGAAAAAATAATCATGTTGAAAGTTGCCATTATTGCCTCACTTACTTTATTGTAGTTTATGAAGAGAGTAGAAAGTATACAAGATCGGCTAAGTCCGAACTTTACGATGTTTTGAGTTATTAATTTCCATCCGTTAATTTTGGCTTTATAGAGCATAGGATATATACATAACCTGAACCCTGGATCATTAGCTGGTCCATCTTTATTTTTTAATTCAAAATTAATTTCCCATATTTTTATACACTCCACGAGAGTATTATGTCTTTGTGCATTTGTTTGTAACACCCAAAAGGAAGAGAGATAGACCCATTGTTAATTATACCGATCGACTTAGAATCACTTTTTGAATCGATTTAGCAATGTCCGTCCGTCTGTCTGTCTTGTAATCACGATACAGGTCGCAATTGTAACAGAACCAAATGAAACTTTGCACAACGAAGTTTTTCGGGATAAGAACGAACGCTATTTAATTTGAAGAAAATCGGTTCAGATTTAGATATAGCCCCCATACGAATTTCACTCCCGATTTGACACTTTTCACTCTAGATACCACATATTATAACAGATTTTCTTCAAAATTGGAAAAACATCTTATATTCCAACTAGAAACACCTGTGGTAAAAATGTTTCAGATCGGTTCAGATTTATATATAGCTCCCATACAAATTTCGCTCCCAATTTGACTTTTTCGCTCTAGAAACCACATATTGTATCAGATTGTCTTCAGATTTGGCAAAACATCTTATATTTCAACTAGAAACACCTGTGGTAAAAATGGGTCAGATCGGTTCAGATTTATATATAGCTCCCATACAAATTTCGCTCCCGATTTGACTTTTTCCGCTCTAGAAACCACATATTGTATCAGATTGTCTTCAGATTTGGCAAAACATCTCATATTTCAACTAGAAACACCTGTGGTAAAAATGGGGCAGATCGGTTCAGATTTATATATAGCTCCCATACAAATTTCGCTCCCGATTTGACTTTTTTCGCTCTAGAAACCACATATTTTAACAGATCCTTTTCAAATTAGGCGAAATATATTATATTTGTCCTAGAAATACCTATAGTGAAAATGGGTCAGATCGGTTCAGATTTAGATATAGCCCCCATACGAATTTCACTCCCGATTTGACACTTTTCACTCTAGATACCACATTTTATAACAGATTTTCTTCCAAATTGGAAAAACATCTTATATTTCAACTAGAAACACCTGTGGTAAAAATGTGTTAGATCGGTTCAGATTTATATGTACCTCCCATACAAATTTCGCTCCCGATTTAACTTTTTCCGCCCCAGAAACCACGAATTTTCAACGAATTTCTTCAAAGTGAGCATTTGAAAAAAAAGAAAAAAAAATATTTTGAATATTTGAACTGGAAGAACTTATTGTGAAAGTTAGTCACATTTTTCCATGTTTGGATATAGCCCCGATACAATATTCTTATCGATTTGACAAATCGAACCAGGTCGTATTAGCCTACCGAGTTGGACTGTATTCGGTTGGAAAGTGGAGTGTATCATATAGTCGGCCCCGCCCGACTTTAGCCTTTCCTTACTTGTTTTAATATAATATCGATCTCAAGTCAGTTTTAATTGTCATAAAAATAGAGCTTAGGATGTTGAGTTTAAACTAAATAAATCTGAAACTCAAATTTCGTCTTCCATAATTTTTGGAGTCCGATCGTTTTTTGTGTCTTTAAAACATACCCGAACGAAATTAAATTTAATGAAATCTTAAGCTATAGTTACTTAGATTTTAGCTAACTTTCATATGAAACACCTTGTGTTTGTATTTCAATTTATTTATAATTTAATGTATTAAATTACACAAATTTATTGCAATAATTTAAAGCTTATTTAGGGTAAACTACGGATCTCCAATCTTTTAATTTATATACTCTTACTTAATATTTTAAGCTATAAGTTAAGAATTTTATACAATATGTCAATAGTTTTTAGTTACTCATGTATGTATGTAAAAATCGAATTTGATTCATTGTTCTTTGGAATTTTTAATCGATTTATGTAAACAAAATATGTACAGATCTCAAGTTGTCATCTCAATAGTATATTATTTTAACTTAGGGGTGCCTAACCAGTGCTCTTTGGGTTTTCCGTGCTTATCTGTACTTCTAGTCAAACACATCTTCTTGTGTTATCACTGCCTTTCAAACAGCGAAATCAATAACAAATAGTTTTTAATTTGAATATAAAATATGTATTAAATTTAAAATATAAGATGTTATTGAGAAAAAACTTTTCACGCGTTTTCTCTTCAAGGAGATGTGCTGTCAAAAAACGTTCTTTTGGTTATTTAATTTAAAATGTCAAGTATTTAAAAACCTAAACGGTATCATAAGCTTACAGAAACTCAAAAGAGTCAAGAAATAAAGAAACGAACACAATTAATTCTCGAAACGCAAGACCCCGATAACAAATGTAAAAATTTAATTTTATTCACGGATATAACTGCTAAATTTTTTCTTCTAATCCTCGATAAAAATTTAGAAATGACAGTTATTTTTACATCAAAAAATAAATTTTTGGTATTTATTTTCTCCGTTTTAAGAATTGTGGTAGGCATGAAGTATCACAAAAATCTTTTGGGAATAATTCAAGAATTTGCAGTCGTGTTACTTTTAAAAACACTTCTATAAAAATTCCACTATTTCTAAAGCGGGGAGAATAAATAAAAATGTCATTCCTTAATTTTCATCGATGATCAGAAGAAAAAAATTGACATGACCGAGGTGATCAATTTTGGAGAGTAGCCCAGTAGTCCATATACCCACTAGAGATCCAATCACAATGCAAATCATCTGGAAAATATCTCTATGTATAATTTTGTCACACAATTTTTACGGACACAATCATATCACATATAGTCAGAACTCCTATATTTGTTTCCGACATCCGTTTTACACCAAAAACACGGAATTTCTAAATAAAATGAGAAATACATGCACATATTTCATTTCTCTAGTCATTTCTCAGTTTCGCCTGTGATCTAAATATTTTATTTAATTATTTTATTTTAACGTTACTTGTTACCCTTATGTTCAATTAAAAGACTGTTTAAATTTTCTCAAACGGGTGGGTCTCTTATATATATGAAAAAAAAAAACTTTATGAAAATTAAATTCATATGCTTAAATAAGTATAAAAAATCAATAACACCAGTTAGAAGAAGATGTTTAAATGAAGAAAAAACATTTTGAAATCGACACTTCAAGTACACATGCAAAATTTAATACTTTTGGATATAAAACAAAGAGGCCAATGCTTTGTCCGTATTATACTATATACACAATCAAAAAATATATAATATTTATTCTTAAGTTAACAACACAATAAAGACTTTATTAATTGAAAATCCTTGCGAAAAATAACAATACTCAATGAGACTTTCCGAGCATGCAGTTACTATAAACTAATATTATCTATATTTGAAACAAACAGTTCAGGGGTGAATATATAGCAACTACATATTTACATACATACTCGTACATACAATAGCTTTTCAGTCATATCCTATAATATAACTAGTTAATTTTGTCTCATATAGTATTCACCAAAAAACAAAGTATTGGTACTAATGTACTTAATTGCAAAATAAAAAATCTTTTCTTAGTTAATAAAAAGTAAACGAATTAAAAAAAGAATAAACATAAATATTTTGTCTCTACTAAACTACTAAAAATTCTTCTTAGCAAGAACAGGTAAGATAAAGCAGTCTCCAAAAGTGATCCAACTCAACTTTAAAATTAAATACTTTTGTTTGAAGAATACCAACAACAACAACGTAAGACAGTTTAGGACACCTTGTTGAAACCCTAATTATAATTCCCATTTGCAAAAATTCTGATTATCATACAGTTAGTGCTAACTAACAATTATAGCTGTCAGTTCTCCCTAATCGAAGTTGGTTAAAATGGGGGTTACAATTTCAAAAAAAAAAAACTGTAAAACAGCAAAAGTGCAGAAGATCGCAGAAATCGTTTTTCCTCGCCGACACAAATATAATCTCCATCGCATGGATTCTAATTTGCTATCCACAAGGAATTGAACTTGTGTGCTATTTATTCAACCATCAGTGTCGTTGTATTTATATGTACACACATGTACACTATGTATTCACTGATTTATATATGTTGCTGAGAAATTATTTCATTTTCGTGCAGAAAAATCTAATTATGAGCTCTTTTGCATTTCAAAAAACACAGAGACAGACAAAGAACACACTCACGCTCTGCAGCAATATTCAGTCGGCAAAGTTTTTAATAGTGGTTAACATGGAACGGCAAAACTAAAGAAAAAAAAACAACATCAACGAAGAAATTAATAGTAAAGAAATTAAAAGTAAATATAATATAAAAAATACCAATAATATAAAAACATGCACCAATCGCCTTAATGTGGCCGAGTGATTAACAGGTAGCACATATCTTGCTTTAAAGCTATTTTTGTAGATTCTACTGTGCGGCATATATGTATGTATGTATAACGTCGAAGGTATTTGAATTGGTTTTGAAGTGTTGTAGAAAAAAAAAACGATAGCCTCAAGAATTTCGTGATGTCGCAACAAATACAAAATTATCCAAAAATATGCCCTCACCTCATCTTGTTAATAAAAGTGAGCTATTGAAAACCTCATTCTAAGGTATTAGGGCGTTTTCCTTCAAAATACTAAAAGAGGAAGTTATCTCAATTGAAACAACTGACACGAGTGGAAGATTGGGTTGTCGGTTTTTTTTTCAAAATTGAAAGAAAAATCCAAAATTTTGAATACAAAGTGGTAAAAAATAAATTATGAATGAAACATAAAATATGTAGATATCAAGGCGTATTTATACAGGTGATAGCAGTAGAGCAAAAACAAATTCGGCAACAACAAAATACAAGTAATTTTTTGAATGGTGAGCCATACTGTCAAAGCAAAATATATGGGATTTGACAGTTTCGGTTACTTCTGAATGAAAAAAAAATTCAGTCAGCTGGGCTCCTGCTATCATCTTTATAAATACGCCTTGGTACATATGGAGGGCTTATATAGTGGCCGACAAAAGTCAACATACGACCCACATTTTTGCGATTTAGCGAGTTCCAAAACATATTTGAAAAAAGTAATGATGCGGTTTTGTTTGAAATCGTGTTTTATTCATATAACAATAACAAAATGTATTACTTCAATATAAACACAAAAGATATTAACAGAATACGCAGAAAAAACCTTAACAAAAGTCTACATACGGTTTGAGATGAGACATAAAAAATGCAATTTAACGTGACTAAATGATACTATTATATAATTTAATATTTTGTTGGTCCACCATGAGCATCTACAACAGCCAGCAATCGTCTGGGCATTGATGCAACTAAGTTTTCCAATTCCGCAGGTGATATTTGTCGCCATTCCTCTTCCATTTTGTTTTTTAGCGTTTGGGCGCTAGTTATGTGATGTTTTCGGATCCTGCGTTGCAGAATCTCCCACACATGTTCAATAATATGCTGGTCGGGGCTTTGTGGCGGCGAATAAAGTTGTCTTGGAGCATGGTAAATCAGCCAATCTTTAACAAATTGGGCTGTGTGCTTCGGATCGTTATCTTGTTGGAAAATCCAGCGCTCACCGAGGTTTAAATTATCGACCGATGCCTTCAGATTTTGTTCCAATATGAATTTATATTGATAGCGATCCATGTTACCCTCAATAAACGCAAGATTTCCAACTCCAGTCGCCGCGACGGCACCCCAAACCATTACGTTGCCACCACCATGCTTTACCGTAGCAAGTAAATTCTTCGGATTCATTGCCGTATTCGCTTTTCTCCATACTTTGGCTCTCCCGTCACTTCCAAATATATTATACTTTGACTCGTCCGTAAATAAAACCCGCTTCCAGAAGTCTAATCCCTTGTCCAAGTGTTGCTGGGCGAATTCAAGGCGAAGCTTACGATTCTTTTCACTTATAAGAGGTTTTTTGTGTGGCGTTCTGCTTCGGAAACCATTATTATTCAGACTTCTTTGAATTGTTCTTGGATGTACAATTGTATCCGACCTTTCTGCGAGTTGTTTGGACAATATTGTAGCATTCACTTTCGGGTTTTCATTAACTTCTTTTAAAATAAAGCTTTCATCTCGTCGACTAAGTTTTTTTGGACGCCCACTTCTGGGCTTATTTTCAACAGTACCCGTATTTTCGAAGTTTTTGCATATAGTTTGGACAGTTGATTTACTTAAAGTAACAATTTTAGCTATTTCGCCTGAAGATTTCCTTTCGTTTCTGCATTTTATTACTAAATTTCGAATATCAGTTGCAATTTCTTTACGAGAAGCCATTTTCGCGGACTAATGTTTCTTGAATTATATTTATTTAAAGAAGAGCAAGCACAAGACAAATGACAATACAAATTTCGTCAATTCTCCTATAAAGTACATTATAAAAAATGACGTAAAGCATGGGATGCTATGTCGTATGTAGACTTTTGTCAAGGTGTTTTTTGTTTATTTTGCCAATATCTTTTAAGTTTATATTGAAGTAAAGCATTTTGTTATTGTTATATGAATAAAAAACGATTTCAAACAAAACCGCATCATTACTTTTTTCAAATATTTTTTGGAACTCGCTAAAACGCAAAAATGTGGGTCGTATGTTGACTTTTGTCGGCCACTGTATGTATATTAGAGTGAGGAAGGAAAAAATGTTGTTGATGTTCCCGACTAAAATGAAAGATTGGTTTGTTTTATGCGTTCTCCCAAAATATTTCGCTTTTAAATGTGAAGTAAAAACTGAAATATGGGGTTGTTTGCATCGTAAACACATTCTAGTCTTATATAAAGCGAATTTTTGGAAAGAAATTCAATCATTTAAAATTTTCCCCCATAAAAATTAAAACATGAATAATCTACATAAACTTGAATTGGTTGTTAATGTTAAATTAATATAGATACCCACATGAAATTTAAAGTATATTAAGTAGTTAAGTTCTTCTCCTTCATTTGATACCCATATCGTCATTGTATGAAACGCAAAAGTACGAAACTAAATTATTGAAACATTTACATCCTTTGGAAATTAAAAGTCCTGTAAAAAAGACAAACGACCACGAAATAAAAAACTGAGTATGAGTTTTCCTATTAGTGACCTATAGTTTCACTTCTATATAATCTCCTTCTTGGGAGGGAAATCATGTCGCACGGTTTTATTGTAACATCTTATGTGAAGTTTTCCTCCCAATTTATGCATTGAAAGACCAAAATTTCAAATGTTAATTTTCAAAAATTAGCTTTTTGTAAGACTAGAATGTGTTTACGATGCATATGAACCCATATTTCAGTTTTTACATTACATTTAACCCACTGAGAACCAACACTAAGAAAAAATTGTCGGCCCTTAATGGGTTGGGAAGTTCTAAAAATTGGAATTGGTCATCAATACCTTTTCAACGATCCAACAAAAACACAAATCGAACTAAAAATATGGAAATTATTGCGGTTTTTATAAAAAATGCAACAGAAATTGCACAAAAATGTTAAAATTCTACCTTCTATTCTTGATTAAAATGCAAGTTTTTGATATGGTTTGATAAGGCTCCGACCAGATTTTAATTTATAGCAGGTTTTTTTTTTTCTAAATACATTTCTCACCGTGAATTTTATTTAAGAAACCCCTGAAATATAGAGGTTATTTTGAACGCGTCCAGCTTACGAACATGCAAAAGTGGCTGTGAATAGGAAATCTTGAAAACTTTTTAATCGTAGCAATTAGTAATCCTCTTTATATTTAACTGTAGAAGAATTATTAATACTTACTTTCGCTCTCCTGAAAAGTTGTAGTTTTGTTCATAGCCACTTTCGAATATAAGCCCTCGATATGATTTATCATTCCACAAAAGCTGTTTTCCCCGAAAAACCAATCCAAACCTGGCCACTCCTGACAATGAATTCGTCGCGCTACGCAAATGAGTGGCAATTGACATCTTCCTCAATTGAGTATTTTTGGTTTTCGGAATATGTTATCGGGCCTTCCCATCTGTCCAAAAGTGTGTGTGTAAAGTAAAAGTCAAGGTGTGCTGACTTCAATTTTTCATTCGATTGTAATCGAAATTGTCAAATATCATACATTTTGCTTTGACCATACGGCTCACTATTCAAAAAACTGCCAGTATAGGGTGGGCCATTTAAAATTTTAAATTAGAATCGGCTATAAAAAAGTACTGATTATTTTTTCAAATTTCTGGTTCTATTGGAAAGGTTAAACTTTGTCAATTAATAATGGACCACAATCTCATTCATATGACTATCACGACTGACTCGGCAGTTCCTCATCCGATCAACCCAATTTTTCAGAACATGGCCCAATGATGTCGCCAGTCCAAAATCCACTCCAGACAGTAACTCGTTGTGGATGCATTGGCTTCTCCATAGTCGCGTGTGGGTTCTCTGAACCCCATATACTTATTGACCTAGATGAAAATGAGCTTCATCTGTAAACACGAACATTTTCCACGTAAATTTCTTACAGCTTGCGTTAAAGACTCACTACTTTGGAAATAAGTTTTTAATATTTCCCAATTTTGTTTGAACGTATGCGTCCCATTTTGCAATTGTCAAACATTAATCTGAAAATAAAAATAAAAATGAATGTTATTCTACCTTTCAAAGTCAAAGTAATCTGTAGGTCAAATTTCAAATGTTACATGGCTATATTTTGTTGTTGCCGAATTTGTTTTTGCCCTGCTGCTATCATCTTGTTAAAAATATCACAGTCTGGCCGAATGGCAGTATAAAACTTTCAATGGCCAAGACGTGGCCATTATCAAACTTAATATTCGGTTTCAGATTTTGTAGTCCCAATGGTGTGGAGAAAATCAAACAAAGTATTGGGACTACAAAATCTGAAATCGAACATTACGTTTTATAATGGGCACGTCTTGTCTTAGGGGGACAAATAGACTCGAAAAAATGGTATTTTTGACGGATTCATAAATGAAGAAGGTTATCTGAGGATATTAAGAGAAAAATTGAAGTAAAACGCGGAAAAACTAGGTGTTCAGGACAGCTTCACATTTTATCAGGGCAATGATCCGAAATACAAATCGCGTTTAATGCAGGTGTAGCTTCTTTATAACTGTCCAAAAGTGCTCCATCCACCACCGAAATGTAATGGTGAATTGCTGAAGTCTTCAGCAGAACCCAAAATTAGCAAAAAGGCCAATACGTATGTCGAATATTAATGAGACTCACTGTATATGAGAAGAACGGCAATTATATTCAGTTCGCTTGTCGACATTTCATAACTTGTGAAAAGTATCTTAAGAAAAACCCGCGTAACTTTTTATCATATTGAGAATACCAAAATTTTTTTGGCATATTATTGTCGACTTCATGGGGAATATTTGTATCAGATAAGTTTGAGAATTCTGGGTAGAGAAAGTTAAAATATAAGCAACAGCGAATTCTTCCCCTATTCGACGCAAATAAAAATTCTGTTCTTCAATTTTCACCATAACACATCTTCCCTTCTTTAGTGTTATTGGTCTGTGGCAGACTTGTCAGATTTATTTCTTTTTGGCAAAAAAAAATATAGATGCAAAATGGTCTTGAGCCAAGACAACATCCCAGTTCAAATCAAATATTGATTAAAGACCAAAATAAACAAGTAAAAACGGCGTTAAGTTCGGCCGGGCCGAACTTTATATACCCTCCACCATGGATTGCATTCCACAGAGGTTGTCGGTTTTCGTAGAAGTGCAGTAATATTACAGGAAAATATAATTTTTTTAATATAGCCAAACCAAAACAAATACAAATATTGAAAAGTTAATTTTATAAATAAATATAATATTTTAATTATTTCAAACCACGCTTATAAGGTAATGCTACCAATACGTCAATTCAAAAAATAAATATTCTTATATTTATATTTTCAAAAATAGTTTCAAAGCCATAAATATTGGTAGATAGTGGTTGCTACAGTTGGTTGTATTTCCATTCTATTTGAATTCCAAAAGTACGAATTTTGAAAATCCATTATCAGACGTACATAGTGCAAAATAACCTAACTTCGTGATTCAACCAATTTTTGCCGTAAAAGAAAAAGTAGGAATTTGGAAAAAAAACTTTTTATTTTGCGTGTCTATGCAGTCAGAGGAATGTATACACCGAATTCCATGATTCCAGCTGCGCCCATTTGGTTGGTACCATTTTTACCAACTTGACATTTCTACGCAATTAGAATTTCATCATTCTAGCTGCAGTCGTTTAGTTGGTACTATTTTTATCCCTCTGTACCATTGTATCCCTTGAAAGTATGTACTAATTTCGAAAAATTCGTCTATTTTCCGTGTCTACGCAGTCAGAGGAATGTATACTCCGAATTTCATGACTCTAGCTGCGGTCATTTGATTGGTACTATTTTTATCCCCTTTTTTCATTTTAACCCCAAAAAGTACGAATTTTGAAAAATCCGTGTATTTTACTTATCTATGCAATCAGAGGAATTTATACACCGAATTTCATTATTCTAGGTACAGCCGTTTGGTTGGTACCATTTTTATCCCTCTATTCCTATTTTACCCCTTAAAAGTACGAGTTTGGAAAAAATACTTTTATATTATGTATCTACTCAATTAGAGGAATGTACACACCGAATTTCGTGTTTCTAGCTGTTGTCGTTTAATAAGTACAATTTTTATCCCTTTTTGCCCCATTTCACCCCCTACAAATAATTATTACTTTATGGTGCACGTTTTTGCTATAAGGGGAATGCGCATACCAAATATCAAGCAAATATAAACAGACATATTCAAAAAACATGCTTAAATACGCTAAAATATTAGGGATTATTATGGGTATTTTTAGTCCTTGTGAGCGAAAAATTGTTCCCTTTGGGCCGATTTCGCCCCATTTCAATCCCAACCGATCTACGACTATAAGACGCATTTATGGAAAATTTGAACGTTCTAGCTCTTTTCGTTTAGATGCTAGCGTGCTTTCAACAGACGGACGGACATGGCTAGATCGTCTTAGAATTTTATGACGATCAATAATATATATACTTTATAGGGTCTCAGGTCGATATTTCAAGGTGTTACAAACGAAATGACAAAGTTAGTATACCCCCATCCTGGAGGTGGAGGGTATAAAAACAAATATAATTATAATATGACTTCATTTACAGAAGATAATTTCAATATTTTTCCGCGACTCACTCTAATGTACATATATCATTTAATTTTGGCGGCTGCCCATATTCCGTCATTTTTTATCTGATTTTATATGCATACAAAGAAACATCGTTAAGTACATACATATATATATATGTGCATTAACCCGGGTCGGTTTGTATGGGAGGAAAAATGTGAGGCTTTCCACACCTAAAATGATAGCATGGATTGTTTTATGAATACCCCCAAATTATTTCGGTCGTAACTTTTACCATTCGCTTAGCTATTACGATTTTACATAACCTCTAAAAATCACGTTTTTTTTCTTAAAAATAATGGGTGTTGTCCATCAAATGAGAGATGCAATAAGGTATGTGATGATACCGCATACAATGGAGTCAAATTCGTCAATCTATGTCTAATTGATTCAAAATGTGTTGAGGTTTTAATTGTAATTTTAAAGTAGTTACAATTTGTAATATTTTTTATTTGGCCACAAAGACGCCGTTTTTTTTTAAGTGAATTTTAGAATTATACAAAATCATTCTAGCTACTTGAAGATAATAGATATAGCCGGCATCTGTTGGAAATATTCATAAAACAATTCATATTTGGTGCAGAAAACCGCAAATTTTTTCGAAATAGTATGTATCATATGAATCAAATAATTTCGAAATGCCTTTAACCCATTGTGAGACATATATAATAATTTATATGCTATTCACTCAATAGAATTTTTCCAAAGGTTTGCTGAAAAAACAGAATTTCTGCTGAAAAGAGTGTTAAGTTGTATCTCAAGAATCTTCAACTTCAACACTTTTGCGGCATTGAACGGAGAGGCAAAAAGCACAATACTTTAAGAATGGACCGTACGACATTTAAAAAAAATCGTTACTGTTGAATCAGTTGATAGGCAAAATGGATTTAATTGGCGTTTTTCATTTCCTCATTCTGTTCCCCTTCACAGGACTACAAAGTTTCAAAGAATAAATTTTTTCAAAAATTATTTTAATTACTTATTCGCACCCTATGATAACCCTATGATAGGTATATAATTAATTTAAAGAGTAGCATATCTGTTAAAAATACTTCAAATATCTTTATTTATTCAGCATTAAGAAGTGACGAAAACAAGGCGAGGAATTAAAGCTTAGGCTAAATAAATAGCAAACATTTTTAGCAAACTGCAGACTCTTTAGCAGTGTGAATGCTAAAGCAAAATATGCTGTAATAGCAGAAAAGCGATTGCGGATAAGCAGCAAACAATCTTTGGCGTTAATAGCAGACATTTTTCTAAGTGTGGTCTTTAAAACCAAACACACACGCAAAGTTCAGATAAATATGCGTAATCTGTAATATGAAAAATTATTTTTTTAGTCGTGTGACATAATTAAACAGAGCGCAATAAACATTTCCTAGAAAGTGTCACTTACTATGCGTGTCAACCTGCATGTTGCTTTGAACCGTAAGAGAGTCTCCTATAGTTCTTGGCGATTTATGTACATATCCTTACAAGACATTAATCACCCACGTCGCACAATACTCCGAAATCGCGTTACATCGGAATATATTTGTTGTTTCATTCATAGAAACATTTACATTTTTTTTGAGAGAGCAAAAAAGTGCATTCTATCTGTCGATAAAAAACAACAATTTTTTCTTGGGTTTCTGTTTTAATGCATAAATTCTGTTGCTAGACATCGAAATACACCAACAAATTCTTCTTATTTTAAAAGTTTGCTTTTATCTATTTTACATATACTGTAAACAAAATTTGTTTAGCCTCATTCTATTTTTTTGAATTAAACGTTAAACTTTTTTTACAAAACTTTGTTCATTTAGCATAGTTTTTTTTTTCAGTTTATGTCTCCATCACTGCTTCCTTTTTCCAATTGGTATTTCTGTGTCTCAAATCAAATCAATCAAACTTTTCAGTAGAACGAAAACAAATTATTTTTAAGATTGCGGCTTCGGTAATGGATTTTTTATTTTTTTTTGTTAACTGGCATCTTTATTATAAGTTGCTGTCATATAATTTTGAAAAGAAAAATCCTGGAGGATCAAATTTTCTAAAAAGAAAATTGTGTGCAAAATAACAGCACATCTCCACATCAGAAGAAGACAAGTTCTTGTGTTTATTAAATGAAAAAATGGCTAAAATGTTTTAATATTCTTTCCCTTAATAAGAACATAAGTCCTTAAATTTTTTTTCAAAACATATTGTGCTACAACACATGTTACGTCGACGAATCTAGTCAGAGCTACAAACTATTTGAATAAACATTTAACTTAAGTTATTTTTTGCAAAAAACAAAATCTAAGTAACGGTAAATAGTAAACAACGATTTTTTTGCAATTCCAAAGGCAATTATTTAGTCCTTGGCAAGAAGAATATTTTCCAAAAAAGAGTTGGTCCAAATTCCGTTTGAGATCGGAGAAATTTTTTGAGATATATAGGGTGTTTTTTATTGAGGTATAGAACTTCGAATTGAAATAAAACACAAGAAAATCGTTTTAATGTCTATCAATTTGGCTTTATTGGAAGGATTATTTTATGCCATTAATGTTTAAATATGATTTCGGGCATGTGGCCGCCGCGGCTGGCTCGAATATAGCCAATTCTACAGGTCCAATTTTCAACCAACGCCACGAATGTAGGCTTCCAAGTCCCCTAACGTTTCTGGTTTGTTGGCGTAGACGAGCGACTTCACATATCCCCAAAGAAAATAATCCAATGTTGTCAAATCACACGATCTTGGTGGCCAATTGACAGGTCCATTCCGCGAAATTATGCGCTCATCGAATGTTTCCTTCAATAATTCGATTGTGACGTGCGCTAAATGGACGGAGCTTGCGGTGAACTTCGCAAACTGAACCATTACTTTCGAAATAAATTTGCACGATTTGCAAGCGTTGTTCTTTTGTCAACCTGTTCATGATGAAATGGCAAACCAAACTAAATATTAATCACTTGACAGCTGACAAAATGGCCGCCAGTTAAAAAAGTGATGCCAACTTAAAGTTCTATACCCCAATAAAAAACACCCTATATAAGTTAAATAATTTAACGCATAAAGTTCTTTTTAAAAAAGACTTTATTAATCGGAGTGCAAACTTGAACTGAACTAAATTAAATGATACCATATAGTTTATACCTACAAAATAACTTATTAGCTAACATCATATTAATCATAATGAACATTACATAGCAGTCGCAATGGTATTCATATTACACGGCGTCGTATAACAAATCGTATGATGTAGACTGGTGGGAATAATGTAGCACATGTTTATGTTAAACATTGCATACGATAACACCTCCCTTCTCAAATGCGAACGTCTCTGTTTGCATGTTTACATCAAAAGTATGGAATTTGTGAAATTCGGAGAAAATCTTTGGTTTCTGGCTTGACTGTTGCGGGTACTTCGGGGACTGACAAATGCACTGATGGTGAAATTGTTGTCACCGTATTCTTCTTATTTGTATTCCAATTAGTTTTTATGAGCACAAGAATGATCAATATCATCAGTATAGACATAAATCCAAAATTTACTGACAGGATCAATTCATGTTTCCTTCCCAGCAGATCAATAGAATCGGTGTTGTTGATGTGTAGTTCTTTAACAGTTTCCAATGTTAAAATTTCTTCAATTTCCGTATTCGGATGTCTTGGTTGAAGTAATGGCGGCAGAGGTTGTAGAAAAGTTACGTCAAAAAAAGTGTAGATCATTCCGTTTACCCGTATTGATGCATTGTGGTACTGCACGATGTATGTACCGCTTAATGTCTGGGGTTCATTATTAATGTATATGGTCCCATTGAACTGATTTAGTAACAACATTCCAGGTGTTATTTCTTCTACGTTAGACACATTGCTGTTATCTCTCAGTGTACAATTCGACATATGACCTCTCAAAAGACTAGCTATGCATGTATCATTATTTACATTTCGCAAATTGTTTTCATTACAAATAGTTACATTATTATGATATTTGCAAGGCTTCTCCATACCATATATTGTTTCATTGCATTTTAATATATCTTGATATTGCAATTTATTCACAAATTTTCCATATTTAATAGGTTTCACTAATATTTTGCTACATAATTTTGTATCCACTGTGGGTATACTAATGACATAAAACAATGTGTTATTAATAGATGATATTCCAACATTAGCAAATTCTAAAGCTTCATCAAAATTTACAAACGGTATGGATTCATTATCATAAGCCTTTTTAATAATATTTATCTCATCCTTTGAGAGAATAAACGAATTTACTATTCCAACTTTTGCCCAATGTATGGCATATTCTATATTCAGAATTTCTTCTTTTAATATATGAATTTGATATTTAAGATTAGTTATTAAACTTTCTTTAACAAACTGATCGGATTTCAACACCTTTATTATTTGATCGGTGGTTTTGGTTAATTCATTTATTTTCTCAATAGTAAGTTCATTCAATATTATCTGTTTATTATTATTTTTTACAATATTATCAGTTTTTCCCATTATTAATTCAAAGTCATCATGGTCAGGATTTCCAGCAATCCATTTCCATGCTGACCCAATGAAATTCAGAGACCGTTTAACTCTAAATTTTAACTTATCTAAAATAATTTGGAGTTGAGTTAATTCATGGTTCAGGAAAGGGAAAATGGGATGGGATTGGTTTATATTGGAATGTAAGGTGTTTCGTATGTCATCAATCAAATTCTGATAATTTTCTGGTTCTACAACATGGACCAGATCGAATGTGCCCCTCTGCAATTTTGCGTATCCCATATCGATGGTAACAACCTGGGAGTTAGAGTAATCAAATATCTTGACATCTGCACCAACAAGTGTTACAGATAATCTGAAAATAAAGACACAATTTTAATTCCTAATATTATTCTTGTGAATTATTTTCCCTGATTCAGTCATTATGGTCGTGTTTCTATCCTCCTTCACTATTTCTTGTCTATAATTTTTACTCAACTTTGTCCCAGACGCTTATTTTGCTTTACATAAACTTCCTGGCCTACTTCAAATATTTTTGGAGGTATTTTCTTCTTATTATGGTAAGTTAAATCCTTGGATTGTTTACCCTTAATTCTGGAAATTATTTCCTGTCTCTCTTTTTCCAATTCATCGGGATTTGTCGTAATCCTCCTACCAAAAAATGCCTCTACTGGCTTCCTCAGTGTGGTGGAGTCAACTGAATTATTATATTCATAGAGGGCTCTATCTAACAGTTCTGAATATAAGTTATGGACATTTTCAACCTTCAAGCATCGCATCAATTCAGTTAGGGTTGAGTGGAACCGTTCCACCTGTCCATTCACTGAGCTCGAATAAGGCGGAATTTTAAAAACCTTAACATTATACTGATTCTCCAGCATAAAGATAATCGTGTTGGAATTAAGAGATTTTTCGTTGTCTATAACAACTATTTCCGGCATACCAAATGATAAGAGCATCTCTCTCAATGGTTGTTTTACATCTTCAGTACCTCTTGATCTTAGAATCCTCGCCTGCGCGTACTTTGAGAACTTATCTATAGCAGTTAAAACAGGTGTCTTCCCAGTGATGTATATATCGACATGCACAATTTGTCCCGGAAATTGAGGAATCGGAGTCTCAAAAAGGATTGTGTTGTTCGGATGTCGTTCATATTTGTTCTCCTTACAGATCTTACATGCATTAGTTATCTTCGCGTGCATCTTTGGAAAGAAGTATTTCGACAATAATTGAATCCTATTCTCAGTACTGTTCCGGTGCGCTCTATTATGTTCCGCTATTATTACAGTCTCCTGCTCCTCCTCATTCACAAGATCTGTGACAATGAGCCTTGAATACTTAACCCTATATTTATTAAAGTGGGTCTGAAATACTTCCTGAAGTCTACCCAAAACTTCATCCGAAGTCATAATACAATTTGTCACAGACGGATTCAAATATCTCTTAAGAATATCGATCAGATTTTCCACATTTGGAGATGGTATTACCACTGAGTGTCTGTGATACGTCGGAAATATAATCTCGAATTTATACGAGGGAGAATCTCCATCGGACGAAATAATCAGTTGATTTTTAAAAACATTTACCGGTGTTTCGGTGAACTGAATCAAATTATGCATAGAACTCTCGTCGCTATGCTGCGTAGTTGCCATTGACTCGGTATGCAAGATTTCTTGCGAAGGTCTAGATAATGCATCGGCAACCACATTAGAACTTCCCGGTTTGTAACATAATTCATAGTTATAATCCTCCAGGAATGCTTTCCATCGTTTCAATTTATAATTAGTGTTTTTATTCCTCAAAGCATAAGTCAAGGGAAGATGATCCGTAAAAATCTTAAGCTTGGACGGACCATAAAGATAATTCCTTAACGATTGCAATGCCCATACTATAGCAAGCATTTCCTTCTCGTTAGTGGCATAGTGCTCCTCTGCTCTAGTAAGAACTCGGGACAAAAACACTATGGGTCTATCACCTTGGGACAGAATTGCACCAAGTGCATAATTAGAGGCATCTGTAGTCAGATGAAATTCCCTATTAAAATCAGGGTATGCAAGAACAACATCCTCTGATATAAGTGATGTTTTCAGTTTGTTGAATGCACTAATAGCTTCCTCATCGAGTGTTATCTTTATTTTAGCTGAAACGTGCTTCGAAGCTCGACCTGCCTCCCCTCTTAAAAGCAATGTCAGGGGTTTAGCAATCTTAGCGTAATCCCTGATAAATCGTCTATAAAAATTGGAAACGCCAAGGAAAGATCTCAATTCCATTAACGTCCTTGGGATCGAAAAGTTCTTTATCACCTCTACTCTGCTGGGGTTGGTCTTTATTCCAGCCTCCGAAATAATGAAACCCAAAAATTCAACCTCCTTTTTCAAGAATTCACACTTTCGCAACTGGACCTTCATGTTCGCCATTTCCAACGTTCGAAAAATTGTCTCTATATTGTTCAGATGGGTTTCCTCATCTTTAGCGAATATTATAATATCGTCAATATACACAAAACAAATCTTTCCTATATGTTCGCGCAAAATATCATCTAATGTTCTCTGAAAAATAGAAGGCGCGTTCTTAAGGCCGAAGGGAAGTCTTGTGAATTCATACTTCCCATTATTTACCGAAAAAGCTGTTTTCTGCCGATCGCTTTCCTTAAGTGGAATCTGGTGAAAACCACTCTTCAAATCGATCACCGAAAACCATTTATTATTCCCTAATTGGGGTAAAACATCATTTATTTCAGGGATCGGATATCTGTCAGCAATAGTTATTTCATTGATTTTCCTATAATCAATTACCATTCTATATTTCTTTTCTCCTGAATCAGATTTCTTGGGCACTATCCAAATTGGCGAATTATATGGTGAACGAGATGGTCTGATGATGTCATTCTCAAGCAGCTCACGCACCTGCTGTTCAACTTCATCTTTCAAATGAGCTGGATAAGGGTAATAACGAGAATACACTGGTGTTTCATTCTCCGTTCGTATCTCTGCTATTACAGAGGAAGTGTACGTCAATTTCTCATTTGGATCACTAAACAAATTGCTATATTGTAAAATAATGTTCCTTATCTTATCCTGCTGCTGTTCTGACATGTGGTTAGTTTTTATATCAATCGAATTAACGGATTGCGAAGTTTGTTGTTTGATCTTCACTTTTATCCTACCGTCAATTATCATATGACCCTTTGCCGTATATATGACAGCTGATAACTCTTTCAAGCTATCGTTACCCAAAATTGCGTGAAATGATCTTAATGCTGGCATTAAAAAAAATTTAATCCCCTTCATGTTCTTATCAAATAAGCTCATATATGTATGGTGAGTTATCTTAGTCCTTCCAGCAACAGAATTTGCGAAAAATTCATTTTCATTGGGTATAGCCGTTTTAATCAAACTAGGTTGGACATAATTTTTGTTAGATCCTGTATCAATGAGAATTCTTATTATTCGGCCAGAACTCGTCCTGCACTCAAAATACGGCAGAGACGAGTCTGTTAATCTAAAAAATTAAGGTCAACAAAGTCTTGAGTAATGAACTGAGAATCGTCCTGATTTTGGTCGTAATTCTGAACATATTCATCCAAGGGTGGTAACTTTCCTTCATCCTCATAATTGTTCATTTGAAGTTCATAATCGGATTCGACACATCCTCCCTCTTCCGAATCGACATCTAAATGGAAGTTTTTCTGAAATTTACTTGGGTGAGTCTGTCTTTCGGATTGTCCCTCAGGTCTTTTCCCTACAAATTTACTATCCTGAGGCGGTCTATTCATATAGTTCACCATTTTAGATTTCATGGATTGATCTACCTCCATGGGTTCCGGGCGTGGTTGCGGTTTAGGCGCAAGTGGTCTCTGGGGTTGGAAGTGAGAAACCGGTTGATTCCTCATAGCCAATTGCACTTGTGGCATATGTTGAGGTTGCCATCTAGGGATGGAATCATAAAAGTATTGAGGTGCCGAAGCAGTATGCGAATTTTGTGGCAGATAATTCGGTTGTTGGAAAGATCTTCTCTGTGGAACTGGAGGTGGCAGTCTCGAATTTGGTTTAACAGTCCTGCCTGGATTGTTGAAAGAGCGAGCATAATCCGCACTGAAACGTTGGTTTTCCAACTTTAAACATAAATGTAACGCCTGTGGAAGATCAGTTGGTTCTCTTGCACCAAGAAGTTCCGAGAAGAACGTTTGGGTAAGAACGTCTTTGGCCTCTTGACCAATATCTAAACAGGAAAGTTTGTTCGTAATAAGAGACAGATTTGAGCAAACGGTTTGATAATACTCCTCAATAGATTTATTTCCCTGTGACAATATCGACATTTGACATTCGAGTGTCGTCAAGTCACGTTTATCCGCGTAATGTAAGGTCAAACATTTAGAAATGCATTGCCAATTTAAAGGGGCATTGTGAGATTCTAATGCCGCAGAAGCAGGTCCAATAATTTTGTTCCTGATGGCATTTATAATAGCATAATACTTGGGAGTACCCTGAGACAACGCGTATAAATTCAGCACTCGGTCAACACTTTTTTTCCATGCGCCGAATTCTGAAGGATCACCCGAAAAGTCTCTCAAACATTTCACTATATCGGGAACTTTGTCCAGATCTGATAAATCATTCCTAAATCGATCAGCTATCTCCTGATCTGCGCCATTAATACCCGAGCCTGGGTTAAGAATTTGGCTCACTATTTGTCTGCACTGTTGTGCGCAATATCTAGACACCAATGCTTCAATTTCAACACTTCCTACATTAGGATTTGGATCGGGATTAGGAACGGGATTAGGAATTGGATTGGCAACGTTAAGAACCGGTGGTCTGATTAAGTTATTCATCTCTTTGAATTTCACAAAAATATTTTCTTTAAAATTTAACAATTTTTAATACACTTATTATCACTGGAGGGTCCCGTAGGATTCGCAGTGGTTTTCCAATCAGTTTCTCTTAATGTAATTTTACTTAAATAATTTTATTTCTCACTTTTAATGTAACTTTTATCTTATGACCACTGGAGGGTCCCGTAGGATTCTCAGTGGGGGTTCTAATCACTTAATGCTTACAAGAAGGTATAGATGATCATCGCAAATTTCGGTTGTCGGCGTTATCCTTTTCTACTAGTACTGGGGAGCCAAGCAAACGGAATCAATTTGCGGGTTTCGTCAACGACGTCTTCACTGATCCTCTACGCCAGCAGCCTATGGGATGCGGTTATTTGTAACCTGTGGGATACTGTGGTTTTTATTAACCTGTTGGTTAGGTGGAAAGTCCTCGGTAGCCTGTGGGGTACTTATAGTGACTTCCTTTTAGTTGGGCGCCAGTTAAATAATTTAACGCATAAAGTTCTTTTTAAAAAAGACTTTATTAATCGGAGTGCAAACTTGAACTGAACTAAATCAAATGATACCATATAGTTTATACCTACAAAATAACTTATTAGCTAACATCATATTAATCATAATGAACATTACATAGCAGTCGCAATGGTATTCATATTACACGGCGTCGTATAACAAATCGTATGATGTAGACTGGTGGGAATAATGTAGCACATGTTTATGTTAAACATTGCATACGATAACATATACTATACTAGCAGTACCCGCTACTTCGCACGCGAAAAAGCCAGTTATTTGTTAAGTTTATCCGTCTCTGTTTTTGGATAGTATTTATGTAATTTTCTTTTGGTGGATATAGATAAATCTAAAATAGTAATTTGAAAACCTTTTTGACAAACCACTCACACACAGTCAAATGAATGTGCTTGTCGATATGCACTATTTTAGCTGAACTACTTCGTATGTAAAATTTTTATAATTTTCTACCAAGTTTTGAACAAAATATTACAACCATTTATATCCTCGATCTCATGTTTCTAGATTCAGCCAGACAGTTTATAAATTTTTGCACTTCTTTCCCAAAAAGTACACATTTTGAAAAATCACTATAGGTAACATGTGTTTTTGCTTCCCTTAAAAATATGTATTTTATTTGGTAACACATTTATTCCTTATTGTCCCGTATCCCCATTTTAAGTACAAATTTTGAAATATCCATTTATGTTCCGCGTTTACGTAATTAAAGGATTGTACAGCATTTTTATCCCTTTTCGTCCCGCGCACCCCTTAAAAGTACAAATTTCGAGAAATCCATTTATATTGCAAGTCTACGTTGTCAGAGAAATTTAAACACAAAATTTCACGACTATAGCTGAAATATTTTAGTAGGTACTATTTTTATCCCGCTCATTGTTTATAAGTACAAAATTCGAAAAATTCGTCTAGATTTGCGCTTCAGTGGAACTTACACACAACATTTCACGACTATAGCTCCAATACTTTAGTTGGTACTACTTTTATCCCTTGTTGCTCACCCCCTATAAGAAAATTTCGAAAAAATCCATTTAGATTGCGCTTTACAAACAGTTTACACTTCAAGTTTCCGGACTATAGCTGCAAATCTTAAATTGGAACACTTTTTGTCCCGCCTACCCCCTAAAAAGTACAAATTTCGAACAATCCAATTATACTGCGCTTCTATATAGTCAGAGGAATTTACCTACCAAATTTCACGATTCTAGCTGTAATACCTTAGTTGGTACCATTTTTATCCCTTTTTGCCCCTCTCATTCCTTAAATGTACAAATTTCGAAAAATTAATTTATGTTGCGCGCCTACATGGTCGGAGAAATGTACACGCCGAATTTTACGATTTTAACTACAATAATTTAGTTGGTACAATTTGTATCCCTTTTTGTCCCGCACTCCCATAATAAGTACAAATTTCGAAAAATATATTTAGATTTGCACTTCTACGTTGTCAGATGAATTTACATACTAAATTTCACATTTTTATCCCTTTTTGTCCCGCACTTCCCTTAAAAGTACAAATTTCGAAAATCCAATTTTACTTCGTTTCTATATGGTCAGAGGAATTTACATACCAAATTTCACGTTTCTAGCTGTAATACTTTAGTTGGTACCATTTTTATCCCTTTTTTTCCCCGCTCGCCCCCTTAAAAGTACAAATTTCGAAAAATCCAATTTTACTTCGTTTCTATATGGTCAGAGTAATCTACATACCAAATTTCACTATTCTAGTTGTAATACATTAGTCGGTACCATTTGTATCACTTTTTGTCCCACTCGCCCCTTAAAAGTACAAATTTCAAAAAAAATCTAATTTTACTTTGTTTCTATATGGTGAGAGGAATTTACATACCAAATTTCACGATTCTAGCTGTAATACTTTAGTTGGTACCATTTTTATCCCGCTCGCCCCTTAAATGTACAAATTTCGAAAAATCCCTATTTGTAGCTCGTCTGCATGGTCATTGCAAGGAACTCACCGAATTTCATGTTTATAGCTACTGCCGTTTAGTCAGGACGAAGGTTCGATTTTTATCCCTTTTTGGGCCCTTTCTTAGTCGACGTCTACGTCATATTTGGGAACTACCCTGAAAATTTCATGACCCTGGCTTCAGCCGTTTGGTTTAGAAAATATTCTACTTACCAAGGGCTAAATAATTGCCTTTGGAATACCCGATTCATGTATTCTAGTTTTCGAGATATCGCCTCTTATATGTCACACATGGGTTAATATGACCTATTTTATATAGTTTATGGACTATTGTCTGATTCGATGCATTCAAATTATTGGAGCGAAAAATATTGCTAAACCAATATTGCATAATTCCTATTATTTTTATTGTTTTTTACGAAAAAAAATATTTTTTAAATACGTTCCACAAGCTATTTTAATTTAACTTACGAATTTATCTTCACACCCTTTTTAACCCGTTCCCCTCCAATCCTGCAATTTGGATAAAGGAGAGACCTTTTCCACTTGAATATGATACTGTCGCATTTACCTACGTTCAGTTTCAATTTCCACTTACGAAAGTATTCCGACAACTCTGAGAGATATGTGTTCAATCTCAAGTTAACGGTACGGACAAATAGTATACAAAAAATAAAGTTGTACCGGTCACACCCTAGAGTTAAAGATAGTTTGAAGACAATTTAAAAAAATGGCACACACTTTGATCCCACGCATTTTGTTTTCGGTGTCTCCATTTATAGGCCGATAGTAACGTGTGACATATCGTTGTTCATAGAATGACAACAGCTACATTTTCTACTTTGATCACTTTTGACTTCGACGTCAAGTTCTAGAAGTGACTTCTGGAATCACGGTGTGTATCCCCCCAATTCACAATGTTTTATAATGTTCATTCTTCCCTATTCCCCTACAGGGTGGAAATCATGATAGTGGTAGTCTGCAGCCAAGTAATAAATGGCATTCTATTAAATATTTGCATTCTATTTAATATCCCAGTTCGAATCAAATATTGATTACAGGCAAAAAAAAATACAAACTAAAAAAACTAAAGCAGGACAATATCCCAGTTCAAATCACATACTGATTACAAACCAAAAAAAAAAACAAACGAAAAAAACTAAAGTAATTTTTTTAATTAAAAAATTAATTTTTTAATAACGAGAAGTCGATCAGTATTTTTAGTGTTCTAAAGCGCTGAAAGAGTACTAAATTTTAGAACTATATTTGTAGGATTTAGTACAAAATTATAATCAATTATAAAGGGTGGTTAAATTTTAAGGGCCGACGTTGATTTTGAATAAAACACAAATTATTTAGGAAATTATTGTCATTTCTTTTTATTATGATAATATTGGTATGGTTCAATTATATATGGAACAAAATATTGGCCAAATGGCCGCCGCGTCCTCGGTGGCACACCTCCATCCGATGTTCCAAATTTTCGATGACGCTGAGGCATAATTGAGGTTCTATGACTACCACGACTGGCTCGACAGTACCTCATCCAATCACCGCAATTTTTCAGTACATGGTCCAATGATGCCGCCATGGCGCGCCAGCCCAAAATCCACACCAAACAGTGACTCGTTGAGGATGCATTGGCTTCTCAATAGTCACGTGTAGGTTCTCTGAACCCCATAAGCGAAAATTTCGCTTATTGACATAGCCACCGAGATAAAAATGAGCTTCATTTGAATTCCCGAAAAATTTCCATGTAAATTTTTTACAGTTTGCGTTTAAGACTCGCTACTTTGGAAGTAAGTTTTTAATATTTCCCAATTTTTTTCGAGCGTATAGCGTCCCATTTTGCAAATGTCAAACATGAACCTAAAAAAATGTTATTCTAACTTTCAAATTCTAAGTAAATTTAAAATGTTACATGGCTCACCCTATATATAGCTAAATCAACTCGTTTTAGGGTGGTACAAATAAAGACACAAAGCTATTACACCCTTTGTCACTGTGTGGTGGAGGGTATATTTTTTTATTATTTTTCTACCATTTTTTCTAATTTTAATTTTCTCTTTTTCACCAGAAATAAAACATGTCCGGAAAACGTAATTTGAATGGCGTCACTGCTGATGACTGCCCTATACACATACTGCCCCATGGTGATGCAGCAACAGGGCTGAACAAACAGCCGCCTTCTATGCCGCGATCAAAGAAAAAATCCTGTCGTCAGTCTCTTAAAGACATTTATTTTGAATATTGTTCCAACTCGTCCATGGATGGAATAATATATTTGGGCCAGCGCCGTCCTTGGATAGAGATAATCTTCTGGGCTTGTGTGTTGATAGTATCGATCTACTTTTCTGTTAAATCGGTCCAAGTTGTTTATGACAAATGGAAAGCAGCACCGGTTATTGTGACATTTTCGGAGACATCAACAAGCATTTCGAAAATACCGTTTCCGGCCGTAACAATATGTTCAGAAACAAAGCGGCAATTTGATGGAGAAGGTAAGGTTCTATTTACACTGGAAAACCTACTTTTTTATATATGAGTCATTCCATGTCAAATGGTACGGTTTTTGACCTGGATAGCTACGATTGTTTTGAAAATTTGGGTATGTATTCTTCTCATAAAATTATTGTAAACGTATTTTTGGAAAAAATTGGAATGTTTTTTTCACGAGTTATGACCAATTTAGCAGTAAAAACAAGTAAAAATGGCGTTAAGTTCGGCCGGGCCGAACTTTATATACCCTCCACAACAGAGGTTGTTGGTTTTCGTAGAAGTGCAGTAATATTACAGGAAAATATAATTTTTTAATATAGCCAAACCAAAACAAATACAAATATTGAAAAATTAATTTTATAAATAAATATAATATTTTAATTATTTCAAACCACGCTTATAAGGTAATGCTAGCAAAACGTCAATTCAAAAAATAAATATTCTTATATTTATATTTTCAAAGCCATAAATATTGGTATATAGGTGCTACAGTTGGTTGTATTTCCATTCTATTTGAATTCCAAAAGTACAAATTTTGAAAATCCATTATCAGACGTACATAGTACAAAATAACCTAACTTCACGATTCAACCAATATTTGCCGTAAAAGAAAAAGTACGAATTTGGAAAAAAACTTTTTATTTTGCGTGTCTATGCAGAGGAATGTATACACCGAATTCCATGATTCCAGCTGCGCCCATTTGGTTGGTACCATTTTTACCCCCTTGACGTTTCTACGCAATTAGAATTTTATCATTCTAGCTGTAGTCGTTTAGTTGGTACTATTTTTATCCCTCCGTACCCATTGCATCCCATGAAAGTACGAATTTGGAAAAAAAAACCTTTTATTTTTCATGTCTACGTAGTCAAAGGAATGTATACTCCGAATTTCATGACTCTAGCTGCGGTCATTTGGTTGGTACTATTCTTATCCCCTTTTTCTATTTTGACCCCAAAAAGTACGAATTTCGAAAAATCAGTTTATTTTCCGTGTAAACACAGTCAGAGGAATGTATACTCCGAATTTCATGACTCTAGCTACGGCCATTTGATTGGTACTATTTTTATCCCCTTTTTTCAGTTTAACCCCAAAAAGTACGAATTTAAAAAAACGTGTATTTTACTTGTCTATACAATCAGAGGAATGTATACACCGAATTTCATTATTCTAGATGCAGCCGTTTGGTTGGTACCATTTTTATCCCTCTATTCCCATTTTATCCCTTAAAAGTACGAATTTGGAAAAAAATTTTTTATATTATGTATCTACTCAATTAGAGGAATGTACACTAGGGCGTACCTCAAAAAAAAGTTCGCCGTACACCTTCGAATATGAAGTATTATTGAAAGGTAGTTTCAAAAAAATTTTTTTATTTTTTTATGCCGAACGTAGGGGTCGCGCTTTTACATTTTTCTATATAACTTCTGCATTTATTTGAAGTCTGCATCTTTGAAGTCATTGAGCTCAAGCACCCCCTTCTGGTACTTACCCATCATATCTCAGTTGCTACTACCCTAATGTACCACTCTAATATCAGAAAATTAAAGCTCGCATAAAATCATGAATCATGCTTGAGCTCAATGACTTCAAAGACAAAAAAATCGGCCTCGTCGAGACAAAAACATCGATGTATCACACTTTAAAATCCGTTTATAAATGCAGAAGTTATATAGAAAAATGTAAAAGCGCGACCCCTACGTTCGGCATAAAAAAATAAAAAAAAATTTTTTGAAACTACCTTTCAATAATACTTCATATTCGAAGGTGAACTTTTTTTTTACTTGTAACCTGGTACGCTCTAATGTACACACCGAATTTCGTGTTTCTAGTTGTTGTTAATATGTACCATTTTTATCCCTTCTTTGCCCCATTTCACCCCCTACAAATGAGAATGGTGCACGTTTTTGCTATAAGGGGAATGCGCATACCAAATATCAAGCAAATATAAACAGACATATTCAAAAAACATGCTTAAATACGCTAAAATATTAGGGATTATTATGGGTATTTTTAGTACTTGTGA
Source organism: Polietes domitor (assembly GCA_947397865.1). Lineage (NCBI taxonomy): Eukaryota > Metazoa > Arthropoda > Insecta > Diptera > Muscidae > Polietes > Polietes domitor. Next base: position 22,718,064 of record OX377618.1, on the reverse strand, counting down.
GGGAAAAATTTTTCCCTTTGGGCCGATTTTGCCCCATTTCAATCCCAACCGATCTACGACTATAAGACGCATTTATGGAAAATTTTAACGTTCTAGCTCATTTCGTTTAGATGCTAGCGTGCTTTCAACAGACGGACGGACGGACATGGCTAGATCGTCTTAGAATTTTATGACGATCAATAATATATATACTTTATAGGGTCTCAGGTCGATATTTCAAGGTGTTACAAACGGAATGACAAAGTTAGTATACCCCCATCCTGGAGGTGGAGGGCATAAAAATACTACTTTTTTTCAAAAGGTGTGTTCATTCCATCGCCTGTAACTCCTGAAATACTTTACCGATTTGATCGCAGCTATCGAGGAAAAAACCGTACCGCTTGACATGGAATGACTCATATGGATATTGAATTGGATCAATTGTACATAGCTACAATGAAAAAATACTTTGGCTACATCTTTTACTTACTCCAAGCTAGAGCGATTTCACACAACCTCTACAAAATTCATATTTTTCTTGAAATTACGACTGTCATTCACTTTTGTTCAAAAAACAAGGAAATTAAGTACACTTAAAGAAAAAAGTCGATTATTAACAGCAGCGATTGTCCGCAGGCAATTTTCTGCTATTACAGCAGTTTTTCTGCCATAACACCAGTTTTTCTGCAGTCTTGTCAACATCATTTACACTGCTAAAGTGTTTGCAGTCTGCTAAAAATGGTTGGTGATAATTAAATTATAAAAATAGATAAAACAAATAAACGTTTATAATTTAAAAGCCTTTCAGATTGACGTCGAAAACGAATTTAGCTCGAATTTCGTTTTATATTAGCTTGGGGCAATATACGTATCATAAAAAGACAATCACAATATCATTCGGTGGTAATAAATTCCCTTATAATAACATTTATTCTAAAAAGAGTTGTTAATACAATTTTTAACTGGCTATATTGTTCTGCATATATGCTTAAAGTTTCAAGAAAACAATTTTTTCTTTATTGCTAAAAACAGCAAGCAGCTGTTTGCTATTTCAGCAGATATACATCTGCTATCTCTTTTTCAGCAGAAAATCTGCTCTTACAGCAGACTGTTTGCTTTCTTTTACTGACAAATTCCTTTGAGTGTATGATTCATGGTATGAATGACTAGCAGTACCCGCTGCTTCGCACGCGAAAAAGCAAGTTATTCGTTAATTTTATCCGTCTCTGTTTTTGGATAGTATTTATTTAATTTTCTTTTGGTGGATATAGATAAATCTAAAATAGTAATTTGGTAAGCTCATATTAGCTAGCACTCACACACAGTCAAAGGAATGTGCTTGTCGATATGCACTATTTTAGCTGAACTACTTCGTATGTATAGTTTTCTACTAAGTTTTGAACAAAAAATTACAACCATTTATATCCTCGATCTCATGTTTCTAGATTCAGCCAGCCAGTTTATAACTTTTTGCACCTCTTTCCCAAAAAGTACACATTTTGAAAAATCACTATAGGTAACATGTGTTTTTGCTCTTCTAAAAATATGTACTTTATTTGGTAACACAGGATTGTACAGCATTTTTATCCCTTTTCGTCCCGCGCACCCCTTAGAAGTACAAATTTCGAAAAATCAAACTACTGCGTTGCTATATGATCAGTGGAATTTACACACTAAATTTCACGATTCTAGCTGTAATAGTAAAATTGGTAAAAGTTTTATCCCTTTTTGTCCCGCTCGCCACTTAAAACTACAAATTTGGAGAAATCCAATTTTACTTTGTTTCTATATGGTCCGAGGAATTTACATACCAAATTTCACGTTTCTAGCTGTAATACTTTAGTTCGTACAATTTTCATCCCTTTTTGTCCCGCTCGTCCCTTAAAAGTACAAATTTCGCAAAATCCAATTTTACTTCGTTTCTATATGGCCAGAGGAATTTACATACCAAATTTCACGTTTCTAGCTGTAATACTTTAGTTGGTACCATTTTTATCCCTTTTTGTCCCGCTCGTCCCTTAAAAGTACAAATTTCGAAAAATCCAATTTTACTTCGTTTCTATATGGTCAGAGGAATTTACATACCAAATTTCACGTTTCTAGCTGTAATACTTTAGTTGGTACCATTTTTATCCCTTTTTGTCCCGCTCGTCCCTTAAAAGTACAAATTTCAAAAAATCCAATTTTACTTCGTTTCTATATGGTCAGAGGAATTTACATACCAAATTTCACGTTTCTAGCTGTAATACTTTAGTTGGTACCATTTTTATCCCTTTTTGTCCCGCTCGTCCCTTAAAAGTGCAAATTTCGAAAAATCCAATTTTACTTCGTTTCTATATGGTCAGAGGAATTTACATACCAAATTTCACGTTTCTAGCTGTAATACTTTAGTTGGTACCATTTTTATCCCTTTTTGTGCCGCTCGTCCCTTAAAAGTACAAATTTCGAAAAATCCAATTTTACTTCTTTTCTATATGGTCAGAGGAATTTACATACCAAATTTCACGTTTCTAGCTGTAATACTTTAGTTGGTACCATTTTTATCCCTTTTTGTCCCGCTCGTCCCTTAAAAGTACAAATTTCGAAAAATCCAAATATACTTCGTTTCTATATGGTCAGAGGAATTTACATACCAAATTTCACGTTTCTAGCTGTAATACTTTAGTTGGTACCATTTTTATCCCTTTTTGTCCCGCTCGTCCCTTAAAAGTGCAAATTTCGAAAAATCCAATTTTACCTCGTTTCTATATGGTCAGAGGAATTTACATACCAAATTTCTCGTTTCTAGCTGTAATACTTTAGTTGGTACCATTTTTATCCCCTTTTGTCCCGCTCGTCCCTTAAAAGTACAAATTTCGAAAAATCCAATTTTACTTCATTTCTATATGGTCAGAGGAATTTACATACCAAATTTTACGTTTCTAGCTGTAATACTTTAGTTGGTACCATTTTTATCCCTCTTTGTCCCGCTCGTCCCTTAAAAGTACAAATTTCGAAAAATCCAATTTTACTTCGTTTATATATGGTCAGAGGAATTTACATACCAAATTTCACGTTTCTAGCTGTAATACTTTAGTTGGTACCATTTTTATCCCTTTTTGTCCCGCTCGTCCCTTAAAAGTGCAAATTTCGAAAAATCCAATTTTACCTCGTTTCTATATGGTCAGAGGAATTTAAATACCAAATTTCTCGTTTCTAGCTGTAATACTTTAGTTGGTACAATTTTTATCCCTTTTTGTCCCGCTCGTCCCTTAAAAGTGCAAATTTCGAAAAATCCAATTTTACCTCGTTTCTATATGGTCAGAGGAATTTACATACCAAATTTCTCGTTTCTAGCTGTAATACTTCAGTTGGTACCATTTTTATCCCCTTTTGTCCCGCTCATCCCTTAAAAGTACAAATTTCGAAAAATCCAATTTTACTTCGTTTCTATATGGTCAGAGGAATTTACATACCAAATTTCACGTTTCTAGCTGTAATACTTGTTGGTACCATTTTTATCCCTTTTTGTCCCGCTCGTCCCTTAAAAGTACAAATTTCGAAAAATCCAATTTTACTTCATTTCTATATGGTCAGATTAATTTACATACCAAATTTCACGTTTCTAGCTGTAATACTTGTTGGTACCATTTTTATCCCTTTTTGTCACTTTAAAAGTACAAATTTCGAAAAATCCAATTTTACTTCGTTTCTATATGGTCAGAGGAATTTACATACCAAATTTCACGTATCTAGCTGTAATACTTTAGTTGGTACTATTTTTATCCCTTTTTGTCCCGCTCGTCCCTTAAAAGTGCAAATTTCGAAAAATCCAATTTTACCTCGTTTCTATATGGTCAGAGGAATTTACATACCAAATTTCTCGTTTCTAGCTGTAATACTTCAGTTGGTACCATTTTTATCCCCTTTTGTCCCGCTCATCCCTTAAAAGTACAAATTTCGAAAAATCCAATTTTACTTCGTTTCTATATGGTCAGAGGAATTTACATACCAAATTTCACGTATCTAGCTGTAATACTTTAGTTGGTACTATTTTTATCCCTTTTTGTCCCGCTCGTCCCTTAAAAGTACAAATTTCGAAAAATCCAATTTTACTTCGTTTCTATATGGGCAGAGGAATTTACATACCAAATTTCACGTTTCTAGCTGTAATACTTTAGTTGGTACTAATTTTATCCCTTTTTGTCCCGCTCGTCCCTTAAAAGTACAAATTTCGAAAAATCCAATTTTACTTCGTTTCTATATGGTCAGAGGAATTTACATACCAAATTTCACGTTTCTAGCTGTAATACTTTAGTTGGTACCATTTTTATCCCTTTTTGCCCCGCTCGTCCCTTAAAAGTACAAATTTCGAAAAATCCCTATTTGTAGCTCGTCTGCATGGTCATTGCAAGGAACTCACCGAATTTCATGTTTATAGCTACTGCCGTTTAGTCAGGACGAAGGTTCGATGTTTATCCCTTTTTGGGCCATTTTATCCCCTAAAAGTACGAATTTCGTAAAACCCTTTCTTAGTCGACGTCTACGTCATATTTGGGAACTATCCTGAAAATTTCATGACCCTGGCTTCAGCCGTTTGGTCTGGGGGCTGGTCAATGATAAGTCAGTCAGTCAGTCAGTCAGTCAGTCAGTAACGCAACTCTTTTATATATATAGATTCCACATTCAACTCGCTCAATGTTTCCTTAAATGACTGTATTTCAGTTCAGTGTTATGGGCGCTCGCTGCCTGTGACATAATAAAAATACTTTCGAATTCCAGATATTTCGATCAAGATTTTTCGTCTTACACTCTTTGGCCAAATACGTATTTCATATCCTGTGTGGGGATAACTCATCGGTGGTGCTTCTGTATATATAAATTTTTATATATTTTTTGAAAAATTTATTTTTTTGAAAATTTGTGTTTATACAATTATTTGTATTGTATGGCGACAATGTGAAAAACTATTTTTTTTTATTTGAGCAAAAAATTCAAATTTTCAATTTTTTAACGCTTTTGTTATCGCAGCTTGTTATTCCGGATTAAAGAACAGCTCTAATATAAACCAATTTTGTATATAGTACTAATTATTGTTGATTTTTCATTCCTCTAAACTCTATCTCTCTCTTTCAACAGGTCCAACCTATGCCGAACTGCTGGAAAATCTTGTACATGATGGTCTGGGATTTAGACCTAACATAACCGCAAGCGAATACGAAGAATTCTTAACCTTGTTGCATGTGTGCAATATGGAGCACAAGGACATACCCAGTCTAACGCATCCACACATCGACTACATTAAAATTCTCAATAAAATGGCCCCAAACATCAGTACGACGTTACCCCACTGCAAATGGTCTAGTCATAAGTGGTCTGATTGTTCCGATTTATTTACAACGAGCTATACCGAGGAGGGTATATGTTTCACATTTAATGGTTTGCAAGGAGCCGATTTGTATCGCGAAAATACCGTTCAACACAAGCAAATGGGCACCTCAAGAGCACGGAACCGCAATTTGAGTTGGTCGTTGGAAAAGGGTTATGCTCCCAATAGTCCGTTGCACACATACCCTTCCAGAGTCTTGAGTTCGGGTTCAAAGGCTGGACTGACCATAAACTTACAAAGCCTGAAGCATGACATAGACTACGCCTGCCGTGGTGCCGTGGAAGGTTTCAAGCTCGTGCTGCATTCGCCCGCTGACGTGCCGTTGGTGTCGAAAGCCTTTGTGCGCATACCTCTGGGCAAAGAAATTTTGATTTCTGTCAAACCCAATATGATGGAGACCTCAGGCGACATAGCGATGTATTCTTCGGAGAAGCGGCAGTGCTATTTGAACAGCGAACGACCGCTGAAATTCTTTAAAACCTACAGCGAACAAAACTGCGAACGGGAGTGCCTAACCAATTACACGCTCAATAAATGTGGGTGCGTGAAATTCTCAATGCCTCGCACTCCCGATATGCCAGTGTGCGACGTCGACAAAATTCACTGCTACGTACCCGCTGAGAACGATTTGCTGTCATGGAGATTCAATGAACGCTACTCCGACAAACCCAAATGCAATTGTCTGCCAGCATGCAACACATTGGAGTATGACACCGAGTTATCTCGCGGGAATTTTGAATTTGAAAAAGCTTTAAAAGCCGATGATACTAATGACTCACGATTCGAATTTTTACCGGGTTCGGAAACGTCTACCTTGTCGATCTATTTCAAATATAATCAATTCAATACGTGTAAGCGCTCCCTATTGTATAGTATGTATGATTTAGTGGCCAATTGTGGTGGTCTCTGTGCTCTCTTCATCAGTGTCTCTATAGTGAGTATTATAGAAATATTCTATCATTTGACGATGCGTTTGTGGATAAATATGAAAGGGAAAAACTGAAAAGATCGGTATGAAGTTCGGCCGCAACGACCACCATTTATATACACTTCTATAGGGTGGGCCATTTAAAACTTTAAATTAGAATCGACTACAAAAAAAAATACTGACTGAACTTTGCCATTTAATAATGGAACACAATATCATTCATATGACTACCACAACTGGCCCGGCAGTTCCTCATCCGATCAACCCAATTTTTCAGTACAGCCCAAAATCCACACCAAACACGGATTCATTCAGTGGATAGGCGGCAATTTTGCTTATTGACATAGCCACCGAGATGAAAATGAGCTTCATGAAGGCTGAACGATCTCCACGTAAATTTCTTACAGACTCACTACTTTGGAAGTAAGTTTTTTTTAATATTTCCCAATTTTGTTCGACATAAACCTGAAAATAAAATTTAATGTTATTCTAAATTTTCAAAGTCAGAGTAATCGGTAGTTCAAATTTTAAATTTTAAACGGCCCATCCTATATTGACAACTGGCAAAACTACAGATCTACATATAGCTGATGTCGATTTTAAATTTTAATACAAATCTGCTTGAATCACTCACTCGCTTGTTTAACTCTGCGAAGCAAATTTAACTCTCCGAAGGAATTATTTTATAACAATTTTATACTCACTTGACAAATTATATTATATTATATCGGTTTACATTGAAAATAATGTCCAAAATTGCTTAATGTTTTTTTTTGAATATGCAAATGACTTGGAGGTAGATCTTGACTTTCTCAAAATCGTTTTTTGGACAACAACCTGTTTTAGAATAGGGCGAGGAGCCGAGGTGGACTTTTGACAAAAATTCCGCAAAATATGACATTTTCAAAAACCTCCCACTTGGCCAAATGATATCGGGAGTGAACTTTCCGTTGGCGTTTCACGGACACAACGTTTAAGAACAACCATAGACAAGAAATGACGAAGGCATTATCTGACACTGGGTTTGTGGCATAATTTTTCTCCAAGTTTTTCTATTGGTATCATTGGCAAATCGATTGCAGACAGTTCACCATCTGTCATATCGTGAAATGTACTTTATCGCCGTATCGCAAAAGGAATCGCAACCTTTTCGAAAGATACATTGCGAGGTTCGGTGTAGTTATTGCTACAGATTTGCTGACATTAGGAAGAACGAAGGTTTGTTTTTTGTTCCCCACTAATTATTTATTTAAGAATTTTACATTTTTTTGAAACGAACGCGATGATTATAGCGCCAACGTCGTCGTCGATTTTGAGTCAACGTCACTTTATATTAACGTCAACGTCAACATCAATTCAATGCTAATTTGGTATTCTGTAACACTATTGGGTCGACGACGACTATTTATCGATAATTTACACAAAACAAAAAACTCATCTCTCTCAGCTGATTTATGTTGTGTTGTATTTTTGCGGAAAAATATATTTTATTTCTGATTCAAATTCTGATTCGAGTGATCGAGAAAAGAAATACAATTTTGCAAATTAAATTTGAAAATTCGACAGGAGTCAATTTACCAGATGAAATGTGAGTGGCAAAACTTAAGGAATGTTGCTGCGTGTTTCGTTATTTCTTCAAAAGGTTCCAACGTTAAATAAAGTAACAATAATGCTTGCGGTGGAAAACAATCAAATCGACACCACAATTAAGATGTCTGGCCCGGCGATCACTCCAGCTGAGTGTCGTAAACGACTAACTTGGGACTATGAAAAATGCTGAAAGAAAGGACGCTTCTGTATCCAAACCACGTTCTACTTCTTGGACATCACATTTATCGTCCAGAACTGCGAATGGACGGTGCCCTCAAAATGTATCAGATATGTTCCAGCTGGCTGAGCGTGAATTGCTTGAATCTTTCGCTACTGGTAGCATTACGCTCGAATGTTGGCGACGATTTTCTTCTAAACTTTTCATGGTGTATGTCTCGGCGGACCAAAGACATTTAAATTTTTTGTTATTCTATCCAAGCATTCCATTTGGCGATGGCGCTGACATCGACTGATGCGCCAAATAATTCTTTATTTGGTACAGTAACAGCAGTCGACAAACTAACAAGCATTCTATTGCAAGCAACTCGAACCTTCTCAAAATTGTTATTAAAATAAATTAATTGATTAAATTGGTTTATTTTAAGTTTTTCAATTCATCCACAATTTTATTTTTTATCATTTTTGAACACTTAGAAAATTTAAAATGTTCAAGTCGTTACCAAAAAACGGCTACGACAAAAATCAGAGTCGCGTCAACACAATATCAACGTCACATAACTTACAGAATACCAAATATACGTCGACGACGATCGATAAATCTCAATATTGACAACGGGAATACCATTTTACAATCGTCAACGCATGACGGCGTCATTTCGTGTCGACGACGACGACTATCGGAATAAGGGTGAATATCTTTCAGTGGTAATAAATTCCCTTATAATTTATTCTAAAAAGTGTTGTTAATAAAATCGTTAACTGGCTATATTGTTTTGTACATATGCTTAAAGCTTCAAGAAAACGTTTTTTCTTTATTGCTACAAACAGCTGTTTGCTACTTCAGCAGATACAAATCAGCTATCTCTTTTTCAGCAGAAAATCTGCTCTTACAGTAGACTTTTTGCTTTCTTTTACTGACAAATTCCTTTGAGTGTAGATTTAAAAGTCTGAATTTATTGATAATTGTTATGGATGTTTTTATCTAAGCCTGGATAACAAGTTTCGATAACAAAAACGCAAAAAAAACATTCAATTACTCCAAGGCGATTCGCCCTTATTCTATTTGGCGTAGTCAACAGAAGACGACGTCGTTTTTTGTATTTTGTTTCAATTTCGTATTCCCGTTGGCAATATTGCCGTATTTCGATGACTGTTAAATTAAGTTTGGTATTCTGTAAGAAAAATTGGCGACGCCGTTGTTTTCAATTGGCGTCGGCCTTTTTAGTGTTGCCTTCAAGGTATTGTTTACGTTAATTTTGATTTCATTAGAAAATTAAATGGAAAAAATTAAAATAACAAATAAGCGCCAGTTCGAGAAGCTAGTGGAAGAGCTTGAAAAGAATCCATCACTAGCCAGAGGATTTCACAAGGGCACTGTTCCTAATAATTTTAATGAACAGTGGGAGAGTATTGCCACTGTGGTAAATTCTCATGGACCCCCAATTAGATCTGGTGCTGGATGGCAAAAGGTAAGGTAAATAGTTTGGTTAAAAACTATGCTGTTTGATGGAATTCTTTCTACAGATTTGGAGGGACCGAAAATTCAAAGTTAAAAGAAAAATGGCCATAAACAAAGCAGAAAGCAAAGCTACTGGAGGTGGTGTATTTAAGCAGCAAATACTGAGCCCCTTGGAGGAAGCTGTGGCAAATTTGCTGCAGTTCGAAAAACAAATAAGTCCAGAGGGTATGGTTCAAGGAGTTCCAAACACTGAAGACAGCTCAGCTGGTAAGATCCCTGGGCTAAAAAACGCTATGTTGCTGCCAATTTTATTGTGTTTGGAACAATTGTTGATCTTGTCCCTTTTTTTAAATGAGGCTCTATTATTTCCAAAACATATTTAAATGAAGGTTTATTCAGCCGAAAATAACTTTCAAATCTTAAAAAGGAATAAAAAATTGATTACTTAGGAAATTATGACTTCAAATATGTCTCTTACTTCTCTTCGGGCAAATTAAAAATGGAAGATTTCTGTCTAAGCAGTCTTCTTTCCAATATTAATTTTTTTGTTTTCTTCGTCACTCGATGAGTCCGAATCGGATAGAAAAAACATTTTTATTTAAACTTTTTTTTACAAACAAACTTTTTCCCACGAAAATAGCACATAACTTACATACAAATATTTCATCAAAAACAAGAAATAAAATGAATCAGCTGACTCTAACATTAGATATGTGTGCTGTATGTTATTGACATTTTCGATAAACAGGCAACGGCGTCGTAATACTCTTACAGAATACCAAATTAGCATAGAATTGATGTTGTCTTCGATTTGAGTTGCTGTTGCCTTGAAATTGCCGTTGATATTGCCGACGCCAAATAGAATAAGGATGAATAATTTCTCTAAAAACAAATTTGCAAAAAATAATTGGCTGAGATCTATCATGAACCAAGATCGATTTTCAATTTTGGCCATCTTAAATATGGAAGTAGTATATTTTTTTGTTATTTTGAATGCAAAAACTATGGGGGCTACATACCTCCCCATCTGAAATCTATTGCTATGTCAATGCCTACAGTTAGAGCTAACCAACAATTTCAATTTCAAATAAAAAATGTTTAAACGGGACATATCTTCTTCCATGAATTTTCACAGCTTTTGTGCAAATCATATTGCTACAATATGGGTATTAAATTGAAGAGATATTTTACGGATTTTAATTAAGCATCGATATATTTGTTTTCTTTTATCATCTTATTATTATTTTATGCACTTTTGCAATTCATATAATGAATATTTCTAAGCAGCAGATAAACCAAAAGTGCTGTCAACCTCTGAAAAAATATGTATTTTCTTCCGAACAAAGTGAGTGATCTCAACGCGTAAATGCATATGCAACGATAGCCTAGAATTATTTTATTGGTCAGAAAAAAATAAGCAAAACCATAGTAGTTTGTGGTATATCTTTATGATTTGGCCACTCTTGTCTACTTTCAATGTAAACACTTCTAAATGAATTATATGGTATCGTAGAATATTGACTACTCTATAAAAATATGGACCAATGTAGTCCAATAAAAAAGTCACCGCCAAACAGTGACACATTCGTTTTTGCCTTTACATTTAAATAAAGGGAGATTTTTTAGCTATTAACTTTTTGGCAACATTGGTTTAAACAGCTGACGCACGTTTCGTGTTTTGTTTCACTGTCAAACATCTTCAGTTTGGTCTATAATTTAACCATGAATCGTCTTACAAACGAACAACGCTTGCAAATTATTGAATTTTATTATCAAAATGCGTGCTCTGTTAAGAAAGTTCATCGCGCGCTTCCATTTTAATCGACCCACTGAAGCGGCTATTCGGGCTACTGTGACTAAATTTCGCACCAAATTTACATTGTTGGACATTAAACCACCAACACGCTTACGTAGAGTGCCAACTGAAGAAAATATCGCAGCTGTATCGGCCAGTGTTAATGATGACCATTAATTATCGATTCGTCGCCGTTCGCAGCAATTGGGCATCTGTTACTCAAAAACGTGGAAATACCAAAATTGGACTAAGCGGATGGACCATTTGAGGCGCAGTCAAGGTCAACATTTGCATGAAATAATCTTCAAACATTAAATTATATGGACTGGACCGTACTATCGATTCAAATAAAGATATCATGCATTTTTCTGAATTTTATGTGTTTTTTTTTTGAAAAACTTTCCTATAGCTTTTAAAAAATCACCCTTTACAATGGAAATATTTTTAACAAATATGATATGAAACTGTGTAATCAACAGAAAGAACGATTCATTAAATATAAAATGAGAAACTTGTTATTTAAAACATATGTTCTGATTTCCACAGATATTTCTGATTAATAATTATTCTATTTTGCCCTTTATTTCATCCAAAAGAACAAGTTTTTGTAAGACGCCTGACATTTGTGCAGTTGTAAAGAAAAACATCTACAGCGCAGTGCTGCATTTTCGCCCGATTATAATGATAATAATCAATATAATCAATAATACAAAACATTAAAATCAAACAGGTCAACTATACACATCATAACATAATCAATTTGCTCCAAAAATATAGCTGAGCAATAACAACATTTTAATAGCAGAAATGATGCTAAAATAACAAAGGTATTGTTCGATCTCCACCTTATTTTTTGTTGTACCGCATGGTAATATCCACCACTGATGATATTACCTACACAACACCCAACCCAACCAAGGACCCACTAAAACAACCATCGATTTTGATATATATTTTTTCATATTACTATATATATATATATTTTTAAATTAAATTAAATTATTATTACATACTTTGTTTTGTTTTCCTCAAAATTTTACTCGTTCATTTTATGCTTTTAAATTTTATTGAAATATATATATAATAGAATATATATTTAATTACGCTTTTGTTTAAAATAAGAATGACATAAATGTATTGTGTTTGCTGTCTGGGGCAAGTGTAATTAATATTTAATATGAATAATATTATATAATTATGTATGTATGTATATGTATTCATATATATATATAATATTGTATCTTTGTTATTTTGTTCTCTCAGATAATTTATAATAATGTACAGGGTGTGTTTGTTTATTTGGGTGTAAGTATAATTTATGGTATTAAAATTAAGTGTTATACAAGTGTGTGTGTGTGGGTGTGTGTTTTAATGATACAACATCATTTTTGTTCTAGCATTGAAATAACTATGTATTTGTTAAAACATTGTGTGGGGGGGGGCACGATAATGAAATTGAAATATACGTTTATTGAAAGTTTTAAAAAATTATTAAAATTGTTTAGGTTATTTCTCATTTTCCCATTTGTTTTGTTTTTGATGTTTTATAAATTGTTTTCGTTTGTTTTGCTATTTGGATATTAACTACACTGTTTTATTTCTTTTGTAAGTTGTTATTGTAATTGTTTAGTTTTTAGTTTTGCGACTTGCTTTATTCTCATATTTCTATTACTACTTTCATGTATATTTTATAAATCGTTTATTTATTGTTGATAACTCTAGGGAGTGATTAATTTTCTAATAGCACATTGTTGTTGTTGTTTTCTTTTGTTTATTTGAAATCCTTAATGTTCTTCCTTTCAAATTTATTCGAGTTGTATTTACTTTTTAAATTATTACGTATATATATGTATGTATGCATGTATATTCAATATAATTAAAATACTTTTCCATTTTGTAGTTTTATTATAATTTGTTTTCATAGTTTTTTTGTTTGTTTGTTTTGATAAAAAAGTTGTGCTTTTCTTTAAAAAACAAAATCACCTGATTTGTATTATTTGCTTTTAAGTAAAGTATTTTGTTTTCGTTTGTTTTCTTCATGTTCATATTTTTTGTTTATAAAAAATAAAAGGGGAAATCTATGGATTTTTAATTTAGTAAATATTTCTGTATTACTTCGCTGAGGTGGAAAAATTCTTTAGAATTTTTTTTTAATAATTATTATTAAATGTTACGGTTGGTTTCACTAAAATGTTGTTCATAATTGTTCAATACTGTTTTGGTGTTTTGTTTTTAATTTTCATATAGTACTATATATATATTTTCAATACATTTACAATACTAAAATTAAAATTTAGCTAATTTTTTTTTCATTCTTCTTTAAATATACGTACAATAATTTAAAATTCTCAAATTAAAAACTAAAATAAAAAAGTCAACAGAATTTAGAAAGAAAAAATATCTGTAAATTTATGAGAAGGAAACAAAAGAAAAACTCAAGATGGCAGTTATTTTTTTTAACAAAAGATCGAATTTCTTTAAAACAGAAAATTATATGTTTGACTCTGCATAAAATGTTTGGCACATTTTCAAGGCATTGCATATTTATGTATTGTATATAATTTGGTTTTTAATTTCCCTTTTATGTTGTAAGCTAATGGATCTGTGAAAAATATACATAAAGGTGTGTTCGGCAATTCACTTTGTAGCCAGCTGCAATTCCAGTTATACACTGACTTCCAACCATGGATCGTATTTCAGATTTGCGAACATGCTATCCAGACTTTAATTTTTCATTATGAAACTTAATTGACGTCGAGAAAAATTATTTTATAAATTATAAATTCACATGAACTTTTCCATTTTCATATTCTTTGTTTACAAATCAATTGTTTGCCAATATAATTGCCAATTTTGTATAATTTTCCCGATTTAGCTACTAAATGTTTCAAAGTAATGATAATCACAAATTGGAAATAATCCAAAATTTGTGGAAAAAATGCAAAATGTCCTGGAAGCCCTGATTTTCGTGTAGCCCAGAATTTTATGAAGGCATTTACAAATACAGTTTCCGCAAAGCAATAATCTGCCACAAATAATGGACATCCTAACAATAGCAAATGCTTTTCTGGCTTTGTAGCTCTTCGAAGAACTGGAGTTTGCAGTATTGAACGAAACCCCACATGATTTATTATTATAAAATAACCATCGAAACTCTGAACAAACAAATGCAAGCAATAGATGAAGACTGGCCAACACGTATTTTTAAGCTTAAACTTTGAAAATAAAATAGTTAAAATTGAAGAATAATCGTTAAAATACTGAATACTTTTAATTGTTGTTTGTGCTTATCCTACTTAGAACTTTTTAAAATTCCACAAACAAATCTTCACTCACTTCAATACAACTATGTTTTTTTAGATATACCTCAGATAATCGAATGAAAAGCTGTTCGCTACGGACTATTTACTATGTTTGAAAAAAAAAACACAATATTAGTTCAAACCCATACAGGGGCCTGACGAATTTTTGATACGGAAGTGCTGTTTTTACGATATTGACGAGGACAAGCATCCATCATATTTTACGGTCTTTGGTTTTACTCTCTCATCGTTCTCTTTGTCGATAGAAAGTTTATTAAGTGTTGTTTTGCTTGTTTGTTTTAGAATTTCCACTGATAATTGTTTTTGAAGAAAGCTTTTCTTTTAAGTCTAAAACTAAAATGTATACAAGTCATTCGAAGAAAATATTTAAACAATAAATAACTATTTTTGATCTCTATAAAATAGTATTCTAAATCGTTTTTAAATTCTGTTGTTTTTAACTTAAATTCTTTCAAATGTTTATAGATCATTATCTAATCCAATCGAAAGTTATGGTCGAACATTAATAAAATAAACTTTGAACGCCTCTTCTGCAAAACTCACTTTCCTGACCTAACATACCATTGTTGGGTGGCTTTCATTTTCACTTTGGATACATCCAACAGGTTACGTGAAATAAAAGCTGAACGTGAAATTCACAATGTTGAAAGTTGAAACCACTATGTAAGCTATCACAGTGGCGATATAGAATTTCATATGCCACATGTCAAGGCGTATTTATATCAGGTGAAAGCAAGGCGTATTTATAAAGGTGATAGCAGGAGCCCAGCTGACTGAATTTTTTTTCATTCAAAAGTAACCGAAACTGTCAAATCCCATATATTTTGCTTTGACATTATGGCTCACCATTCAAAAAATTACTTGTATTTTGTTGTTGCCGAATTTGTTGTTGTTCTAGTGCTATCACCTGTATTAATACGCCTTGGGTGAAAGCAGGAGCCCAGCTGACTGAATTTTTTTCATTCAAAAGTAACCGAAACTGTAAAATCCCATATATTTTGCTTTGTCAGTATGGCTCACCATTCAAAAAATTACTTGTCTTTTTTGTTGTTGCCGAATTTGTTTTTGCTCTGCTGCTATCGCCTATATAAATACGCCTAGACCACATGACAATTGGGTAAGGTTATTCGTAATATTTCCGTCTTCAAGGAGGCATTCAACTATTTTATTTTTAATTATTTTTCCATTTTTTTTTTTAATTCTGAACGTTTTCATTTTTTGTAAAGATTCGCTTTAAATCACGATTTGGTCGACCAAACTAGTAATCGTTGAAAAACAATTGACTAGAATCTTGGTAGATTCTATTTGTTAGAAATATACAGTTGCCGACAAAAGTCAACATACGACCCACATTTTTGCGTTTTAGCGAGTTCCAAAAAATATTTGAAAAAGGTAATGATGCGGTTTTGTTTGAAATCGTTTTTTATTCATATAACAATAACAAAATGCTTTACTTCAATATAAACTTAAAAGATATTGGCAAAATAAACAAAAAACACCTTGACAAAAGTCTACATACGACATAGCATCCCATTCTTTACGTCATTTTTTATAATGTACTTTATAGGAGAATTGACGAAATTTGTATTGTCATTTGTCTTGTGCTTGCTCTTCTTTAAATACATATAATTCAAGAAACATTAGTCCGCGAAAATGGCTTCTCGTAAAGAAATTGCAACTGATATTCGAAATTTAGTAATAAAATGCAGAAACGAAAGGAAATCTTTAGGCGAATTAGCTAAAATGGTTAATTTAAGTAAATCAACTGTCCGAACTCTATGCAAAAACTTCGAAAATACGGGTACTGTTGAAAATAAGCCCAGAAGTGGGCGTCCAAAAAAACTTAGTCGACGAGATGAAAGCTTTATTTTAAAAGAAGTTAATGAAAACCCGAAAGTGAATGCTACAATGTTGTCCAAACAACTCGCAGAAAGGTCGGATACAATTGTACATCCAAGAACAATTCAAAGAAGTCTGAATAATAATGGTTTCCGAAGCAGAACGCCACACAAAAAACCTCTTATAAGTGAAAAGAAACGTAAGCTTCGCCTTGAATTCGCCCAGCAACACTTGGACAAGGGATTCGACTTCTGGAAGCTGGTTTTATTTACGGACGAGTCGAAGTATAATATATTTGGAAGTGACGGGAGAGCCAAAGTATGGAGAAAAGCGAATACGGCAATGAATCCGAAGAATTTACTTGCTACGGTAAAGCATGGTGGTGGCAACGTAATGGTTTGGGGTGCCGTCGCGGCGTCTGGAGTTGGAAATCTTGCGTTTATTGAGGGTAACATGGATCGCTATCAATATAAATCCATATTGGAACAAAATCTGAAGGCATCGGTCGATAATTTAAACCTCGGAGAGTGCTGGATTTTCCAACAAGATAACGATCCGAAGCACACAGCCCAATTTGTTAAAGATTGGCTGATTTACCATGCTCCAAGACAACTTTATTCGCCGCCACAAAGCCCCGACCTGAATATTATTGAACATGTGTGGGAGATTCTGCAACGCAGGATCCGAAAACATCACATAACTAGCGCCCAAACGCTAAAAAACAAGCTGGAAGAGGAATGGCGACAAATATCATCTGCGGAATTGGAAAACTTAGTTGCATCAATGCCCAGACGATTGCTGGCTGTTGTAGATGCTCATGGTGGACCAACAAAATATTAAATTATATAATAGTATCATTTTGTCACGTTAAATTGCATTTTTTATGTCTCATCTCAAACCGTATGTAGACTTTTGTCAAGGTTTTTTCTGCGTATTCTGTTAATATCTTTTGTGTTTATATTGAAGTAATGCATTTTGTTATTGTTATATGAATAAAATACGATATCAAACAAAACCGCATCATTACTTTTTTCAAATATGTTATGGAACTCGCTAAATCGCAAAAATGTGGGTCGTATGTTGACTTTTGTCGACCACTGTAAATGCTCTTGAATGCGATTACAAATTCAAGTTCAATCAGACACATGTACAATGGCGAGCGCATGTGGATACATTAGGATCAAGTTTGACTTTGAGTAGGTGTAAAACCCTTAAAACTGCAACAATTGCACCGGTATTTGTTTTAATTAAATTTGTATTTATCGTAGAAAAGGTGACAGATCGAAATCCTTCAGCATTTAAAGGATTTCTGAAATTTCTTTAGTGCATATAAAAAGTCACTTATGGACGTTCAGAAACGAAGTAGTAAAATCAGGTAACTTGACCTACAAAATACGAATGATCCGCCACTGTATATTATGATAAAAAGCTACTAAATAAAAAAAGCATACATCTACATGTGTACAAATTCGAGGTGTCGGTTTTTGTGTTTAGGAATTGTTAGGATCAGAAGTGAATCGCTGAATACCTCCGAATGTACAAAGTACGTGTGTGCAAGTGCAATTGATTTTACACTTTCGGTTGAATTGATTTGTTTTTTAATTTTCAACACGTAATTAATGTAAGTATGTCTATAAATATTGGTCCCAATAAAATAAATAAGCATAAACAAATTGAATTAAACATACTAAATAAATAAATTCAAAAAAGTTGCAAGTATCAAGTAATTGTAGAATAAATTTTGAACAAATGTGGTCAGATTTTTCGAATATGGAAGTATTTTGATGACAGTGATAGCTCGGCGATCATATTTCGTTTGTAGGACCTAAATAAGTTCATATTAGACTATTGTAATGATTGTTGATTCATTTGTGTATACATTCATTCAGGTGGACCTAACATCACATCATGTTTTGTTTACAACGACAATCACCACTCCATTATGGTTTGAAAAGGGTAAAGTGAAAGAGAAGATGCAGAGAAGCTGTAAGATGAATAAACTATCAACCGATGGTAGCGAAATCTCAAATGTTGAACGGCGAAAAATTAACAGATTATTGATTTGATTCCTTAGTAACAATTCTGAACGTTTTTGTTTTATCTTCTACAGATTCCGTTCGATTTTGTAAACACTTTTTTGAGTATTAATAGATTTTTTTGTTAAATGTTGTTTCTAATTAATTTTTGGATGTTAATTCATATACAATCCCAATTTGGATTTTGAAAATGATTTGATTTCACTGATATTTTATCAAAACATGAATTTGACATTTTTTAACTGTGATGATGATGGAAAAAATGCAACGACTGCGGGAACTGTCGAAATAATACAACTACATAATTCCAAACGTCGTTGTTATTATTAACTTTGATTATTACTGATTGAATTACGACTTGGCTGAATCTTGTTTACATACCTTTCTCAACAGAATATGTTACAACTCTATATATGTCTGCCAAATGTGGTAAGACAGTTAGACACATTTGGTAGTTAGTTCTGATTTTAGGTTAACCAGACATTGTTACATTAGGGGCTAACCTTCTTTGTCGATATTTTATTTTACCTATATTTTAACGATGACCACATTCATTTTCGATTGGAATTTATCAATAAAATGTGTGTGTTTTGATTTGAATATTGAAAAGAAATGAAAAATACTCACCATGCCTATGGTCGAGGGCAGACATAGAAGTCAGCGAATATAAGATATGGGATAACAAATTGCCTACAAATAAGTATGATCTTTGGGGCCTACACAAAAACAACTAACATCATTCATATGAACGAGCTAGAATGATGATATATGAATATGGTGGATTCTTCCTTTAACATTTTTCTCTTCATATTTTGGTACAACAGTCCTGTACTGTTACAGACTATCGACGTTTATAAAGGCTTCCAACCTGGTAAATGACAATGACCGGTTGTAATATATTAATAATCCAGACGGAACCCGATTTCTCTTGCCTTGGTCATCCCCATCTAACGTATCAAAATTACAATTAATCACAGATGCTTGCGTTAATTAGGCACTGGTTTTGAACCCAGAACCCTAGTTAAATGAAAAAAAAATAATACAATGTAACCGAAAAAAAGACCGAAAACCAAACTTATTGAAAAAAAAAACAAAATTAGATTTGTTATTACAAAAAATTACTAATTTATTACTAAATTTATATTAACTCAAACAATAAAAGTGACGAAAAGAAAATAGATATTTTAGGAGAAAAAGAAAAGCGGAAAACACAAAATAAAATACATGTACTTTAACAATTGTTTTTAGACTTACATTAACTAATATAATTACGTGGTTTTTTAAATCTTAACAAAGAAAAAATAATTAATTTAACACAATTTTTGAAAGTATACATAAAATGAAAAACTGCAGAAAAATTCATTAAAAACAAAACAAATTTGTTAAAAAAAAACATCAAAAGAAAAAATAATTCATATAACAGTTTTTGTTGCTGTTGCAGCCGAACTTAAATAATTGATGCCTTGTGTGAATGGGCTGGATTGGCAGCCGATACCGTGCTGGTGGTGTTGCTTGCCAACAATTCGGACGATTTAGTTTTTTGACCAGTACTGGTGTTACTGCTATTACTATCCATCGACCAATCCCAATCTTTGCCCTTGGGCCGAAATTTCGATGACTTGTGATGCTGGGAATGTTGCTGGTGCTGCTCCAAAGCTGCAAGTGCATTGCCTCCAATGCATTCCAAGTCCTTGTTGTGATGCAGAGCTATGCTGCCGCCATCGACCTGATCTGAGCCTACTGTTTCGAGTAGCGGACCATTGTGGGTGGTACCTGCCGCATCGGCCGCTGTGGTTGAGGAGGAATTGGAATAGGCCAAGATCTCATCGCAATCATACTCCCAGTTACGTTCACAAAATTTCTTCTTGTAGTGCTTTTCCAGCGACGACTTTGATTTGCGTTGATACTTCAAAGGAATCTTCAAGTTATTGCTTTGATCCAAACTATTTGCTACTGCGCCGCTAGGTGGCGGTGTATTGACAGCCACACTGGGACTGGGCGTTCGCGGCAAACCCATATCAGACAAAGGAGGACTTTCGATGGCATTCGGATCCTGAGGGGATGAACAATTTTTCAGTGTTATTGGCATTGAATTCATATCCGAATGTGTGGATTTCATGCTGCTGTCGCTCAAATGATCCTGATGCGAATGATGGTGGAGATGGCTATGATGGTGGTGCCCCATAAAGCTACTATTGCCACTTGACGTGCTGCTACCACTGCTGATGGGCAGGTCCAGCTGCGACGATGTCGATGAGGTTGAGAGGAATGTTCGGGCCGCCTCCGAATTGCTGCTGCTGTGTGTTATGCCAGAATCGGGCGATGTATTACAACTGATCGACGAGGGCACGGTATCGTTATCTATGGATCTGCGCGTCTTGTCCAATTCGGTGGAGGCAAATGCCACTAAACGATCAAATCCCGAACTGACGCGATGTTGCCAATGAGTTTCGTCATCTGCTGCTATAACGTCATCTATCCAAAATATGAAAAAAGTGGTGGGAGGACGAGACAAGAAACAATAGAATTTTAAATTATTTTGTTTGCTTCGAAATTTAAAACAAATGCAGATTGATTGGTTAATAAACTTTGGATATTTTATTCTATCAACATGTTAGTAGAATGTATGTAAAACCAAACGAAAATTTATATGTATGATTTACATGAGAGTTGTTAACGAGAGGAGGAACATTTTTTCTTTTTCTTATTTTTAGGGGAAAATCTCAACCATATTTTCCACATTGAATTTAATAATTGCAACGAATAATTATTTAAATCCAAAATGAATATTGAGATGTTCTGACCGACTGATTGTGGTGATTGATTGATTGCCAAAACGAGTATATATCTTGCAATAAGAGATTTGCCAAGAAACATCGTGATCTTTTGAGTGTGTGTGAGTGTGTTTCTTTCGAATCTTACATAAATTAGTACAATAATTGTTAAAAAGAAATCAACATACAGAAATAAAAATTAAAAATCCTAGAATAACAAACAAACATACACGTATGTTAGAAAAATGTATAAAAACAAATAAAATGATACAAGAAACAGGCATTTGGATGTAGTAGATTAAAAATGATTCTTCGAATAATAACAATAGAAACAATGCATACGTGTTCGAAGAATTTTGATCATTTTTGTTTAATATTTCATTTTAAATTTTTGCCAATAGAACGAACACGAATGGATTAAATTTCCGAAATAGTCTACTGAGCTTTGGGTGGTGATCATAATCACTTATATTCTTTTTCCCCTATTTTTATTTTATATTGTTGTTCTATGCAAAGTTTCGGGGCGATTAACAATTTTAGTTACGAAGGAATAGAAAATATATACATGGTGCTTCGAATACTCATCGTAGACTCTATTTGAATACTTGAGGTATACTAAAATTTGTGATAGCATCACAGACATGAAGACGACTAAAATTTGATTCTTTACTTTGTTCAAAAAATAGTTCTAAAAGTGGAGGAGTGGACAAGGACAATGACACCCATTGTAGTAAATTGTTGTGTAAATTAATTATTATTATTACATCGAAAACGGTGGTGTTTTGTTTTATTTTGAATAATCATACAACAAGAAAAAAGTATTTTTAAAACACTTCCAAAAGAAAAAATGTAGCTTTAATCAGTCTATGAAAAAAGTGAGTCGTTCAATTCTAAACTTTGAATCAGCTAATTAAATTATTGCAGAGTGCCTAGTATGCCTACCACAGACATACAGAGATGCAAGATTAAAATCGTCTTACATTTACATTTGATATATACATATATATTTACTCTGTAGGGTCCACAGTGATTATTTTGAGATGTTAAACTTTTCTTATAGCAAATTATTAATCTACACCTTTTTAGAAGACTACATTGATGATTATTCGAGTCTAGCTCTTAGCCACTTAAATCCATTGCAAATAAAGTAGTAGAAAGTAAAGAGTTATATACATATAAAAATTACAAAAAGGCCAACACTTAAAATTTATACTAAAACTAAAATAATACTCAAAGCAGAAAATAAGAAAGATCTTAATTATCTCTTTAAACAAAATGATCGAAAACATTCGATCGCGAATGCAGTGTTCAAGACTGCAACACATTGAGGCACAATCCAATGTTATTGTGTAGTTTTGTAGAGGTGAGTTTTGAGAACACAAGGAAGTATTTGTGGTGTATAAAAATGAAAGAACAAAAAATTTAATTTAAAGGAGAAGTAAAAAGAACTTTATTCATGCTAAGTGTGATGCATTAGTAGGAAAGATATAAACAAAAATTAAAATGATTCTTTTAAAAAATATATAACTAATTAATAACAGAACAAATCAAAAACAAAAGTACCACATTTAATAAATAAACTTACCTCATAAAATTAACTTAACAAAAAAGAAATTTGATTTACGCATAATTAAAACTTTGGTTATTATTTTAAATACATAAACAATAAATATCATTCTTTCATTTCATTTGTACTAATTTATGTCTTTTTATCTTTCTTTTCTGATTGCATTTTCTTTTTCATTATATTCGATATGGTAGGTTGGTTGGTTGTTTTCAGATATTGTTTATTTTTAGTCTTTTGTCGTACTACTATCGGCAACAATAATTCCAATTGGGTTGGTTGGATTGTGGTGGTTTTGGTGGTGGTGGTAGTGGTGGTTGGTATGGTTGTGGTGGGATGGTATTTGTGATGGAGGTAGTATTTGTGGTGGTGGTAGTTGAGATTGTGTAGTACTACGTCTATAATCGAAATTTCGTAATGTTGTTGAACTAGTAGTAGTAGTAGGAGTAGTAGTAGAAGAATCCAATTTAAAAACTGTTTGAAGAAGACAAAAAAATCAAAGAGGAAACAGACAAAAGGGATTATAAATAACACAAATTTTGAAGAAAAAATCTCAAAGATTTCCTTAAACATGTCACTGTTGTTTGGAGTATTGAAAACGAATTTGTGGTGGGTGTGACGGTGGTGGTGGTGGTTTGTTGAATTACTTTTTTAAATTAGTGTTGGATGTAGAAAAGAATT
Organism: Polietes domitor; assembly: GCA_947397865.1. NCBI lineage: Eukaryota > Metazoa > Arthropoda > Insecta > Diptera > Muscidae > Polietes > Polietes domitor. Next base: position 22,694,548 of record OX377618.1, on the reverse strand, counting down.
CTTTTTCGGGTTATTAGAGTAATGTAATTTTATTTACATGAAATATATGGATGATGGTTGTTTCTTTGAGAGATACGTTTTGGGTGAGGGGATAGATGGGGAATAGAAAAGAACTGTTTCAGTTTTTATTTGATTAATTTTGTCTGAGGTGAGAATAGATTTAATGATTTTAGGTTATGTAGAAGAGAAAACTAAGATCCCTATGGTAAAAACAAGGACTTGCAGCTTGTGGTGTTTGTTGTCTCAAAAGAATGATGTAATTTTACTTTCACTTTCTCCCTCCACTACCACGGGGTAATTTGTCTGCATGTCGTTCATATAATTCCTACTAACTTTGAAAAGAGTTCAATCCAGTGATTTTTATGATGTACACATAATATTCAAGGAAAGTTTTGAGAATGAAATTTTAATTGGATTATAATAATTCAGACAAAAGCTATATAATAATATGAATTTTGCAAGTCTATGATAGAATAGCATTAGTTGCCAGTATCGAGTTTATTGTTTTTCTTTTATTATTTATTATGTTTGACCCAGAGTTCGATTAATAGAACAGTAAACAATAAGAAACAGCGAAAATGAATTTGGCTGGGCTTAAATGGGTTAAGGTAAATGTAAATAATCGATCGCCAAAAATATTGAGCTCATGACACAAACTAAATTTACTGTAGGAACGATTTGATTTTTTTTTCAACCATTACAATTCTATATAAAGATTTCGTTCAATAAACTTCAAAAATGTATGCCTGTGAATTGACAGCCATTGCATTTGCCTGAACATGATGTAACATAATTTAGAACGTAGAAGAAATTCTTTTACAAGAATACTCAAATGGTGGCTTATTTCATTTATGAAAATTATAGTCAGTCAGCATTTTAAAGATCCACCATAATTTGATTTCATTTATCTATTTCATGTTGTTATTCAAAGCCATCGGATCGATTCAAAACAAATTACAAAATGCTTTTTTAACATGGCTAAAAACTATTTAATCATATCTTATAGTATGTAGTTAATAGATTACAAAAACGCATTCACAGAGCTAAATACTACTCTATTGAATTATAGGTAAATATATTAACACATGGTCCACGAATTTTGTGGCTAGAAATGAACTGGTTTTGGAAATAAATATCTCTTGTATTGTACTCCCGCAAATAAAAGGAATTTTAAAAACGTTTATTTCATGGATTTCAGATTCATCACATAGCTGAGCAATCGAATTGTGCAAAATTAATTAAGGGAGTTATTGATGGGATTGATTGTTATATTACTTCTGATACTTTAGGAAGTCGCTATACCTGCGAATTTTCATTTATCTTTTATTTTTATCAAAATTACATTATCAACGTAACACTCTATTAACCCCCAGCTTGTAATGTTTCTCATCACCTGCTGCTGAATAACAATTTAGTAGTAGTAGAAGTTTCCCTCTTTCTAAAATTGATTTTCTATAAAACTTACTACAATTTATCAATTTAAAATATACTTCGTACTAACTAACACGTTTAAAGACAATAAACCAACCTAGCTTGCAAATATGATTCCGAGTTAATATTCTATCATGTCACAGAAATTTTAACAAAACGATTTAATTCATTTTTCGTAAATCGAAACAATTTGCATTTCTTCTTCAGCTATTGCGTTTTTGTTAGGCCTTCTGTTTACCGTTTTCGTTTCCGAATATCTTTCGTTTTAGAGATCTAATACAATATTTTTGAACCTCCAGGCAAATGAATTGTAGTCCACTTTGTCCAAGAAGTTTCTAGGTGAAACCTGGTCCCTTGTTCTATGTTACCAATGGGTTAAAGTAAAGTCTCGCGTGTGCCCTTGGCCTTCATAACAAAAAAATATGACAGCAATGACAACAACAACACAACATTTAAACAAACACAAACATACAAAAATAGACAACATAAAAAACATTTAAATAAAACAAAAATAATGATCTTTGAAGTTGTTGTGCTCTTTCTGAACTGAGAACGAAAAATAAAGATTTCTTATTTGTTTAAATCGATATAAAATAAATTGCAACAACATTATTGTATAATTAATGAAGATTAATAAAAAACTAAAAAATATATATAAAATTGACAAAAAGGCAAATTGTTGTAACATTGTAAACGTAATATTGTCGGTTGTTATTTGCCACTATACCCGTCACTATCATGAACTTGATCATCCGCAAATGATTGGTCAATTGCAGGTGCGGCGGCTAAATTATAGGCTCTGGGGGGAGAGGAAGAAGGTGATGAAGGTGGTGAATGTGATGCAGAGGTGAAATTAGTGGTGGTGGTTGTAGTAATAGCATAAGTCTTAGAGATGAAGTCATGATCGCGATTTGGACTGAGTTGTTTGAAATGATATTGGGAAGTTGTATCTCGTGGCGTTATTGTTGTGGTGATAGTGGCAACAGTAGCAGTAGTTGTGGAGTTAGTGGTGTAATGTAATGGTTGGTATTGTTGTTGATTATGGTGGATGTTGTTTTGGTGTTGGTGGATGTGAAAGCTTTGAGTGGAATTATTAGAAATGTCAAGCTTACCATCATCTGCGGCACGACCTCCCACAACACTATTAGGGTTTGTCAGAGCTGCTGCAGAGGAAATGCTTGCCGAATTATGTGATAAATGCTGTTGATGACTGTTGTTGTGAATATTGTTGTTATTATTATTGTTGTTGTTGTTGTTCGTAGTGGAGGACGAGGAAGAGTGATGATGATGATGTTGTTGCTGTTGTTGGTGGTGGTGGTGATTGCTGTTGTTGTTGTTGTGGTGATGGTGTTGTTGTTGTTGGTGATGATGTTGTTGCTGTTGATAATGGCCATGCTGCTTATGATGATGACTATTATTAACAGGCGTCCTATTGTTGGCCGATGATGATGACGACGATGCCGACGCAGATACGGCTGAATGTTGTTGTTGCATAGATCGTACATCATCACCGCCCATTATTGAATTAATTTCGGGACTCATGAGTAAAGGTTCCAGGGTTAATTTATTACCACGTCTATGTGTTGAAGAAGACGGCGAATGCTGCGGATAACCACCAGCATTATGATGATGTCCGTGATGATTGCTGCTAAGACCACCATTTGCATTGGCATACGGATTGCCTGAAGACGACGACGTCGACGACGATGACGTTTGGCCATGCTGATGATGCTGTTGCTGCTGATGGTGGTGATTGCCACCACCACTTGCGTGCGCCATTGCGGGTTGCTCATGCGAATAGTGTGGCACTTTAGAAGCCCTTGGGTGATTATTGGTCATCGGTGAAGTGCGCTTTACTCCAACTGCAATGAATAACAATGTTATTAAATAGTATCCCTCAAAACAACAAAAAATCATTCTTAACAACTAGAACTTACGTTCCACCTTCATGGGGGACCCATTGTGATGGTGGCTATTATGATTTGAAGAAGTCGGCTGCTGTTGCTGGCCGTATGAATTGTTGCCACCGTAATGATCAGCATGGCGGTGTTGCTGTGGGCCACCTCCCCCGCTGCCGCTTGTAGTGGATGCAGCAGCTGCACGTTTTTGTCGTTCCTCGTGTTCTTCGCGAAATTTTCGTGAAGCCATCAGTGAAGCGGCCAAACCTTTAATGGCACCAAATTTGAAATATTTTATTATTGCAACAGGCAATGGATAAACCATTAACTAACTTACCTTCCAACGGGGGGTTGGTACCATTCAAACGGTTATTTCGATTCGAATGTTTATCTTTGCCCGATTTGTGTGCATGTGAGGAGGCCGGTAGATGTTGATGTTGCTGATGCTGCTGCTGATGTTGTTGTTGTGGCTGTTGATGCTGTTCGTCCTGGAAATAAGCCTCGAGACAAGGCTTTATTTCTGCTCTTGGTAATGCCACCGGTTGATATTCTCTATTAGAATTCGACGAAGTTGAATTATTTCCAGAGTTCGATGAAATCTTAGCACTACTCGAAGGCAAATGATGATAGGACGACATATTGGCTGTATCTCTATCGCGATTATTATAATGCCGTGACGACGAAGAAGACGGCGTCGATGAAGATGACGATGATGTAGGTGCTGGTGCTGCTGTTGGAGCTGGTGCAGGTGGTGCCGATTGGGCTCCGTTTGATCCTGCCATAGATTTATGCTGATATGCAACATTTGCCAGGGTGGCCAAGTTATGAGCGTACGCTGATTTAGGTTCTGAAGCCGATGCAGACCTTGGTGATATTTCAGCATAACCACCCGGTTGTTGAGCGGGCGGCGGAATTCCCGTATGCTGTTCATCCATAACTTTAACGTGAACTCGTTCCGGCCGTTGGGCACTATTATTGATTATCATACGTTCGCGTTCTCGTTCACGCTCCCGCTCGCGCTCCCTTTCATTGGAACGATCTCTTTCGCGTTGTTGCTGTTGTTGCTGCTGCTGTTGTTGTTGTTGCTCATTGCCACTTGCGTATATACTTCGATCTAATAGATACGGATTGCGATCACCTGAGGCAGAACCTACTGTGGACATATTAACAGCTGCATTAATGATCGATTGATGGGTTATTTCCAAAGTTCTTTCAATTTCGCCATTAACCAAATCCCCTATTGTTTTCGAAGCCATGGGAGGCAGAGAATTGCCGCTGCCACTGCTGTTGCCTGTCCCCGAGGGTACATGTTGATTTAGTTTCTCTTGTGACAGATGACGTCTCAATGCCATTTTCGCCGGTGATACTTGTGTGTAGTCGGGCTGTGATGAATTCGAACTTGGCCGACTGGGCGGTTGTTGTCCATGATGTTGGGCTAGAGCTGCTGATTCTCTGCTGTTACTTCTCTCCATGGACATCAAACGATCACGCGTGGGTGGATAATAAGATAAAGCTGAATCCGAATTGGCAGAACTTGAACGCACCGGTTCGTCAATTAACATTTCACGGCTACTTGAACGTTGTTGGTGACCCAAGTGATTCTCTATGGGTGGTTGTTTAAATTCCAATGGCATACCGTGGCTATTGGAATTCATCATAATCTGTTGCTGGTGATTATGTTGCAGATGGTGCTGTTGTTGTGCTTGTTGCTGCTGAGCTAAGAATTGTTCGTAGCTTGCAGCACTTACAGAACTGCGTCTTCTGATCAGGTTATGTTCCGCAGATGGATGCCCATACAGATGATTGTTGTTCATGAGCTGTGGTCCGGTTGGATGGTTTCCAGGGCCATGCTGTTGATGATACTTCGAAGAAGATTTTGACGATGTAGCAGCGTTGACTACCGCGGAAGACGTTGAATTGATCGGTTGCAACATGGCTTTGGACGACGTCCCATATTTGCTTTGTGGCGGTGGTGGTGGCAACGCTGTATTTATGGGCGATATTGTTGTGGTAGCATTTAGGTGGGTCATGCCATGAGTAGCCACATTAATAATATTTGACAGAGAATTATGAGTATTAGGTGGTGGCGGAGGCGCAGGATTTCCCGCATGTTTACTACGCTTTGGAGCTGGTGATTGCTGCGGCGTTGGTGAGACTTCCACTTGCACTTGATTCACTTGCTGAGCCTTACTACGTTGCTCCTGATCCTCGTTGAGGGCAGATGTTATAATACTCTTGAGCCTATCCTCAAAGTTGGCCACTTTAGGGGATTCTTGAATGCTGGCCGTCGGAGTTGCGGCATTCGAGTGGCTTTTACGCATGCCTGGCATTTCACATTTGGGCAAAATGCTGCTGGTCATCGCGGGACCATTCACCGATCGTATTGTGTTATTCAAATTGTTGGCTACGGGAGCAGAGCTGAGTGGGTGGTCACCACCTCTTTGTTTGGGAGCTGGCATCAATGTAGAAGGATCTGGGGGTTGAGAGAATTGACCAGCGAATGCCAACCCTGGCAAATGTTCATTACTCGCAGAACGTTGATGTTTAGTTCTATAGGGTTTATCTTCGGGATGATGATGCGGCGGAGGAGGATTGTGAATATGTTGCTGATGGTGGGCTGCTGGCTGGTGTTGGTGTGGGTGATGATGTTGTTGCAGCTGCTGATGCTGCTGCTGTTGTTGTTGATAGTGGTGATTATTTAACGACAAAGATTGGTGTTGTTTCGCATTTGCCATAGCCAATTTGCCAGCTTCAATTTTTCTGCCAGTTTCCAAAATTTTCTGGGCCAATACCTCGGGATTACTTTCCTCGATTTTACCGACATCGGGAACGTCGGGCCATTCTTGAGAGCGAGAGCGATGGTCGCGAGCCCGTCTTCCGGATTTGGCAGTGGTTTTGGTAACAGTTATAGACGGTTGCATCGAAGCGGTATTTGGCACTAAGGAGGTAGGGGCAGCGGATGCGGAAGAGGAGGAGTTTGGATTCGCCACATGATTTATTGAAATCGTATTCACATGATTGTGAGTAGTGAGTTGTAAGGGTTGATTTGAAGGGGAGTTCATGGAGGAGGAGCTGACGGGGTTGGCTAATATAATATTAGTACCCTGGGCCAACAATGAAGCTGTCGCTCTTCTTTCTTCGGCTGCCTTTTCCAAGCTTGCCGCTTCCTTTTCTATGCATGACACCTGGGCCACCAATTTCTTTCTCTGAGCCAAGGTGTTGGCAATTTCTTTCAAGACAAGCTCATGGGCAGCCGCTTCCGATAGTTCTCCACCGGGTAAATCATGCGGTTTTGTTTTGCCATTAGCCCCACACATGCCTTGATATTCCGGCAGGTGTTGCAATTGCTTCTTCAACAATCTTCGTTGTTCCATTTCACATGCGGTAACCTGACTTTGAATCTTCTTGGCTATACCCTGCAGTTCCTTGTGACGTCCCACAATTTCCTTCGCCTTAGCTATAAGGTCATTGGGCGAGGACACATTGATGCCCAACTCATTCATGCGAACTTTCAGCAATGCCACACTGTCGTCTATCAAGACTTTGATTTGTTTGTCCAGCTGCGAAGCCCGATTCTTGATACGTTGCTTACGTTCCTGTTCCAATTGTATTTGCCTTTTGATATTGGGTATAAAAGCTTTCGATTTCATTTGATCTATCATGGCCATGTACTGAGAACGAAAAACGTCCAGTAGAATTTGCAGAGCATACGGTGTGTCTTGGGGTGCCGCGGGAATATCCAGTTCTCTGTGAGTCATACTTTCGGTCAACAATGAGGTCAACTGTTGATCGACACAACCAGGGGCCGGGGGTAACTTCTTGCTCATTGCCTCAATGGAAGTCGAGAGCAATGTTTGTTTGTGCAAAACTTCTAAACCGGCAATATTGGCACATTTTCTTCCTCTGACTGCGCCCTTCTTCAAGCGACCCTTGCGACCACCGCCTTTAGCGCCGCCCGTAGAGTTGCTGCCAGCATCTTCTTTCGACGAATTGTCCTTGGACGCAGCGGCAGCCGCTTCGGCCCGCTCCTTCGCTGCCGCCTCTCTTTGGGCTGCGGCAGCAGCACTTTTGCTGGCAATGGCCGCTTTGCGCGTCAATTTCTTGCGTTTCTTTTGGGTTGTTGTGCGAACAGTGCGGGTGGAGGATGTTGTCGTCGTTGTTGTTATGAAATTGTTGTTCTCCTCTTCTTCGGACTGAGAGCTTTTGCCCTTCGAGCTGGCCCAATCGGACCAGGTTTTGCGGGTAACGGGACCACCACTTCCGTTGCTATTACCACCATTTGTGGTAATTGCATCATTATCACTTTCTGTTGATGTCTCCATTTCCACACTGCGTTGTTGTTGTACTTGTTGCTGCTGCTGTTGTTGTTGCTGCTGCTGCTGCTGTTGTTGTTGCTGCTGCTGTTGTTGTTGCTGTCTTGTTTTAGTGATGGTGGTGGGAGTGGGTGTGGGAGTGGTAGTTGTGTTATTAGCATTGGCCGCTGGTGAGTTGGTACGAGCTGTTAGCGACGAATTAGAATTTTGCGAGTTACTTAAAGCTTGATTGTTGGCTTCACGTTTGGCACGATCTCGGGTGGTGCGTGTGGAACCCCCTAAAATTGAAAAAAAAACAAGCGGTATCCGAGTTAGAAAAAGTTTAGCGTAACGTTAGTTTGTATGACACAAAAACACTTTGGGAAATTTTAAGGGCTAGTTTAACAATTTAAAATATTGGAGAACATTAACAATTAGCACTTTTTCTGGATGTTAAAACTGATCGACGCATACTTTTTTGTAGGAGTTTTTATTGTCGAAATTGAATTTGAAATGAAAAATTGCCATTGACGTCGCGTTTGCGTTGCGTTCACTCGCTTTTACATTTATTGAAAATGTAAATTAATCAAAGGATATAGTTGTTTTCAGTGTCTTTGTTGAATAATGGATATTCTCATAACAACTTCCACAATGTGTATAAAAATGAATGAATTTCACCATGAAACCGTCATCTAACCAACGAACATTTGGAATGAAATGACGGGGATTTATATACCAGTTATCATCTTTTAATCAGTTGAAACACTTTTTACCCAGTTCTACGTCAGGTCTATTAAGCTGGAATATAGCTATGATGAAATCTTTACTTAAACATTCCCAAAATAAAATCAAGGCAGGTATGTAATTAAGAAGGGGTTCAACATACGACAATCTGATAATCAGCTAATTTGATTTCAGTGAAACTTGTATGACTTTAATATTAGCTTTTCTCTGGTGTGAGTTCATATAAAGATCCCCGTTACTTCAGTTCTTACAATCAATAAATGTACGATGCTGGGATGACATCTTTCGTAGGCGAACGACATAGCTTTTAGATATATTGTTGGAATTATTGTTACTATATGACTTCACTGAATGAATAAACGAAAATACATAATTTCGAAGTGTACTTCATTCAGTATGCCCTTTACGGAAGCATTTAATATTATCTAAAATCTATCGATAATCCTTATCCTCCCACTATCATTATTATTCAACAATAAATCAAGCATTTCTTATTATTTTTCAAACTCAACAACAAACATTTTGCCCCTAATGACAATTTCTTAATTGCAGCAACATCCTAGAGTTTCTTCACCCCATGGAAAGAAAAACATTCCCATTTTGTCGCACAGTGTATTCGATGGGAAGAATTTCTTGTTACACTTTTAAAGTAGCCCCCATCGTCATGAATCTTCGTACATTTTAAATATATATTTAACTATTAGTTAGTTTATGAAAATGGTAATTAATGAAATAAAAACCAGTTTTACAGAAAAAACTAATTTTGGAACAAGTGAAATAAATCAAATGCGAATAGAAAAATAGTTTTGATTAGGAAAATGTTTTGATACATCAACACAATTTTTGATAAAAAAAAAACAAATTCAAGAAGGAAAATATAAAACCAAATTCAACGATGAATTTGTGATTATAGTATTCACTTTTTTCGTAACTAAAAACGGATGTTGACTCCGACAGTATGTGTAATACGGAGAGGAGATCGTGATTTCTCAATTTAACGATGCTGTGAAACGACGAACAACTTTTGATGATGAAAAAAGTTTGGTGTTATAACTCTACAGCCCACATACGATGGTAGCTTTTAACACGAATTTGTGGTGAGCGTTTTGCTTTCGAGTGATGGTTAGGATATGAGATGCTGATAAAAAAGACGTTCCAGGCCCGTCGTAGGTTGGCCACAACTTACCCACATGATCGTTTTCAGCACCTTTTTGAGTTTTGAGACGTTGAAAGTAACGCTCTAATATAGTACGATCGATGACATGCAGGTAATACGAAACCGGTTTGCAGGTCCATGATACAGAACCCTTCAAGGGGGGTATTTCGCTGACATGCATAATCGTGCCAATATCGCTTAAATTTCTGCAAATAATCAGAGATAAAGTAAAAGATTAGTGTGATCATAGCTATTTTCATATTCAACTTACCTATCCGTTATGCGAAAATTCAGAGGGCAAAATGACTTCGATGACACTACCCTGGCACCATCTCTCAGATCGGCAAATCTCTCCTTCAGCTGATGATCAACGTTCGGCCCGAAAGCAAAATTATTCACAAACACCAACGATGAACTCGTTATCTTCTCTCGATGTTCGTCGACCAGAAAATCACCTTTGAGCAACTTGTACTCACAGAAGCGTTTGCCAAACCATGCCATAAACTGGCGAAAGAAGGTGTCCATGCGTTCCGCGTAACGCGCCGGCGTATCGGCCTTCTCAATGCCAATACAAGTTTTCAGCGGAAATGAACCGGCCATTTGTAGGACGACTTGTCCCACACCCGAGCCCAAATCAATAAAGGTGTCATCATTTGTGACATTGACGTGTTTTATCATCTGCAGGACCAATTCGTAAGAGGTTTCTCCGTACACTTCCGGTGAAAATGGCTCATAATTGTTGAGTTTATCAGGATCGAGTACGGCAAAATTGTAAACTAATTGTAAAATATGTCTTAAAAGACTGGGATGAGCGAACTTATTTAGACGCTCAGCGGGCAGTGAGGTTCCTTTTTCCTGCAAAACGAAAGAAAGGAAAACAACAATTAAGTTGGCTGCAATGATTGCAATAAGGTCAGTGGAAGATGATGAGGCATGATAAAGTAAATATTTGGTTTCCAGAAGTTCGAGAAAGAACGTTTTTTAAGAAAATCGAGAAAAAGTACTGAGATAGGAACATTGAAAATGGTATATTTGGAAAACATAATGGTGTGAAAATGGGGTAGAAAAGGCTAGCCCTACGTGGTGGAATATGAAGAGGCGACTTCAAAAATTGACTACATAGATACAAAGATATATACAAACAATCCTTTTGGGACCTGCATAAACAAATTTTTTAAGCGGAAATTTCAACCTCATTAAGTGGGATGCAATTTTTCTCTTGCCTCTATGCGTGGGATTTCGTTTTCATTGTCGGTTTCTATAAGTGGGATTTGATATTTCAATTGCTTTACCTTTGTTAGTGGGATTCCAAACTAGGAGAGATATTAATTTGTCATTGTGGTCGTTTTTTGGCTATAGGAATTTTTGCAGACTTACCAGAAGTGGAAGATTTTTTGCTGACATTGTTAGGTTTGTCATAGTATAAATATTCTAAAAGGCGGAAACGCTAATAAAAATCATATTCAATTTACGGAGGTAAAGCTAGCGACTGAATGGGAAATTGGGTTTGTGGGAAACCACTATTACAGGGAATAAACGGACAATGAGCTCTCACATATTGGACTGTATATATATATATATATTATTTTTTAATTAAAAACGCGGATCTCCTTACAGTGTGCGATTGATTAAATCAGTATCGCTATCCTTTGGGTGAGAAGTGAAGGTCATTTTACGGCGAACGATCAAAAAATCACTCAACTATTACTTGATTTCTATAAAACGCAGATAAGAAAAATTTTAACTACGAGCTCTTTACGTACTTTGCTGAAGACACAACAAATTATAGACTCCTGTGGTTTATATATTTCTCGTAATAATTGAGTACTTTTGGATCGTTCGTCGTAAACGAACGAATAGCGATTGGATTATGAATTATAAACTAATTTTAAAAATTTACAATATATTTTATATGATATACTTACCAATGCTACAATACTGTCAACAGCTTTATTGAAACGATCGACAAGGTTTGTCATAGTCTTATAACAGGCAGTGTCTATATGATTAAGATTAATCTCCTCGAAGGCCGACGAGATGCTGGGCAGTTCATCGCAAACAAATTTAATTGTATCAATAATATCGATGCCATTGTCGTGACGATCCTGGCCGGTGCCCACTTGCAAGGGCCACGAGAATGTTATGACCTCTGAAGAACCAGCTGGCGAACGCAACACCAAGTCTTTGACTTGAGGTGTTGCCATATCTCTCCAATGACCAAAGACAAATAAGCAACAGATTGGCTGATATTCCCCAACTCAATTCAACGATGAAAAAGTACAGAGGAGTACAATGAACGAAGGTTGCGCCAACGGCGAGTACGATGGTGTCCTTTCCTATTCGAGATGATAATGTTGATGATACTTTCGTTGTGATCTCAGTGTTTGCTTGACAGTGAATGGAGAGAATTGATCGTTTTATTGTTTCCGTTGACGCTGTTGTGGTTATAGTTCTCTTTTTCTTTTTGCTGAAGCGGGTGTGTAATCTTGGTTGGTTAGATGACGATGTTGAAAATTGCTAGTTGAATTTTAGAAGTATGACGCCAGATTATCGGTGGGTGTTTGTTGTAGAGTTTTAAGATCTCTTTTTTTAACGATTCGATTTTTGTTGTTGTTTTTAGGGGTTGTAAAGGCAGTTTTTTGTTTCTGTTTATTTTTCGTTCTACTCTAATGATTTATGATGAATTCAAAATAAAATGATGGGCTGCGTTTTGTAGTTGTTGTTGCAGTTGCAGTACTTGTAGTTGTATGGGTAGCAAAATAAATTATCGAAATATAACACAATATTGTTATAAATTAATTATAAAATAATAAGTTTTGAATCAGTTTTACGTAATGATGGCAGGAAGGTGGTTAGGTTTGGTTATCTCTGGAGTTTTTACTTTATTTAGTTATGTCTTCCGTTTTAACAAGCGCTGTGAGTGAGAATTGTTATATAGCTATTTATGTGTTTATTTTTTCAGTTTGTTTGCTTTTTTGCTTATAAATCTTGTAATTTGTTTTTTTTTACGTTATAAGAAGAGCAAACATTTAGCAAGTCTAGAGTTTTGTAACGAACGCGCGTTGTTACAGCATGAAATCCGGCCGTACGCTACGTTTACAATTAAGGTGGCGGCGGTGGCGACAACGTTTACATTCACGTCTTGCGTAATAATGATAACGAAATATAATAATAACTGATGATAATTGCGTAATTTTGTTCGGCTTTTGTGTGGCTGTACATTAAGAAAACGATACATTTTCGCACGAATACAACATTTTTATGGGCGTAAAGTGTTCTTCTCTAACGCTAACCGTTTGCATAGCGCTTCCGTTTCCGTGTTTTTATTTTCTGGACAGAAAGAAATACTAAGCTAGTCGTCTTCTTTTGTTCTGACGCAAATGTTCTCTTCTCCCTGGTCAAAATTTCAATATTTCGTAATTCATGTTTAATCTGAGCCGTTTTTTGTGTGTTTTATATCTTTTGCCGCGAATGTATGTGAGAGCGCAAAAAGAGTCTGAAACAAGAAATAGAAAATGGGAGAAAAATGTCACAAATAAATAGAATTATCAAAATATAGTATGAAGAAAATATAAAATAGAATAGAAAAAAATAAACGGAATAATAATAAAAATAAATAAAAACTAGATTATAGACAATAAACAATATGGATGATATTTAAATTGAATGGATGATATTTAAAGGGCTAATTCAAAAGAGAAGAATTATTTGTTAATTCAAATAGCACCATTTAAAAAAAAATCCTAATATTTATTTTTACAACTGATCTTTTTTTATATTGAACCGGTAAAAATATAAAATTACTTTAATTATAATTGGAAACATTTCTAAAAATTTGTATACACATTTTTTAGTTTTTTTCGTTTGTATTTTTTTTTTGGTCTGTAATCAATATTTGATTTGAACTGGGATATTGTCCTGGCTCAAGACCATTTTGCATCTATATTTAATAGAATGAAAATTTATTTACAAATGGCATGGTGACATTTATTACTTGGTTGCAGACTACCACGATCATGATTTCGACCATGTCGAAAATCGTTTCAAGTGGCTTCGCAGCGACTTTTCAACATAAAACCCGGCTTCTATAAGTAGATGCTTCTCACAAACAAACGAGAAGCACAACTCACTTGCCGAATTTGCATTTAAAAAATCGCACCAAGCAAAAAAGCACACATGCCATCTTACAAGCATCTCATTGAGTTGCATATGTAAGTATGTGTATACCCTTCAAAAATGCCACATTGAATCAGTTTAAAATCCCTTTTTGAACCACATGTGGTACATTTTCATATTAACCCAAAATACAGATGTGTCAGAGAAATTCAACTCTGCTGCATTCAGAATCACACAGGTCGTATTTAAGAGTGCTTATTTTCCCATTCATACCAGCGCTAATAATCAAAATTAATACAATTGCTGTTAGCTTTTTTCGATTACCAAAACGTAACGATTACAAAATCATATGGTGAAATATTTTCTGACTGAGCATTACCAAATGCCACAAGAAACTCTAAGAGAATAAAATTTAAATAAACATCTAGAAACATCTAGTTTTTAGCGTGTACAATTTCTGAAAATAAGCTTTTTCATTTTATTGTATGAAAAAAAAATTCGATTTGCCGTCATTCTGGGAAGTATTTTTTTTTTTAATTTAGAATAATTAAAAAAATATAGGTATGTTTTACTTACTACTGCATTTTTTTAGATTTTTGTAATAAAAAATTGAATAGAAGTAAAATTAGAAAAAATGCCTCTTACTAACAACATAGATTGTTTGCTATCTGTCAGCTACCTATCTGCTATTAAAGCAGTTTTTATGTCATAACAACAGTTTTTATGTAGTTTTGCATCAGCACTCAAACTACTGACTAAAACTACAAACTAAAATATAAAAATAAGATACAGAATGTGTCATTCATTTCATTCATTTTCTATCTACAAGTAATAATAAGTTACATGTAATACATTTCTTTCTAAAAATATTGTTAATAAGCAAGTGGCTTGCAGTGGTTTAATGTATGCAGACTTTCCCGTTTAATAGTTTATATATATCGAGAATTTTTCCGATATATATATATACAGTTGAACTTCGATTAACCGTGGCTCTATTAACCGTGATTATCTATTAACCGTGAAGATGAGTGGTTGATTTTTTACCTCTATTAACCGTGATTTACCTCTATTAACCGTGATGCACATGTCCATGTGACTGCTTGTTTGTTTTTTTCGTATAATACACACACATCTCTCATATTAAAATTCGGTGATTCCCCTTTTTCATGAAAGTGTAATTTTCATATCAAATTTCATATTCATTCATCAGTCTGAAATTTGATCTATCAAGACGTGTTTTCCTTACATCATGCCACCGTCAAAAGCTATATCCGCGAAAAGAGCAAGAAAGGTTCTTTCCATTAAAGAAAAAATGGAGCTGATTAATGAATACTCAAAACGTAAAGTACCTTTTAAAATGTTGTCTGAAAAATATGGAGTTGGCATTCAAACTGTATCCGATTTAATAAAAAACAAAGATCGGATTTTAAAATTTTGCTCGATACTGATTCAATGCTTGGCCTTAAACACAGATATACACTAAAAACATCCGAAAATCCAAAAGTTGATTTCGCAACATATGAATGGTTTCGGCAAGAAAGATTTAAGGGAACTCCAATTTCAGGTAAGTTAACTGAAATCGAGATATTGTATGAACTTAAACTGAAATTTGCTTCTGAACTTCAGGCGAAATGATTGTCGAAAAGGCAAAAATGTTCCATTTGAAGTCAAACATGAATTCAGAGTGCACTTATTCATTTGGTTGGTTGGATAAATTCAAAAAACGTCATGGAATCCGTCGACTGAAATCTACGGGAGAAAAGGAGTGTGCTGATTATGAGTTTGCTACGATGTTTGTGGACGACTTGGATGAAATTATTAAAAACGAACAACTTACAACTGAACAGATCTACAATGCAGACGAAACCAGTCTATTTTGGAGTTCTTTGGCTAGTGGTAATGAATATTCTATTGAAGGGTACAAGGAATCCAAGGAGAGAATCACAGTGCTAGTTTGTTCAAATGCTGCAGGAACTCACAAGTGTAAATTGATGATAATAGGAAAAAGTGCCCATCCAAGAGCTTTAAAAATCGTTGAACACATTCCTGTGATTTATAAATCTAATAAGAAAGCTTGGGTAACACAACAGCTATTTCTGGAGTGGTTTAATCAAAATTTTGTACCAGAAGCAAAGGAACATCAACGGCGCATCGGTCTCAAAAATAACTGTAAAATACTTTTACTATTAGACAACTGTCCAGCACACCCAGATGTAAATGCTATGATATCTGAAAACGTTACAGTAAAATATCTCCCACCAAATTGCACGTCCTTGATTCAGCCTATGGATCAAGGAGTAATTCGGAGCTTCGTGGGACTCTGTAACTCCACAAGTTTTAAAAAGAGTTTGGAATAACTTACTATCTCATAATGAAGATGCTCCAAATAGCCTTGTTGAGATACAAACAGATATAACCATACCTTCTGGATGTACGATTGATGCTGTCGAAAAGTGGATGGTGTGCGACTCTGATGTCGCTCCGTTTGCTATTATATCTGAAGACGAAATCGTAGACATGGTTACCCAAAGCCAAGAAGATGAGCTTGATTCAAATTCCGAGGAATCAGATGGAGGAAATGCGGACGAAACGCCTACATTGGCTCAGGCAATAGAGGCTAGTAGTATTTTGTTATGTTTTTTAGAAAACTTTAATTGTCCAAGTATTTCAGAACCAGATAAAATGCAAATATATCGCATACAAACTCATTTGTTGGAAGAACAATCAAAAGCTAAAAGCATAAGACAGACTTCCATAAAAGATTTTTTAAATAAATGTATGTATTCCTAGCAGAGCTGTTAAGTAATGATTAGTAATCGTAATCATTAGTAATTAGATTCCTTTTTTTAAAGTAGAAGTAATGATTACAATACGATTACATTCAGTTTTATACGATTATTAATTGATTACGATTACAAGTAATCAAAAAATAATCAGGATTACTTGCGATTACTGAAAAATAATCAAAAATAATAAAAAGTAATCAAAAATGAGTTCGACTACTTTAAAAGATTACTTTTGATTACTTTTGATTTTTTGTGATTACTTTTGATTATTTTTAAAGGAATCTTGTACATTACATTTATTGAAAAAAAAAACTATACAAAGTTAAGTTAGGGTGAATGGGTGAATGTTTTGCAGAGATTAAGCCAAGAATTGCCGGAATTAACTATTGACAGCATAACCAGCAGAGTTTTGGATACTCTGTACAGTTTTTACGACAAAAACTGTAATTCGTTTAATTTTGAATCGAAAAATAATAACATATCGACTATGCCCGATTTTTTTGATTTCAGTAATGATGGTGAGCTAATGCGTGCATTACTTTGAATTTTCAACTTTAAAGATTTCACTTTGCAGATGATGAAATTAACACAAGTTTATCTTCAAATGACCAAACCAAAATTGACCGACGATCCAATATAAAACATCAGTTTTTCAGTTATTTAAATGATAACTCAAGTGCTGATGACATTTGGCAAAATTATGATTTGCTCAAGGAAGCATTCATTTATTTTAACACACCCTTAACATCTTCAGCACCAGTTGAACGACTGTTTTCGTTTGCCGGGATCGTAAACAGCCCAAGGCGGCAATCATTGTCGGATTATTCTTTTCAAAAATTAGTTTTAATGAAAGCCAATTCAAATTTTATGTAAATGAGAATTATTATTCATTATTTATTCATTTTATTGTAGCAGAATTTAATTTATTTATGTTACTTGCTTAATTCAGATTTTCAATTATTTAGCGGATTCACCTTAACTTAACTTTGTATAGTTTTTTTTCAATAAATGTAATGTACAAGATTCCTTTAAAAATAATCAAAAGTAATCACAAAAAAATCAAAAGTAATCAAAAGTAATCTAAAGTAGTCAAAAGTAATCAAAAGTAATCTTTTAAAGTAGTTGAACTCATTTTTGATTACTTTTGATTATTTTTGATTATTTTTCAGTAATCGCAAGTAATCCTGATTATTTTTTGATTATTTGTAATCGTAATCAATTAGTAATCAGAAATTGTTGAATAGTGGATTATATAATCATTACGATTCTTTTTAAAAAGTAATGTAATTGATTACCAATCGTAATCGAAATTTAACAGCTCTGATTCCTAGAGATATGATAAGTTATTTATAGAGGCAGATTTAAATGTTTTGTCAAAAATAAATAAAAATAATAAAAATTATACATGTAAAATTTTATCTCTTTTAACCGTGATTTTCGGTTATCCGTGATTAGCCTGGTCCCGAGCATCACGGTTAATCGAAGTTCAACTGTATATATATATATATATATATATATACCCATATATACCCATACGATACGTTGTATAGATTATATTTCATTAATTTTGTAAGAAAATTATACTTTATAGAAAAAAGTAGCAGTTTCAATTTTTCACGATAATATCATAATATATGTACGATAAAACTGTAAGTGTAAACTCTACGATAGCTTAAGAGGAAGAATGGGAATTTTTAATTGAAAAAATACATAATTTAAAAATAAGATTCTCACTTAGTTTCTTTATAGTTATATGTCATATTGCTCTATGTATGTTCCTAATGTTTTAAAATAGCAATTTGTCACTTTCATAATAGAATTATCTTTTCAAAATATGATTATAATTTTGTTGCACAAAAAAACCGCTATTTCAGCAGAGTCAAGTCTGCTTTCTTCATTTCAGCTGGAAACCTGCGTTTTCAGCAGGCTTTACTAACAAATTCTTTTGAGTTGGAGCTTTGGTTAAAATTAGTCAACCAGTCAGTGATTCGCCAGTCAGTGATAAATCTTCTAGTTAGGTTTAAACCTCTAACATGATTTCAGTAGATAAAACCTAGTCAGCTTATTCTCTGTCAATTAACTATAGATGTATTAAATAATACTAAATCGATAGCGAAAATTTTTCGAAGAAGCATTTGTTTTACTTTACATTTTTCCCGCCATAAAACGACAACTACGCCTAAACTTTGAGTCATCAAAATCGCCGAACGTTTTCTCATTTTATTATGTTTTAAAGGATTTCCTCTATTTGATTTTCTTTGTCTATAATTTAAACAAAACCCAACGTAATCAAATTAGATTTATTCGCATTACACGCTATCACGAGCAGCCATTTCGATTTCCATTTTCGCGCTATTCGTTGATAAACACATTTAAATATTATTTATAAATCGATTGCCATTTATCAATAATACTCGTAGTAACAGTAACAGCTACACAAAATATATGCACTTAGACTTGACCTTGTCCATCTATCGCGCTAGTGATGGGGTTTGCATTTGGCTTTGTTTGTTTTTATAAATTTTTCGTACTTTTAATAATAACACGTTTGTTTGCATTGTTATTGTTAACTGGCAATAGTTGCTGCTGTTGTTGTACTTGTAGAATTTGTAGTCGTCGTTGTTGTTTTTAAAAATGTTGTAATTTAACAAAAAACAAAAACACGAAACAATTTGCGTAACCCTGAATTTATTGCACAATCGTGTTAAGTTACATTAAAATATGCTTAAGAAAAAAAATGTAAATGTACACATAGAAGTTTTCTAATGTGAACGAGTGAATATTATATAGAAAACGTCAGAACAGTGGTAGTAGTAGGTAACAGCTACTAATAATTGAAGGCAACATTTATTCAATAATCGTAGAAAATCTACAAATCGTGGAAGTAGAAAAAATGGTGTGTTTTTTTTAGCATAAAACAAAAGAGTAAAAGTAGGTTACTTTATTGAATGGGATCAACATGCTGATTGTTGCAAGAATAATATGATTACTGCTAAGGCAATATTATGGTGGAAAATTATCATTGTGGATAAACATAATATAGTTGTAGCTAAGCATGAGATTGTCATTATGATAGTATTGTGATTAGGTGCAGTCATAGTATGATTACCCCAGCCATAATCCCAGTTTGCCCAGTAATAATATGGTTACGGCAATCATATGCCTTCGCTGCGTGAGTATACCCATTTGTAGCGCTGAATAAATCTTGACTTCGTATAGGTCTGAATAATCTGCAAAAGGGGCAAAGGTGTTGCTTTAATCAGCCCATAAACTCAGAATGCAACTAAAGCAGGCTTTACACTGTGCTATTTAGTCATGCTATTTTTGTTCAAGAGAAATCGCATGAATTCTCACCCAATAGGGCTGTTTACACATGCAGATTTATTGTACAACTCTGTTCCCACACAACGATTTTCGTTTGAAGATTTCACTTTAAAACAATTTATCAACAACGGCGACAAAGCATTCAAATCCTCCTGTGCCCAATATTTTTGGGATTTTATGGAAACTGATGATATAGCTTTATGATATGAATTTATTTGACAGCTAATTTGGGTCCCAGGGATTGAGCCGTATGACTAAGACCATTGTGGTTAGTAGTTGCAGTGAAAGACCAGAGCCTCTGGTAGGAATCGAAAACTCCACGCAGATAGCCGAGAACGCTACCAACTCGACTACCGGGGCGCTCATTTCAGAGTTTATATTTTTCTTTTTGTGATGACAATATATCGATAACTTATAGATATCGGATGTTGGTCAATTCAGCAAGATTTGGTTCTATATTTATAAAAAAAATAGAAAACTCAATATTTTCCAACATTCAAACCTATCACACTTAAATAATGACAATAGGGCTGTTTTTCTTTAAGCCGTGAAAACAAGCTGCGATAACAAAAATGTTAAAAAAAATTAAAAAAATATTTTTCAAATATAAAATTTGAAAAATTTATATAAATATGAAAAAAAAAAAAAATTAAAAAAAAAATATTTTGTGTCGAATTTTTTGGACTTAGCGTCGATAACCATAAATTTGGCTTATCTGGGCTAAGTTCAAAATTTTTAACACAAAATTATTTTTTCAAAATTTGTTTTCAAATTGTTGATATTGCTTTTGGCAACAATTTTAAAAAATATATTTTTTTATTTAGATTTTTGTTATCTTAAAAAACAGCCACAATATTAGGCTTGTTCAGTTAATCCATTGATTATGGAATATTAAATGACAAAAGTTCACGATACTCGATGGATGGAATCATATGTCCATTAGGGCGTACCTCAAAAAAAAAGTTCGCCGTACACCTTCGAATATGAAGTATTATTGAAAGGTAGTTTCAAAAAAAAATTTTTATTTTTTTATGCCGAACGTAGGGGTCGCGCTTTTACATTTTTCTATATAACTTGTATTTATAAACGGATTTTAAAGTGTGATACATCGATGCTTTTGTCTCGACGAGGCCGATTTTTTTGTCTTTGAAGTCATTGAGCTCAAGCACCCCCTTCTGGTACTTACCCATCATTTCTCAGTTGCTACTACCCTAATGTACCACTCTAATAATCGAAAATTAAAGCTCGCATAAAATCATGAATCATGTTTGAGCTCAATGACTTCAAAGACAAAAAAATCGGACAAAAACATCGATGTATCACACTTTAAAATCCGTTTATAAATGCAGAAGTTATATAGAAAAATGTAAAAGCGCGACCCCTACGTTCGGCATAAAAAAATAAAAAAAATTTTTTTGAAACTACCTTTCAATAATACTTCATATTCGAAGGTGTACGGCGAACTTTTTTTTTTTACTTGTAACCTGGTACGCTCTAATGTCCATAGTCTTTTGACGTTTGGAATTTAGTGAAGGCTAGCGCACATCGAATTTTTTATGTCGAGTTCCAGTTCATCTTCGTCGGATGAAGGCACCCAGCATATTGAAACCAATAAAATGGAGAAAGATTGAGGAGTTTTTTCTTTAAAGTTGAACGATTCTCCCTCGAAACCATATGATTTAGTTTAAACTATGGAACAAACTCACTTTTGACAGATCGTTCGACTTGATCACATTGTCTGAAGGCTGCTTAGGATTCAATCAAATGCAATCACATTGATTTGATGTAGATGTCAAAATGTTATCAACAATGCTTCAATATACACTATGCCAAAAAAAGTCTACAAACGATATTCAATATTATTCCTTATTTATTTTTATTTTCTGGAGAACTTCGATTTAACTTACATACCCCTCCCTAACCACATACAAAAAAACGGTGGGCCTTTGTCATGTCTGAACAACACAACAGCAATTCTGATTTTATTCATAATTTACTATTGCTTGTAGACTGTTGTGGCACAGTGTATGTATGTAAAAAACATATGACAACAGGTGAAGAATGTTAAAAGCTAAAAAAAACGAATCGAAAGCTATTAAAATTGATTTTAATCTTAACGATGATACGTCTTTAACTATGATTAACGGCCATATTCAAAACATTTGTCATAGGTTTATGAAGCATACTTTAGAACATTATTTTCAATATGACAGTAACTTTTATGCGAGAATTTTATTTTTTCATATTAAAGCCAATGATTACCTAATTTGATTTATTTCTAAACAAACAAAGAGTGAATAAATACAGGCGATCATGTCTGGTTTGTCTTAGAATTTTAACAAACTTAGCATACCCCTATCCTATATAAATGGTTATGATTGCATATGATGGTTGTATGACTCAGACATTTTCGTTTAAAAATATCAGTCGCTTATGTGATTACCGTGAAGGTTACTTTAATTTGAAATATGGTTATTATATAGCTTTAACAGAAATAAACTTAATGTTATAGATGATTAACGTGAAAGTAATATCAGTTACGTAACAATTTTTCAAAAATATTTTTAATTATAGAGAAAATTTTAACACAAAACTTTAAAATAAATATTAAAAATTTGTATTATATTTTAATATACTTGAGAAAGCGATGTAATTATTCCCCAAATTTTATCCTTGCACACATGATTAATGAGAAATGAATGAAAAAATCAAATATTATTATATTATGTTTTTCCGTATATTTCGATATTTGAAAAAAAAATATATATATTACTCTCCCCTCATAATGATGAATGAAAATTTGAAGCTGTACCGCAATTCTGTAACTGTTCTAACGATATTGTCGTTATCGTTAATTAACGATAACTGTCGGTTGTTTTAGCGAAATTGCTATTCTCTAATTTTTAGTTAACGACTTTTTTCGATAGCATATGTTTTTGCAAGTTAACGACAAATATCGCTGCAAGTATGAGAATGTCAAAAATGGATTAGTAAACAATACAAAAGTAAACACTTTTCAAACAATTTTTTGGAGTATTAAATAAGGAAACAAATATTTGTGAGCATATATATTATTATAATTAATAATAATTATAATATGTATTTAATAAACATTTCTACAAACATACGTAGGTATTTACATGTGTAGCAAAAAATACGCGGTCCGCGAGCCACACCGGCACAACATTAAATTAACAGGCTAATTTCAGTGTGGTACACTTTACTTTATGAAGATAATTCTTTAAAAATACACTTTTTCTCTAAAAAAAATCAAATTTTAGGCATGTTTTATATAGGAATTGACAACACTGTAATAAAATATGTAAACACAAAACAGCTGTATGTATACTTAACGATATTCGGTACGATTTTACTACGGCAATTTTATTGTAGTTAGCCTACCGACAATTTTCGTAAGTTAGCGATTCTTATTAACGATAAAAATCGGTAAGAAAATGTTACGGAATCACTCTTAACGACAATTGTAGTAAACTAATCAATTTTGACAACTTAACGACCGAAAGATGTCGTTAAAAAGTTACAGAATTGTGGCACTGGTTGGTGCCCATAAAATATCATTTTAGTCAATTTTGCAGGAGAAATTTTTTTTGTAGTTATAAAATTTAGAACATAGTTCTTCCCAAAAACTAAAACGATGTTGGAGAAAAATTTCAACTTTCACATTGATTTAGAAAACTAGTCTTTTTTATCCAAGTCAATGAACTTTTTCTATTTGAAAAAAAAAAAACATCACTCCCTACAGCTCATATCATTTACTCTTGCTCGCTAATTGAAATTTTCTTTTTAAATCATTAACACGCCCAACCATGTTTATTTTTCTCCACTGTCCTAGTCCAGTCAGCTTTGTTTACGTCATACCTCTGGCCGCGCATGTGGTTACAATCACCCCCCTCCGCCCACACATACTGTATCAGTCATCTTAGTAGTTGCGTTTCATTGCACATTTCTTTCTATTTATGAATATGAAAAAAGCAAAAAATAAAAAAGAAAATTGTGTCAATTATAACACGTTATTGTCACTGGGCCCGAGGGGGTGGGAGGTGGTTTAAGGTGATATTT
Source organism: Polietes domitor (assembly GCA_947397865.1). Classification (NCBI taxonomy): domain Eukaryota; kingdom Metazoa; phylum Arthropoda; class Insecta; order Diptera; family Muscidae; genus Polietes; species Polietes domitor. Next base: position 22,670,721 of record OX377618.1, on the reverse strand, counting down.
TTATAACATTGTGTGTGTGTGTGTGTGCGTCCGTTCCGTTCTTTTGTGTTGATTATTTCAAATCAATATGTTTGTGGGAGCGTGTGTGATTCAGTGTGTGTTTGTTTATAATTATGACTATTTTTGTATTGTTCTATTTTATTCAATACTTGACGTTTGCATTATTATTTTATGTCAAGGTCAACAGAGTAGTGAGAACTAGCAGTACAACAACACCATGCATGCATTTTATATGGAGAGAAAAAGAGAGGGAGGGTGAAGCACAAAACTTGTTGCAAAAAAAAAGTAAAAACAATCAAAATAATACGAAAATATATAATATACATAAATTGTAATCAGCAGAAGTGGTACAAACTTAAAAAAAACATACATACGTATATGAATGTATTTGTGCACAACCACACAAAAAATCGCACACACTTTTACTAATGAAGTGTTATACACACATACAAAGACATGTATATAGCTAACGATCTACAAATTGAATGCAATACAACAATTTTAGATGATTATTTTCAATGATTCTCATAATAGGCCTGTTCGATGGGCCTTACTAGCTTATTTTTTTTGTGCGGAATTTACTCGCTTAACAAGAAAGTAGCTTACTGCTCTCTTAGTTGGGTTGCCAGATTTTACCTGTTAGTCCATGTATGAATAACTAATGTGTAGTTTCCACCTTCTTAAGGCCCTTTAATTGTAAGCTAGTAAGCCCAATCGAACAGGCCTAATGATATACAATACAATAGGCGTGTTTTATTCCACAATGTTGCATTTTCGCTTTTTTATTGCTACCTAATCTTATCATATTTTTTCTTTACCTTAATTCTCTCTTAGCAAACATATTGTTAACAAAATCCACAGAAATAAACCCAAAATACCAAAAAAATCTGAAGAAATAATTTTACTATTTTCTATAGTCATTGCTTCGGTCTAAAAGATAAAGTGAATAAAAAACTCCTAATGATTGCTGCATTAAGAATATTACTATTAATATTCTTTCTTTCGCCCATACTTAAACGTTTTGGATTCTATCAGTCATGTAGTTAGATTCAAGCAAAATGATATGGCAACCCTGATGAAATTTGAAGTTTACAGGGTACTTTTCAAAACAAAGCAGCTGTGTTAAACTCGTAATTGTTACTGAGAATCTAGTCCGAAAACAAAATTCCAAATGAATCATTGCAGTGATGCGAGCGCAAATAATATTCCCGCTCAAATTATTTTTTTTTTAGAAATATCCCACAATAAATCATAGCATGTTTTAACAATCGCACAATGAATTTGATGAGAAAAGTTCCCCATAATCACGTTAACCCCCGTGATTTAATATCTTTGGGTTTCGTATTAAATTATTCTGATTAAAGGTTTACTTCCGTACCGGGCAACACATGGTATACGTCATTAAATTTATTCAGCAACTATATGTGTGCTTGTGAGTGACGTATATATGTATAGTACGTAGCTCTTTGGCTATTTTGCAAATTCAACCAAATTAATTTATGGCCCTGATATTCAATATAAGCTGTAAATGTTCAACCTTACATTGTACATACATACATCTGTATGTACATGTGCACAGATGCAGTTTGTACATATGCATGTGTAGGTATATATCTGAATATGTGCACATGTACATTAGAGCGTACCAGGTTACAAGTAAAAAAAAAAGTTCGCCGTACACCTTCGAATATGAAGTATTATTGAAAGGTAGTTTCAAAAAAAAATTTTTTATTTTTTATGCCGAACGTAGGGGTCGCGCTTTTACATTTTTCTATATAACTTCTGCATTTATAAACGGATTTTAAAGTGTGATACATCGATGTTTTTGTCTCGACGAGGCCGATTTTTTTGTCTTTGAAGTCATTGAGCTCAAGCATGATTCATGATTTTATGCGAGCTTTAATTTTCTGATATTAGAGTGGTACATTAGGGCAGTAGCAACTGAGATATGATGGGTAAGTACCAGAAGGGGGTGCTTGAGCTCAATGACTTCAAAGACAAAATCGGCCTCGTCGAGACAAAAACATCGATGTATCACACTTTAAAATCCGTTTATAAATGCAGAAGTTATATAGAAAAATGTAAAAGCGCGACCCCTACGTTCGGCATAAAAAAAAATTTTTTTTGAAACTACCTTTCAATAATACTTCATATTCGAAGGTGTACGGCGAACTTTTTTTTTTGAGGTACGCCCTAATGTACATATGTGATGAGATTAACTTAGTCATTGACTTTATTTACATTTTACATTCATTCTTAGCATTTGTTTACATTCTCTACATGTGCAGCTGTGATTGCTGCCTGCTGTTATTGCTATTGTTGTAAAACTATCCATAAGTATTTATGTACTACATATATATGTATGTACATTAGGGTGGGTTATTTTCGTGTGTTTACTATGAATAATAACAATTGTACGTGGGGAATTTTATGAAGCTATCATAGTTACGACAAAAGCTAATTTCAAAATTCCCTCCTTGTTTAAAACAAATATACAAAACGAATTGCAAATATATATATATATATATATATATATATATATATATATATATATATATATATATATATATATATATATATATATATATATATATATATATATATATATATACTATTAATTTGTCCACCCTAATATACATGCGATTTATCACATTTCTTGTATGTGATTTTTAGATACATTATATGAAAATGTATGTGCCGCCTTAGGGTGTCCTGCAAAAAGTAGAATGTGGATAAACAAATCCTTTTCTTTCCTAGAGCAATAAAAATATAAACTTTTTTAATTTTAATTTGGGAAAATATAATTTACTATTCATTATTCATTTGAAAAGTTTTGATATGTCCTTTAGTGACAGTGTCTGATTTTTTCAAAATCATGGTTAAAACTAATTTTGGCCAGTGATTATTACATTTCTTCTGTGTAGAAAAACTGGGAAGTGAACCACAGAAAAGTTGGATAAATATTACTGCTCCACCTAAAAATCTGGGGTTTATTAGTTGGCAGAATTTGTGACGAATTTAGTCCTACAAACACAATGAAACTCGTTCGGATAGAACGAAAGAAGCAACAATCTCAGAAATGATCTGCCAGCTTCCACTGTGAATTTGGGTTTCACTTTCCGTTTTATTGCCACGTAAACTGACACGGCTTCCGCTATTTTGCGCCAGAAATTAATTCTCGACTAACTAATCTTCAAAAAGGATAGCGATGGGAGAGAAGCTGAAGAAACATATGGTTGTTTATCGGGTGAACATTTTTTTGCGAAATTCTCAAAAATAAATTAAATGGTAATAAAATTTAAAGATTACATTTCAAATAAAAAAAATTTTGAACACGGCAACTACTTTCTTCGCGAGACTACAAGTGATGTACATAAGTAAAACGCCAAAAAGAAGAAAGCAAAATGACGCAACAACAAAATAAGACTTTTTAAAAGCTAATAATATCGTTCTAAAGCTTATAAATTAATCTGATAGTCCTGTTATGAGTTCCCCGGTTATTTGAAACCACTGAATTCGTGGATTCATATGCCTTATTTAACTTTGGCTTCAGAACTATTATTTTTAAATCGAATTAATGAGGAGAATAGTTGAAAACCACAGACGATTTGAAGCCAATTCTCAAATTCACATGTGCAATACTCTTGCATTTTTTTTAACTTTGCACAGGGTGATATTTTTCCCAAACTTAGTTTAAGTTCGAATATGGACGAAATTGCCTGACCTCTTCTGGTACCATCCACACAAATGACCCATATTCCTATGTCAAATTAAAACTAATGTAGCTTTCACTCGGATCTTCGGAATCAGCTCTATTTTGGTATTTGATAATCACTTTAAGTGCCACGCCCCTTCCAGTACCTCCCACACAAATCACCCTAAACTACGTAAAATTAAAGCTGTTAAAACTTATATACGAATGATCAGAATACTGTGAAATTTGATATTTGGCAATGCTTTTGTAGAGGTTGCATTCGCATTTACATTCGCTGGTACCTTCTACACAAAGTGGCAACAACTTTGGTTACAAGGTTTTTACAATCACTTTAAACATAAAAAAATATTTACGCTTTAGCCCCGCAATTGTCTCTATCCTAGGTAAAACTAAACGCCTTTACCGGTGCTTGAAATCAATTATGTTCTCTGAGAGTGAGGGTATATATAAGTCGCTTTTGCCGACTGACGTTTTCTAGCTTATTTAAGAGACACAAAATATTTGCACAAAAACGTGTCATTCAAAATGCGAGATAATACATTTTACACACATTGGAGTTGCCCCACAAATACAAAATTTTGTGCAAAGTGGCGTTTTGCGCAAATATGCCATTTATAGGGAGTTTAGACGTAACAAATATTTGTACAAACGTTTGTTATCACAAAACTGATTACAACCACTCACACACAATTGATTTGTACAAAACCATTTTCGCTGAGATTTTGAAGTGACAACATGTACCTTTACTAAAAGAATTAGGTGCAAGAAATGTAGAATCACTGCGTTTTAAAATATTAATTTTTTTGCTCTTTTTAATTTTTTTCATTTCCCTTAATGGTATTTAATTTTTAATTTATGAAAATTTTTTTTAATTTATGAAAATGCAATAACTAAATTATTACATTTTCATAAATTAAAAAATTGGTTAAATTATTTTTTTCCTTAAATTGTGTAGTTTTATTTTTACTTTCTCTCTTTTCGAGAATTTTAACTCGCACATACACATGACAATTTCAGTAGATTCTTAAAATTCGTCTGAAAAAAATAATTTATAATATACGTCATATACGTCTGCTCACGTTGAAATTCTTGTTGAAGTGGCAAAAGTCAGCTACAAATACAAAAAATGTGTACAAATTCGACAAACATCAACAATTTCTAATTTTTATTCAAAACTTTGCACAATAACACAAAAGCGCACCCACAAATTCAAAATATTTGCCCAGCAGCCCTTTTGCGCATATTTGGTACGTCTAAACTCACCTTTATGAAATGTTTTACGCATGAAATGCTGCAGAGTTGCATTTTCGACCGTGTGACATTTGCGCAGTTGCAAAGAAATGCATTTAAGAAGTGTAAGTGTACAGAGTTGTAGCAAAATTTCCATAAAAAACCCGAAAACATGAACAAGCTTATGCACTTAAATGTGTCAACATATGTTCCGAGAACCCTTTTATTATGCACTGCGCACACTTGTAGGTTTAAGCGCGACTTTCGCTTAAAGCTTAAAACGAAATTTCCCACTTGTTCTACTTTTTGTGGCAAAAATGTTTTATATTTTCTCTCTCTCTCTCTCTCTTTCGCATACTCGCATGCATTTATTGCATTGAAAGCGCTATGGGAAGAGGAGGATAAGGAGGAGGAGGAGCCGTAAAAAGGCCATTAATACGTGTGTTCCACATTTTCTAATGTGTGTAGATTGTTTTCATTTCAATTTCGCTGCAGTTTCTGCTTCTTTTTCCTCCTTCGCCTCTTTCTCATCCTCCATCAGCGTTCGCATTTATTATTTCCTAGTCACTCTCGACTATTTTACGACAGCGCTACCACGACTGATTATGCTGATAATGGGTAGGGAGTTTGTGGGGGGTTGATGGGGCGAGTCGTAAGGTGGGGCCCACTGAATGCACATTTCCATTTGCTTGGAAAGTACTCATTATATTTCTCACATTCATCGCATACAAATGCGAATGTGAAATAGATATAGAAATACAACTTAAGAAGAAGAGACGAAATCAAATTCACAAATGTAACAACTTAATCTAGATTTTGAGGCTAAACAACAGAGAGAAATGTGCGGGAATGGAGTCCTCTTATCGGGGCATTTAAAATGTCTACTCGTGAAGGTGGTGATATCTGTGCTGTAACTAAGTGCAAGTTCCCATTTTCATAAATAAACTGCTCTGCCCGCTCAACTGATAACACAGGTGGTGTTAATGTCCAACGGCGACCTACTTTTGTCTTTACTGGGGCGGGCGGCGCATATTTGGTTTTGGCGTTTTTCTTTCCTTAGTTTCGGTTTTGTGTTTGTGTATACATAGGTAATAAATAATTTTGTCTTATCTCTCTGGGGTTGCACGCCGACAAAGATTTATTTGATGCCAGGCATTTGTTTATTGTTCGATAAAAATAAGAAACGAGAACAAATAATATTAAATAAATAAAAACAAATGGTGGCGGCTTCATGAAACATGTGTCGCCACTTCTGGGGAAGGAATGCGTGATTTGTTTTTGTAAAAAAGTCAATTATTTATGGGAGATAAACAATTATTTACACAACATAAAAATTAATATTGACAAATTGTCCTATAACACATTAACAAATACGATACACGCATGTTGTTTGAGAAATGGCAAGAAAACCCAAACATGATGTTATTGATAGAAAAAATGTTATCAAAAGAAACTTCATTATCTTAAGGCACGCAGTCAGGACATTAGCTTCGACGGCCCTCAGTATGGTATATTGTAAGTATGGCAACACTATTGATAATTACCAATAGACACGACATGCTGTAGCTTACTCAGCTGTTTAGTTTGTTGTTTTTTTTATAGAATTAGGATATCCACAAGGTGTCCTAATGTCGTAAGGTCGTATTTAAAAAAAATAGAGTACCCGTGTGAGCACTCATTATTCAAAAAATGTTATACGTCAAAAAGTATACTTCATGGAAATGTAAAAATGTGCGAAAAAGTTAAAATAACAAAAACAAAAATGTAGATACAACTCTGCACTCATAGTACAATACAGAAAGCAAAAAGTAAACACTGAAACGTCATCTATGAATTTGACAGTACAATGAGGCTATCCAATAAAAAATTCTAAATCAGCTGATCGCTTGACTTTATCTTGCGCATTATACCATGCGTTAAAGCTACAGTATAAAGTATGACGATAAATATCAAAGAGAGGAAGGAAATTGTGCCATTAGCGGACAAATATTTATTTAATGGGAATTGAAAAATAATAAGATAAATGCCCAAATACAAAATTTACGAGAGATTAGTTGAGCAAACTACAGTATGTTGAAATATGGATTATGGATCTGCCTTGAAACACAGAATTTTGTGCATGTCTAAAGATGTATGGTATAAGGGGGTTTAGACACGCCAAAAAATTGTTATAATATGTTTTACATATTTTGCAGTTGCGCCACATATGCAAATCGCAAATATTTTGTAAGAAAACCTTTCTAGATATCGTACAAAGGAATTTACTTTGCACGTAATTATTTTTTATTGCAAATAATTATTAAAATAAAATTTTCAAAGTCAATTTGAGCACGTTTTTACCACTCAAAAATATTCAAATATTCCTCAACACAAACAATACGTGTTTGTGTTTAATTTTCTCATTTTCGCTTTCTCTTCTACATTCGCTATTCTGAATCATTTCCATTTTAGCGATTTCCTTCTCCCATTTCGTTTTTTTTGTGGTCAATGTATTCATGTGGCATTTGCATAAATGCATGACGACCGACCGACTGACTAACCATCAAGCACACTCTGTTGGCGACGACGACCATGCTTTCCTGTAAGTTGTTTGTGGGTTTGCTTTGTGTGACATACATAAAATATGACATTAAAAACATATGTTTTGACATCAGTATAAATATTCCGTACTTTGAACATTTAAAACAGATGCCAATAATGAATGGTTCGCAAAAGGCAGGGGAAAATCGAATTAGGAAGATGTGTGCACAAGATCCTCATGGGCATAATCCCCAAATCGATTTTAGAGATTATGGGGTTCTATCTGGGAATAAAAATAGGTGGTATTTTTGATTTTGAATCATGAATTATTGTTTTTTTTTTAATGAACTGGGAGATTGTCCGGGCTCAAGACCATTTTGCATCTACATATGTGCCAGTTAAAATGATAGTGGTCTAAGTCAAAAATCAAAAAAAAAATCAAAATTTTCTCTTTACTTTGATCAGTGCCGCAATTCTGTAACTTTTTAACGACATCTTTCGGTAGTTAAGTTGTCAAAATTCGTTAGTTTACTACAATTGTCGTTAAGAGTGATTCCGTAACATTTTCTTACCGATTTTTATCGTTAAAAAGAATCGCTAACTTACGAAAATTGGCGGTAGGCTAACTACAATAAAATTGCCGTAGTAAAATCGTACCGAATATCGTTAAGTATACAAACAGCTGTTTTGTGTTTACATATTTTATGCCAGTGTTGTCAATTCCTACATAAAACATGCCTACATATGTTTGTAGAAATGTTTATTAAATACATATTATAATTATTATTAATTATAATAATATATACTTTTTTCCATATTCAATACTCCAAAAAATTGTTTGAAAAGTGTTTACTTTTGTATTATTTACTAATCCATTTTTGACATTCTCATATTTGCACCGATATTCGTCGTTAACTTGCAAAAACATATGTTATCGAAAAAAGTCCTTAACTAAAAACTAGAGAATAGCAATTTCGCTAATACAACCGACAGTTATCGTTAATTAACGATAACGACAATATCGTTAGAAAAGTTGCAGAATTGCGGCACAGAACGGATAAAGTGTGACTTAGACCAGTATCATTCTAACTGGCACATATAAAATTTATAAATATTGATTGAAAGTTTGAATATTTTTTCTTTCAATTGTGTCCTGAAATCTTCATAATTTACTGATAGATTAAACACAAAACCAATATTTATTATGGTTTACTGGATTTTAAGGCCGATTTCGCTTTTGTGTACCAAAATCAAATCAAATACTGTCAATTGATAAAAGAGAAACATTCGACTTTAATACTGAAAAAGTAAAGGAACAGAACAGAATTGTTGAGATCACTTAACGTGGAATTAGCCAACATGACTTTCGATGCATGTGTGTGGTAGTGGCCACTTTGTATAGAATCGTGTCTGTTAAATCAGCCATTGTGCTTTATGGTATTATCATCTCCAGGTTTTTCTGCTGTTTTCCAATTGACTACATTTAAATATGTATTTCTTCAAGACATTTGTCATGAAATTATCCAAAAAAAAAGTAGAAGACAGATGGTTTTTAACCACAATAAGTAAATAATACAACAACCATCTTTGTACATACAAATACAAATATGTAATACAGATATATTTTGTGAAAAAACACGATTTTCGTTATTGTTTCTTCTTGCAGGAGACGTCGACGACCTTACTCCAACAAAAGACGTTGTCGGTCTAAACTTCTGGAATTATTTTAGGCACGTACCACAGAAAAACGACAACAACAACAACAAACACAGACAACATCTTGGTCGTGAACAAATATATGTATGTATCTCCAGGGATCCGCAACCCACGAAAGAAACAAGTGGTGCTGGTACAGCTCCAACAACAACATTGCCCCATCTCCGTGTAGCGCGTGATCATGTGGAATGAACGATGGAATAAGGTATTCCCCCTATTTTTATGGGAAGCCATAAACAAGACCATTAAACTGTTGCTTTAGGTTCATGTTTTTGTTTTTTTTTTTTTGTTGTTATTGCTACTAAGACAGGTGTTTGTGATGACAGCAGCGGCAACAGCAACAAAAAGCTGCAGTTTTCACCCTCCTTTGTTTTCAATTTGGACTGGAATAAAACCGTTTTTATTGCCAGCAATACTCCTCATTGTTTTGTTGAATGACTGCAAACACGATTCAATAAAATATTGATCGTTTATCTGTGAAAGGAGTCTTTTTATGTTTCTGTGACAACTCTTATTAACTGTTTGTGCCCCTATCTCTTTCCGGTTCCCCTTTTTGGCCCTGTATGAAGTATTCACCAGGAGACTTCCGTTTCAAGTGTCAACTAACTGTGACATCAGTTGATAATAAGCAAAGGAGAACATACAACTATAGCAGAGTTTACGGACTACATACATATGTCATGGTCCCTTTGTTTGGACCAAACAAATTAGCAAATCTAATATATTTGACATATTGTGGTTCTTATAAGTACAAAGTACAGAGAAAACTGTTTTGAGTAAATACCACCGCTTATCGATCTACCCCTCCCAAAAGCAGCGTTTACACTTAAAGATTTATCGTACAAGAGTACGAGTAGAATCTAGTTCTGCGATCTTTTATCACTAATAGCCTTTAGACTAATAGACAGCATGTGAAAGTTGACATTTGTAAATCAACCTCATGTCATTTCAAGCTGATTATGCTTGCAGTCTGAAAAGGCTACAAGTGTAACTGAGAATTTTTTTAACATGATTTTTTAATTTACTTACAAATTGTGCGATAAATATTTAAGTGTAAACAGCACCATACGTCTGAACGTCAAAAGTTAAAAGTTGTTCGTTTATTCCTTGTAGTATTAGCAATCACCTTCGTATTCCATCCTCTAATGTTTGTATGTATGTATGTATCAACAATGAGATTGGGTCCTTTTTTATCTACGTGACACAATAATCTATAATTTGCCTCCTTAACCTGGGAACAAGTAACAAACACCGCAGCGACAGAAATAAAAAACACACAAACACAGACTTATACTATAACATCCCCTCTTAGCAGACTACGTAGCTGAAATGGTTCTAAAGTGACTGCGTTATTACTTAGTGCATTGACTTTGAACGAATGCGGAAACACAATCAGCTGCTTTGCATAAACAGCTGTTGAGAGATGAAAACAATGGCAGCTGTTGCAGAAAGTGAGTTAAGTTTCTATGCAGAATAGCTTAATTTGATATAAATATTATTGTCTATTACAAATAATATTACGGAGCCTTTCATATGACGAATAAAGTTGATTGGATGTACTTATTTATGTATTCAAATAATTAAACTAGCAAATCATGTGCAGGGCAAATAATCGAATGTTTATTATTTATCTTTAATGTTCGTGGCACCCTCACTCCTTGGGAAGCTATAGCAATGGTTAACCCATTAGAGCCCAGCCAAATGATTTTTTTGACGTTTCTTACTGTTCACTGTTCGATTAATCGAACACTGGGTCAAAATGGGTTAACAAAATACAATGAAATAACATTTGGGGTATACACTCTTGGTAGCATATTCTGCAACCCTAGCAGAATTTACTACGATTATGCCACGAAGAGTGAACGTCTTTTTTCTCGCAGCCGATTACAAATTGTAATTTGAAGAAGAAGGCGCAATGGCGGGCAAGTTTGTTAACTCTAGAGTAAAAAAAAACGCCAAAATGGAATAAGAAATCGTTTTTTTTTTGCTTAAAAGCTAAATTAGCCACACAGAACAAACAGCTGTTCTACACTTGCAGAACTTGTAAGAGTTACAAGGGCAGATATGGGTTTTAGTCTTGCAAATGACACAAACCCTAGCAAATGACGTTTCTTTGTTAGATCTGCTAGCTTTGCAAGATCTACAACCCCCATTTGCTACCAAGAGTGAAAACCCTAAATTTTTAAAGTCACGTTGTCAATTTATAGAACGAGGTGACATGAATAAATGAATTCTACTGACGCCGCCGTTATGCGTTGGTACCAACTTTGAACTCTGAATATATTCTTTGAACTATTTCAAAAAAAAGTTGGGAAAATATTTATACAAAAAACGTTTGAATGTTCTATTTATTCAAAAATTCTATTTATTAATTGGGCAGATTCTTTTTATTATTTGGGCAGAGCCCAAAAGTCATTGCTTCGAATGAAAGTAGAAAAGTATTAGTTTCCAAAAAGTTATTGTGGAAACAAAATGAAATCAGACATTGATTGCTTCGAATGAAAGTAAAAAAGTAGTAGTTTCCAAAAAGAAATCAGGACATAAAAAACAAACAACAACAAAATGAAAAACGGCATCACAATCACAAAACTACCACTGGCACCAACCAACCGTCACCAGCATCAACGGCCTTAACACCGCCGACTATTATTACTATGCCACCACCACTATCAACCCCCCAGTGAGGCTTAATGCAGAGGCTTAACACTTTAACGGGTCGTCTTCTGGAAAAACCGTTACGTGGCAGTGGTCTGAGGGTGATTATGACGGTGGTGTTAGTTATCTGAAGAAGAATATTGGTGGTGGTTGAGTGGAGTGAGACTGAGAATTGGTTGCAGTCCTTAATGGTGTTCCTGGGGAAACATTTTATTTTTTTGCTTTTCTTTCCGTTACTCTTCATCATTTTCCCTTTGATTTTCCCACGTTTCTCTATAACTGTCGCTTAAGGGATAGACGGCAGGGATTCAAAGTTTCTTATCTCATGTCATTATTTGCAGATGTTGTGTAAACAAACAACTGAGCCTTTTTATTAACCTCTCTCCCACAAGTTATGAGGCCAGACTTTTCTATGTTTCCCCTTACGCCACCTGTGTTCCTATGCTCATTCCATCTTCATCATAATGTAATTTTGCCATTAACAAGATGCTTTTAGAGATTTTCCATTTTTTACGAAATCTTTGGAAAATGTTTGTGCAAGAGAATACAGGAGGAGGAGGAAGACAAGCCACTTTGTGAATGTATGTAAGATTGTAAATTTCATCCTGCTTCTCGTAATTCTCTGCTAGAAACAAAGTACACATGTACTTTTCTTAAATCTTTTCCTGCGAAAACTCATAAACATCAAGGCGGTATTTATGTGGAGCATTGAAAAGTTTCTTTCTGTCTGGCGGGAATGAATATTTATTTATTTTTCTACTGCCAAATACGGAGAACGTATTAAAAAAATGACAGAAGCCTTTTCAAACACCAATTTTAGAGGCAAAAAATCCAAAAAAAGTAACGTATTCTCAGAATGTAATAAAGGCAGATTGTTGCCAACGCATTAAAATGGAAAAATATAAAAATTTGGAGCCAGGTGGCAACTCGTTTTTTTTTCAAACCATGCTGCCAAAGTTACTACTTTTTCTTTTGTTTTATATTTGCTATTTCAATCAAAATTAATATGAAAACACATCTGTTGTAAATAGAAAAGCGAACAAGTGTATTAACATGCGATCTGGCAACACTTAATCCTATAAGGCTAATGATATACTCTGGCAACACTGTAGTAGATAACATATGTTTCCGCCAATAAAATTATTCAGTCCTTTTTTGATTTTTCAAAAGCGTGTTTGAATTTTGCGCTGTAAAACAAATCGAAAAGCGTGGAAATTATTAAATCTGTTTCTCACACAAGCTAATAATAATAATTTTTGTAAATTAGAAAATACTAACACAGATATGTAAATTAATCAAAAATTAACAATTTTATTGCAAAATGCAATGCACTGCGATAAAGGGTGTTGTGTTTTACGTGTATGTTTACGAGTCGTTCCTGTATTTCTTGAAATAGAGCTTTGTTTATCCAGACGTATCCGCTCAATCATAAATATGAGAAGAAAGTTTAAAATGTGCACTTTACTATGCCGGTAGAATGGGCCATAAATTATGAATATATCTGATTTTAAATTGTTTTAAAGTTAAAAATGCAGATATTGTAAAGTTTTGGTTAGAAAATGGTCGCAATGTCATTGATATCCGCGAAATTTCACAGAAGTATTTATAATTAATGTATTAATTAGTAAGTAGGAAAAGGCTAAAGTTGGGCATGGCCGACTACGTAATACCCTACACCACTCCTTGCGTCTAAACCTCGTTTTAATAAACACATGTATGTCTAAAAACTGACTAGACAGAGCAAAGATTTGCTGACACAGATGATATCAGGATGGAGTAGCCTTCTCAGTTCATAAGAAAATTGAAAGTGAACAACGCGAACAACAACAGCAAACATTTTCTCCTCGTCCTACGCCCACAGCCGTAGCGTTGCCGGGATTCTGTTGTGTTTAGAGAGAGTTTCAGAGTATTTTAAAAAGTAAATTTCAGCCTTAGAGCGCCCCGGTAGTCGAGTTGGCTATCGGTCTGTCGCTGAAATATCTAGCTATAATAGTCTTCCTCACTCGGCCCAATGCAATTCATAATTAGTAAAAATTGGAAAAAAACTTGGAAAAAAAATTGGAAAACTAAACGACGTTGACATTTTTTCGCCGCAGAAATCTTTTAAATCGTCGGTCGACAAATTTAACAACACGTATATGATATCTATTTAATCAAATTAAAATAAAAAAGTCAAATTGGGATTTTGTCCAACTTCGAATTGAAATTTCTTCAATCTCAAATAAATAGAATAAACATCTTTCAATTCTAACGAAAAACAAACTGTAGCTTAAAGTTTATTAAATTAAAATTCTTGTGGATTTTTCTCAGTCTCAAGTAGACTTTTCAAAATTCAAATTAATCAGAATTATTTACATGTTTTTTTTGTAAGATTCCATCCATAACGTGTTAATATCCCCTTTTAATAATTGAAATTTCTTCAATCTCACATGCAAGAATAAATTTCAATTTCATATAGAATAAACATTTTTCAATTCTAACGAAAAACTTTAAAATTTATTAAATTAAAATTCTTCTGGATTTTTCTCAGTCTCAAGTAGTAGAATTTGCAAAATTCAGATTAATCAGAATTATTTGCATGTTTTTTGATAAGATTCCATCCATAACGTGTTAATATCCCCTTTTAATAATCCCAGACTCATCCCTGGCTACCTAGAAAATGCCTTATTTTCCCGCTCTTCCACTTTCAATTCCCTTTAAACTTCTTTTATTAAATTCAGTCCGGAGAGCTTTCTCTTCAATCCATCCAACAATTTCCTAACACAGGTCATAAAACTACAACATCCCCATTTAAGTTCAAACACATTTTGGGTAATTCGCCAACGACCTTAAATTATTAAAGCTTTATGGAACAAATGCTCGCTCGTAACACTACACGGCGACAACAACAACAAAATTACAAAAAAAAGAGAATAAACATGAATACATACATACAAAGTTAAATTTGATGAAAATTAAAGTCAGCACAAATTGAAAAGAGTGGATGGATGGATGGACAAAATTGGAAATAACATAAAGAAAGAAGCAAAATGAAACAGAAACCCCCACCCCACCCCACATTCAGCGCCAGCCAAACATTCGGAGTCGTTAACGCGCACAGTCCAACCACATGGAAAATAAAAACAACCAAAGTGGTGCTGCCATGCCTGTGATACAAAACGCAACGCACCCACCATTCATTCCAACAATCGCACACCGCGTGTTCCCGTCCTATCCCATCAACATAATCATCACCATCAACGTCGTCATCATCATCGTTGTCGTTGCCGTCGTTATCAACAGCAACAACTATAATAGCGGCTTTCGAACCATCGCCAGCCAACCTCCTCACCCTAAAACCCGGTTGAATTGTTTTGTTTGAAGGCAGCGATGGTGCAAAATAGTGACAGAGGCAGAGGCAGAAACCGAGACTGCGGCCTCGGCGCAGGACAGAAAAGTAATAAAAACCTCAACAATCACCGTACATCGTGAGCACGCTCTCTGGCACACTTGAGAATTCTCAATTCATGCACACATTCAAAAAGAGAGAAGAACATACTAGCAGAGAGAAGCTCTAATTTCTTTGTTGCTGGGGATTTTTATTAAAGAGGGTGGGTGGGTGTATTGGGTTTTTTGGGCAACTCGGCAGCACGTCGGCTTGCAATATACTGTATAAATTTATACAGTATATATATATATTTATACAGACTGTTAACAGTCACACGTGCACAATCTGATACACTCTGTTCAACGCAGTGTTGCCATGTTGGCGCTAAAAGATTAAACAACTGGTTCCTGAATGGGTGAATTTACACATAAAGATTTATCGTAGAAATTTCAAAGTAGATTATGGCAGAAGCCTTTTTGATGAAAATTAAGATTTATGTATATATGCAATTTTCTTCTCTGAAGCCTTCAGGGAACTAGAATCGGATCTACTTTAAAGAATTAAGTTTAAATGTCCCTTTATTGATTTTTTAAAATTATGGATTTTGATGTATCGTTCAATGTTTTGTGTTTTTTTTCCAATTGTAAGAGTGACGAATAATTAAGCAACACCCCTGCAATAAAGTGAAACAAATTGACAGCATTGATTGAAAGTATTGCATAATCGTAGAAAACTTTATTTTATTAACATATAAAAATGAAATAACATTTCTGCAAATTCATTATTTTTATATATTTATTTTTTTACAAAATATATCTGCTAGCATAGTGGTGTCAATAGAAGAATAACATAGTGGTGCCACCTACGAGCAAATTTTCTCTTGTCATAGTTAGAAATGGATTTGCGGTAAAATATTTACCAGCAAAGAAGAGCTCTGTAGTTTTCAGCAAAAACGCTTATCTACGATTATGGTGGCCTTCATAGCTTAGTGGAATTGTGCGCGTCTTGCAATCTGAAGGTGCTGGGTTCGATTCCCGGCCGGCGCACTGGTAAAATTCAACATCAACAAATTTTCACTTTTCATCATAAAATAAGAGTTTCTGCAGCCAATTTTCTCATCCGAACACACTTTCATAGTCATTTCGATTGCTGCAAGGTCCAGGGAAGAAACTAATAGCCATTAGCGATACATAACATGGCAGTTAACATAAAAAATGCAGCGCCCCTAGTGGAGGATAGGGGTACAACTCGATTAACATCCCATTCCCTTAACATTAACATCAACCTTGAAGAAGATGCAAATAACAGCCGGACAACACGAGAACGATGAATGATTATGATCAAAGGTTCCCGCGATAATCGGATACATGCCGGAACGAAGTCTAGTACAATTCAGACTTAACGATTATCACCTCAGCTCCCTCTAAAGCTGCTACAACAACAACAACATCTACGATTATGAGATTATTGTGCAAAAAGTTCCATTTACGTGGCCAATCTGTGTATAAAATTATTTGAAAACAAGCTGTTTTAATATGTTGATAAATACATAATTTGTCAATATTGAGAGTGTCTTTTGGGTATTTGTGGGACAATCTGCCGTAATTAAGAAATTGCTTTAAATCAGGGTTTGGGTAATTTGCTGGAAACGGAGTCGAAATAAAATGCTTGACTTCGGGTAAATGTCGTTTTACATTATAAGCAATTAAAATTGATTCCCTGACTAAAAAGTTTGTTTTGAGAAAGAGAAGATTTATAAGATGAAAGAAATATTTATAAATATGAGGTCTAGGCCTGATGTATGGACGGAATTAAAAAATACATTTCTTGTTCAAATTTGTAAAATCTATTTTAGAAAAGACAAATTACATTTAATTTGTATCAATCATCGAAGAAAATGTCAGTGATTCTTTAGTATTAATATTTAATGCATCTAGAACACTGAAAAGTCAAATCAGAAGGGACCTTTGTATGGCTTGCTATATCTGAATCTGAACCCATTTGCTTTAAATTCAATAGCATCCGTCCTTGACCCGCTACTTGTAACCAGTTTTGCTAACATTGAATAATACTTGCGATCTTTACTGCTGATTTACAGGCAGACAGACGGATATAGCTAAATCGATTCAGAAAGTGATTCTAAGTACATCGGATTAATAAAAGAAAGCTCAATACTGTTTCAATTTAGGTGTTACAAACAATTTCACAAGTATGTTAAACCTATATGTTTTAAATTGAATTATTTAATATATAGCCTATAAAATCAAAATATGGTATTTCAACAAACAAGTCGAAATCACTTGAAAACTAATATTTCTATTTTGGTGTATTCTGACAACATTTTAATTATCAAACTCATTGTTCATATTCCTTTGAATAGCCATTACCATTTGCATTACCAGGTAATGACATCTCATTAACAAAAAGACTACTTCCAATTAATAAATATTAACTTACAAATAACGATGATACAACAATGATACAAATGTGATGGAGTACATTGAAATAAGGAATGGAGTCGTCCATGGAATCCAGGGATCGTAATATTCTTTAGCTTCTTGGTATGGTTGCTAGTAAGTCCTTTCCACACAAGTGACACCCCCATATATAAGAGTAATTCGAATTTGTTTGACTTACCACCAATATTATGGCTGTTTTTCTTTAAGACTGGATAACTAAGCTGTGATAACAAAAATCTAAATAAAATGTTAAAATTTCACTCAAAATAAAAAATTCCTTTTTAAAATTGTCGCCAAAAGCAATATCAATGTGTGTGTGAGAACAAATTTTGAAAAAATAATTTTGTGTTAAAAATTTTTGACTTAGCCTGGATAAAATTATCCAGTGTAAGTCAAAATGATAGATATCGAGGCTAAGTCCAATATTTTTTTGAAAATTTCTTTTGATACATATATTTATATTGTAGTTGGCGACAATGTGAAAAAATAATTTTTTATTTTGAGCAAAAAATTAAACTTTTATTAACGTTTTTGTTATCGCAGCTTGTTATTCCGGCTTAAAGAAAAACAGTCCTATTACGTGGTAATGGGAGTCTTTGAAACGTATTGTGTTTAAATTGTAAAATATAAAATGCTTTCTATTATTATGGTATGACATTTTCAAAATGACAAAAGTACGTATAAAACCATAATTTAACCGGCCATTCGAGCATCAAATCTCGAATAAATATTGGCAACACTGGTTTTGTTTTCCCATGTAACTGAGGGGAGATGATGATGACGACTATGAGGATGATGACGTTGCTGAAGATTTTAATTCATGGTGTTTTATTTTGTGTCTGAATGAATGGGTGAACGACAACGCTGCTCTCTTTACATGTGTGAGTGTGTGTGCGCTCTAGGGGTGCTTTCTCATTAATTGCTTTTATCGATTTTTCGTAAGTATGTACGCACGTATGTGTGTAAATAAATGTTGCTTATATGTTTGTTATTTCCCTCATAAACCAAGAGTGAACCCTGCTACCGTTGCCTTTCTCTCCCTTCACCAACAACAACCCGGCTCAATAGTTTTTCAATAAACTGAGAGAGAGGACAAAAATACACAAAAGAAAATAAGATAATGATGAAGAGCTACCCCCAGAGGGAGTTGGGCGATCATATACTCTCAATGACGTTAGCAGCAACAACAACAGCAATCACATTAAAACCAAACATAATTGATGTTGTTGTAGTTCTGTATTTTGTTTTGTTGTTTTGCAGCTTAGTTTCGTTCTCGGGTGTTTTTCTTTTTTTAGCACAAGGCCGAAAATGAAACGTTTTGAAGTGTTGTTGTTGTTGTGGAATGTAAATGAATATGTACGTCTGTATGTATGTGCACTTGCGACAAAAACAACAAAATATTTTTCAACGACATTTTCTCCATTATTTGCTGCTGCTGCCGAAAGTAGTGACTGCAACAGCAGCAACTATAACAACCATTTTGCATATGTATGCACGTCTGTAGGTACAGTGGCCGACAAAAGTCAACATACGACCCACATTTTTGCGATTTAGCGAGTTCCAAAACATATTTGAAAAAAGTAATGATGCGGTTTTGTTTGAAATCGTGTTTTATTCATATAATAATAACAAAATGCATTACTTCAATATAAATACAAAAGATATTAACAGAATACGCAGAAAAAACCTTGACAAAAGTCTACATACATACGGTTTGAGATGAGACATAAAAAATGCAATTTAACGTGACAAAATGATACTATTGTATAATTTAATATTTTGTTAGTCCACCATGAGCATCTACAACAGCCAGCAATCTTCTGGGCATTGATGCAACTAAGTTTTCCAATTACGCAGGTGATATTTGTCGCCATTCCTCTTCCAGCTTCTTTTTAACCTTTGGGCGCTAGTTATGTGATGTTTTCGGATCCTGCGTTGCAGAATCTCCCACACATGTTCAATAATATTCAGGTCGGGGCTTTGTGGCGGCGAATAAAGTTGTCTTGAAGCATGGTAAATCAGCCAATCTTTAACAAATTGGGCATTGTGCTTCGGATCGTTATCTTGTTGGAAAATCCTGCGCTCTCCGAGGTTTAAATTATCGACCGATGCCTTCAGATTTTGTTCCAATATGGATTTATATTGATAGCGATCCATATTACCCTCAATAAACGCAAGATTTCCAACTCCAGACGCCGCGACGGCACCCCAAACCATTACGTTGCCACCACCATGCTTTACCGTAGCAAGTAAATTCTTCGGATTCATTGCCGTATTCGCTTTTCTCCATACTTTGGCTCTCCCGTCACTTCCAAATATATTATACTTCGACTCGTCCGTAAATAAAACCCGCTTCCAGAAGTCTAATCCCTTGTCCAAGTGTTGCTGGACGAATTCAAGGCGAAGCTTACGATTCTTTTCACTTATAAGAGGTTTTTTGCGTGGCGTTCTGCTTCGGAAACCATTATTATTCAGACTTCTTTGAATTGTTCTTGGATGTACAATTGTATCCGACCTTTCTGCGAGTTGTTTGGACAACATTGTAGCATTCACTTTCGGGTTTTCATTAACTTCTTTTAAAATAAAGCTTTCATCTCGTCGACTAAGTTTTTTGGACGCCCACTTCTGGGCTTTTTTTCAACAGTACCTGTATTTTCGAAGTTTTTGCATATAGTTTGGACAGTTGATTTAGTTAAATTAACCATTTTAGCTATTTCGCCTAAAGATTTCCTTTCGTTTCTGCATTTTATTACTAAATTTCGAATATCAGTTGCAATTTCTTTACGAGAAGCCATTTTCGCGGGCTAATGTTTCTTGAATTATATTTATTTAAAGATGAGCAAGCACAAGACAAATGACAATACAAATTTCGTCAATTCTCCTATAAAGTACATTATAAAAAATGACGTAAAGCATGGGATGCTATGTCATATGTAGACTTTTGTCAAGGTGTTTTTTGTTTATTTTGCCAATATCTTTTAAGTTTATATTGAAGTAAAGCATTTTGTTATTGTTATATGAATAAAAAACGATTTCAAACAAAACCGCATCATTACTTTTTTCAAATATTTTTTGGAACTCGCTAAAACGCAAAAATGTGGGTCATATGTTGACTTTTGTCGGCCACTGTATATACATACATACATATGTTGTATGTGTACTATATAAAACCAAACCATAACACAGTGGATCCCCCATTTGAATACTAATGAATGCCGTTGACGTTGCTGCTCTTCTTCTTGCTAGGCGGTGGGTGAGTGAGATGGTGCTAAAAAACATAGAAGAACAAAAACACACAAAAACCCGTATTAAATAAAGTATGTTCGGAGGATAGATTGCAAATGTTGATGGCGCGTAGAGAGTACGTGGTGGCGAAACCAAACCAAACAAAAAAATGTGGGCGTTGTTACTGTGTTTCAGTTCTTTTTTCTTCTCCCAGTTTCATTACTTTGCTTCTTTTTTTGAGGCAAAACAGAAAAAGAAGAAACAACAGCAATATTGATAATGTTATTATTGTTGGTGCCCCATGATGTGGTGCATGATAGGGCTGTGTAAATTTCCCTAATAAGTCAATGTTTCCCCGGAGGGTAATAATAGTTTTTTTTTTTTTGAAGAGCTGAAGAAACATTTTAAATGTTTCAGACTGGTTACTATGATATTTGAGGCCATATTTGCATTTAAAGTTCATATCCGTATGTCGACGACAAGTACATTTCGCAGTATTGAATTACAACTAATGATATTTCGTCAGCTCAGAGTACAGCATGAAGTCCCTTTAAAGAGCGCTAATACATGTCTTTAAGATAGACAAATGGTAGAAAACTTCATGCATGGTTAACACTATGAAATATTTTTGGATAAATGCTGGAACATACAATATATATATAAAATATATTTTGTATATAAAATGGTATATACATACATAAAGGGTAATTTTTTAAAAGCTATAGGAAAGCTTTTCAAAAAAAAAACATATAATTCAGAAAAATGCATGGAATCTTTTTTTGAATCGATAGTACGGTCCATATAATTTAATGTTTGAAGATTATTTCATGCAAATGTTGACCTTGACTGCGCCTCAAATGGTCCGTCCGCTTAGTCCAATTTTGGCATACTCTTTCCAACATTTCGGCCGGTATAAATAAATGCTTTAATGTTGTCTTCCAATCCGTCAATTGAAGCGGTCTTGTCTGTATAGACAAGGGCTTTAACATAGTCCCACAAAAAATAGTCTAAAGGCGTTAAATCGCACGATCTAGGCGGCCAATTGACCGGTCCCGAATGTGAAATAAAATTTCTCCGAACTCGCCTCTCAATAAGTCCATTGTTGCGCGTGCTGTGTGGCATGTGGCAACGTCTCGTTGAAACCACTTGTCATGTAAGTCAAGCTCTTGCATTTTGTGCAAAAAAAAGTTGGATATCATCTCACGGTAGCGCTCACCATTCACAGTTACGTTACGATTCGCATCATCTTTGAAGAAGTACGGCCCAATGATGCCACCAGCCCATAAACCGCACCAAACTGTGAGTTTTTCTGGATGCCTTGGTAGCTCTTGCAATGCTTCTGGCTGATATTCACTCCAAAATCGACAATTCTGCATATTTACGTACCCATTGAACCAAAAATGAGCTGACCATAAAATGGAAGAAGCGCGCGATGAACTTTCTTAACGGAGCACGCATTAAAATTCAATAAGTTGCAAGCGTTGTTCGTTTGTAAGACGATTCATGGTTAAATTATAGGCCAATCTGAAGATGTTTGACAGTGAAACAGTTTTAAAACACGAAACTTGCGTCAGCTGTTTAAACCAGTGTAGCCAAAAAGATAATAGCCAAAAAATCACCCTTTAGTACAATCACAAATTCTGAAGGGATGAACTATATTTTCTATTTGGAGCTGTCACCAAAAATGTAAGTAAGTATAATTAGATCTACATATATATGTCACATTTGGTTGTCTTTTTGGTAAAAACAGGATTATCTGGAAATATGACCCATGAGGAATGTTGTCGTATACACTTCATGACTTCAAGCTTTCGCATATGTTGTAATGCCTTTTCTTTAAACCTTTAGGAATCGATAAAATTCAACATTTGTTCAAAATTGTTCTTTCGATTTGAAATTAGATCTCTCAACCAATTACCAGAGTCAAGGTTCTTCTAGTTTTGTTCTAAACTTTTGCTAACTAAATTATAATTAAAAAAATACACAAAAGCGTTATTTTTTAAATATTTTTAAGCGGCGATTCTTCGAACACCTTTACTAATTAGCCAAAATCTCGACAATTAATGCATAATTATCATTTTTGTCAAAAACAATAATTTAAAGCTAAATATCTCCGGTTCCTGGCAGACACAGACATGCACAGCGTGATTTTGAGTAACTGAAAAAAAATAAATAAATGTTGTGGACATAATGATATATAGAAATATGGGCATCTCCCAAAAAAGGTCTACCAAAAAATGAAATCCAACCACACTAATAGCTTTTAAACTTATTTTTTCCTTTTTTATTATGAAACTTGAAGTTAACATGTTCTCTTGAAATTTATTAAAAGCTGAAGTGTTATAAAGAAAATTTCTTTACTACGCGTGGAAATGTTTGTAGCGTCCGTATTTCTGCTGTACCTGATTAAAAAAAATCTAAGAAATAATTCTCATATTTCATAAATCTACGAACAAAATATGACCTCTGACCTTCATTTACATGTATATATGGCAAAACAAAGTTCTCAAAAAATCGCTGAACTTTGTATATTTATATAGGAGCTTCAAAAGTACTTCTGTTTTTTGTCGCGTCCGTTTCAATGTAAACTTGTTTATAATTCTGTACTAAATCCTGACAAAATGTAGTACTCTTTAAGCGCTTTAGAACACTAAAAAGGCTGATCGACTTTTTCAGTTTCTTTCTTGTTTTTGGCGAATGTCGCACATTGTCACGGCTGCGGCCAAAATCGAGAACATTTTTTTTTTTCAGAATTTTACAAATCATTTAGTGCAATTTAGTAGAAAACAATGTGGACAAGAAAACTTCAAAAGCGTTTTGAAAAGAAGTTATTTTTGTGGCAGCTATGATAGGTCAAAGTTCGACTTTTAGTTACGTATTTTAAAGGCAATAATTCTATAACAAAATAGTCAATATTAAAATGACTCAGTTATAATGAAGTACTGAACATAAAATAAAAACCTTCTTAGAATAGTTCGTACGATTCATTTTAACGAAGAAAAAGTATTTATTTAATTATATATTATATTGTATAAGCAAGTACTTTGTAAACATCTAAGGCATCATTGAAAGTAATATTTTAATATAATTTCCGACTTTCGTAGCTTGTAAAAAAATATATATTTTTTTATATCTCCAATTTTTAATTTTGAAT
The DNA here is from genome assembly GCA_947397865.1 of Polietes domitor. Taxonomy (NCBI): domain Eukaryota; kingdom Metazoa; phylum Arthropoda; class Insecta; order Diptera; family Muscidae; genus Polietes; species Polietes domitor. Next base: position 22,646,680 of record OX377618.1, on the reverse strand, counting down.
AAAGTTGCACGTATTTCGAATCAAGACCATGACAAAAATGTGTATAAAAACCACGGTATATTAGATTGAAGCTACACCAGGCTTACAACAATGTGAAGCAACCAGTAAAAATGACATGTAATAGGAGCATTCCTGTAAGAAAACATCTATATAGAACGAAATGGAGCTATATGTCGTCACATGGTGAAGTAATGAATATTTTGGCAATATCGACAATTCACCGACATTACTGGAAACTGACCCTAATTTAATAGAAAATATGACTATTCCAAATGGCTACCCAATAAATATGATATTAATTCACGAATCAGATTTAATGAGACACACAATAATTCTAAATGGAATTCCTCTCGAAGAAGGCGTGAAGCAAGCCATAAAATTTTCCGCAATACGCCATTCACGAAAAAACGTAGGAATTAATTACAATAACGAATGTTAATTGAATGTTGTTACACCAGAAGAATCGTTTAAGCAAATTTAAGACTAAATATTGGAAGAAAATTGTCATTTCAAAAACCAAATTGATGAAGTGGAATTGAAACTGAACTAAAAAAACTCTTATCGCAAATATTTAACACATTATATTTATTTAATTTTTTCTATAAACTGCAGCTTCCGAACGAAATGAGCTAGGAGGTTCAAATTTTCCCTAAATGTGTCTTATGGTTGCAGATCGGTGGGCCAAAATCGGCCAGAGGGAAAATTTTTTCCCTTACAAGGACTGAAAATACCCCTAATATTTAGAGTATTTCAGCCTGCTTTTTGTATATGTCTACTTGTATTTACTTGATATTTGGAATGAACATTCCCCTTATAGCATAAAAGCGCACAAAAAGCGGACGAAATGGGACAAAAAGGGATAAAAATGGTGCATATTAAACGATAACAGCTAGAAACGCGAAATTTGGTGTGTACATTCATCTAATTGAGTAGATACATAATGTAAAAGTATATTTTCCAAATTCGTACTTTTAAGGGGTAAAATGGGAATAGAGGGATAAAAATGGTACCAACCAAACGGCTGCATCTAGAATAATGAAATTCGGTGTATACATTCCTCTGATTGCGTAGACACGAAAAATAAAAGTTTTTTTCAAATTCGTACTTTCAAGAGATATAATGGGTACAGAGGGATAAAAATAGTACCAACCAAACGGCTGCATCTAGAATAATGAAATTCGGTGTATACATTCGACTGATGGCGTAGACACGTAAAATAAACGGATTTTTGCAAATTCGTACTTTTTGGGGTTACAATTAAAAAAGGGGATAAAAATAGTACCAGCCAAATGACAACAGCTAGAGTCGTGAAATTCAGAGTATACATTCCTCTGACTGCGTAGACACGAAAAATAAAAGTTTTTTTCAAATTCGTACTTTCAGAGATATAATGGGTACAGAGGGATAAAAATAGTACCAACTAAACGGCTACAGCTAGAATGGTGAAATTAGGTGTATACATTCGTCTGATTGCGTAGACACGTAAAATAAACGGATTTTTGGAAATTCGTACTTTTTGGGGTTAAAATTAAAAAAGGGGATAAAAATAGTACCAGCCAAATGACGACAGCTAGAGTCGTGAAATTCAGAGTATACATTCCTCTGACTGCGTAGACACGAAAAATAAAAGTTTTTTTCAAATTCGTACTTTCAAGAGATATAATGGGTACAGAGGGATAAAAATGGTACCAACCAAACGGCTGCATCTAGAATAATGAAATTCGGTGTATACATTCGTCTGATGGCGTAGACACGTAAAATAAACGAATTTTTGGAAATTCGTACTTTTTGGGGTTAAAATGAAAAAAGGGATAAAAATAGTACCAACCAAATGAGAACAGCTAGAGTCGTGAAATTCAGAGTATACATTCCTCTGACTGCGTAGACACGAAAAATAAAAGTTTTTTTTCAAATTCGTACTTTCAAGAGATATAATGGGTACAGAGGGATAAAAATAGTACCAACTAAACGGCTACAGCTAGAATGGTGAAATTAGGTGTGTACATTCCTTTAACTGCGTAGACACGTAAAATAAAGAGATTTTAGAAAGTCGTACTCATAAGGGGGTTAAATTGGAAAAAATGGGATAAAAACGGTACCAACCAAATGAATGCAGCTAGAATCATGGAATTTGGTGTATAAATTCCTCTGACTGCGTAGACACGCGGAAGAAAAAGATTTCTCGAAATTCGTACTTTTTACTTTTACGACAAAAATGGTTAAATCATGAAGTTAGGTTATTTTGCACTATGCACGTGAGATAATGGATTTGCAAAATTTGTACTTTTGTAATTAAAATAGAATGGAAATACAACCAACTGTAGCACCCACTACCTACCAATGTTTGTGTTATTTAAGCTTTTTTGAAAATATAAATATTTGTAAGAATATTTACTTTTTGAATTGACTTGAAGTATTATTTCGATATGTAAACGTAGTGGTTGGTAGCCTTGCCTTATAAGCGTGGTTTGCAGTAATAAAAATATTAAATTTATTTATAAAATTAGTTTGTCAATATTTGTATTTGTTTTGTTGTGGCTATTTTAAAAAAAATATTTTCCTGCACTTCTACGAAACTCGAAAGCCTCTGTGGAATGCAATCCATGGTGGAGGTTATATAAAGTTCGGCCCGGCCGAACTTAACGCCGTTTTTACTTGTTTTTTATAAATTTCTCAAAATAATTTGTTAACATTTTTATTATTTCGTTTATATGTGGTTCATAAAGTTATGTTGTATATTTTTAAATTTAAATATGTCCAGAGCACATGGAAAACACATTTAGAATTATCTTAGAGTGTTTTCGGATGATGTAATCATTTTAAAACATCAAGACCAAAAATAATGAAAAAAAACAAGCGGAATTGGCATAAATGGGGTTAATATACTCCTGAGGACCTTTCAAACAAGGTATAAAACTCTAAAATCGGTTAAACGGATTGCGAAATACAAGGATTTGAATATACTCTCGTCGCAAGATTTTAATTTTTTTTTGTGGAAATTGCAATGTCTATAAATCTGCAAACAAAATTTTAAGATTTTTTTGCATAAGATACGTGTAAAATCTTTTTTAAAGAAGAATATTTTTTGAAATTTTCAGGAAAATCGGAGCGGTGTCGATTTTTTTTTTTTTGGTCGGTTTGACATGGAATGTCTCATATATTGTGTGTTAACCATCTCCAATTCTTTCGAAATTTCATCCGTAATCATATTTAGTTACTATATAAGCATGTACCAAATTTCAGATTTTTACCATAATTCCTTCTAGTTTTGGCCACTCGTTGTATGAAAGCGTGACACTGTGTGTCGCGTCCGGGCCACTGGAAGTTGCCCATATGAGCTAATTATTGTGTTGTAATGATTAGCTTATATTTATATATTTATTTATATATTTCTATATAATTTTGTCTGTTAATTTTTACTCCGTAATTTTTTTTAGAAACTCGTTCGCAGTTCGCTTTAAGAGCGTTCACATTCATTGCCCTATTTTGAGGGGTTTCGTGTTGCGAAAAAACAGCTTTGTTTATACAGCAATCGCAAAAAGGTAAGGGGGGTAAGTGGGAACATATCTATGTGAATTTGTATTTGTTTAAGCTGCTTTAGACAAAAAAAAAAACTAGAACAAAAATTGACAAACTAGGTCATCGCAACTAAACCAAACGAACATACTTCAATAGAAAGAAAAAGCTGCAACATTTTCAGAGAGTGAAAGAATCCATTAAACGTTGCTTTAAATTGTATGGAAAAGCACCAGGAATTTCCATTTCATTTAGCAAAATTATTAGAAAAAAAAAATACTAATAAGTAATGAAATAATAAAACCACAAGTTGTACTTTGAAGCCGTAGCAAATAGTTTCTACAGTTGCGGACAAAATAATTAGGATAAACCAAAATTGTCTGTTTTCTTTTAATTTAACAAATTTCATGTGTGATAAAATGAGTATTTACGACACGCACCGTCACCATTCTGTGTGACTCACGAAACACTTCATGCTATCGAAGTCGTCGCATGTTAAGTGGTCCAGCGCTTCCAAACGTCTCTCACTTGCAGACGGACGCAGACAGTTTAGGCGTTCAACACTCTCAACCTCCTCCTTCTGCTCCGAACGACTCCTCTTGGAACATTAAAAAGGCCAAAGATTTGCATTTCTTCCAAATTATTTTAAAACAAGTAAAAAAGGGCGTTAAGTTCGGCCGGGCCGAACTTTATATACCCTCCACCATGGATTGCATTCCACAGAGTCTGTCGATTTTCGTACAAGTTCAGTTATATTACAGGAAAGTATAATTTTTTTTAATATAGCCAAACCAAGACAAATACAAATATTGAAAAAATAATTTTATAAATAAATATAATATTTTTTATTTCAAACCACGCTTATAACGCAAGGCTACCAATACGTTTACATATCGATATAATAATATGGCTGCTTTTCTTTATGGCTGGATAACTAAGCTGCGATAACAAAAATCTAAATAAAATGTTAAAATTTGACTCAAAATAAAAAAATCTTTTTTAAAATTGTCGCCAAAAGCAATATTAATGTGTGTGTGTGTGTGTGAAAACAAATTTTGAAAAAATAATTTTGTGTTAAAAATTGTTGACTTAGCCTGGATAAAATTATTCAGTGTAAGTCAAAATGATGGATATCGAGGCTAAGTCCAATAAAGTCGACACAAAATATTTTTTTTTAATTTCTTTTGATTTTTTTTTATATTTATATTGTAGTTGGCGACAATGTGAAAAAATATTTTTCTTTATTTTGAGCAAAAAATTAAATTTTTATTAACGTTTTTGTTATTGCAGAAAATAAATATTCTTATATTTATATTTTCAAAAAAAAAAAACCTTAAATACCATAAATACTGGTAGATAGTGGGTGCTACAGTTGGTTGTATTTCCATTCTATTTTAATTCCAAAAGAAAAAAAATTGAAAATCCATTATCTCACATACACAGTGCAAAATAACCTATCTCCATGATTCAACCAATTTTTGCCGTAAAAGCAAAAAGTACAAATTTGGCAAAATCAATTTATTTTGCGTGTCTATGCAGTCAGAGGAATGTATACACCGTATTCCATGATTCTAGCTGCGGCCATTTGGTTGGTACCATTTTTATCCCCCTATTTCGCGTTTTAACCCCTTTCTCGCAATTACAGGGATGTACACACCGAATTTCATCATTCTAGCTGTAGTCTCGTTTAGTTGGTACTATTTGTATCCCTCTATACCCATTGTATCCCTTGAAAGTACGAATTTGGAAAAAAATCTTTTATTTTTCAGAATTTCCGAATTTCATGACTCTAAATGCGGTCATTTGGTTGGTACTATTTTTATCCCCTTTTTCCATGTACGAATTTCGAAAAATCCGATTATTTTACGTGTCTACGCAAACCGAATTTCATTATTCTAGGTGCAGCCGTTTGGTTGGTACCATTTTTATCCCTCTATTCCCATTTTACTTATAAGTACGAATTTGGAAAAAGTATATCAACTAAATTAGAGGAATGTACGCACCGAATTTCATGTTTCTAGCTGTTATCGTTTGATAAGGACCATTTTTATCCCTTTTTGCCCCATTTTACCCCCTACGAATAAAAATCACTCGCATACCCAATATCAAGTAAGTACATTTGCTTAAATACTCTAAACTATTAGGGGTAATTTTGGGTATTTTTAGTGTTTATGAGGGAAAAAATTTTCCCTTTGGGCCGATTTCGCACAGTTTCAATACCAACCGATCTACGACTATAAGACGCATTTATGGAAAATTTTGACCTTCTAGCTCCTTTCGTTTAGATGCTAACGTGCTTTCAACAGACGGGCGGACATGGCTAGATCGTCGTAGAATTTTATGACGATTAAGAATATAAATATACTTTATAGGGTCCCAGGTCGATATTTCAAGATGTTACAAACGGAATGACAAAGTTAGTATACCCCCCCCAAGCCGATAGCTTTAATTGCTAGTGCTTTTTTCTAGTTTATTATAAACTTAAATTGTAATTAGTAACAAAATAAATAAATAAATAAATAAATAAATAAATAAATAAATAAATAAATAAATAAACAAACAAACAAATAAATAAATAAATAAATAAATAAATAAATAAATAAATAAATAAATAAATAAATAAATAAATAAATAAATAAATAAATAAATAAATAAATAAATAAATAAATAAATAAATAAATAAATAAATAAATAAATAAATAAATAAATAAATAAATAAATAAATAAATAAATAAATAAATAAATAAATAAATAAATAAATAAATAAATAAATAAATAAATAAATAAATAAATAAATAAATAAATAAATAAATAAATAAATAAATAAATAAATAAATAAATAAATAAATAAATAAATAAATAAATAAATAAATAAATAAATAAATAAATAAATAAATAAATAAATAAATAAATAAATAAATAAATAAATAAATAAATAAATAAATAAATAAATAAATAAATAAATAAATAAATAAATAAATAAATAAATAAATAAATAAATAAATAAATAAATAAATAAATAAATAAATAAATAAATAAATAAATAAATAAATAAATAAATAAATAAATAAATAAATAAATAAATAAATAAATAAATAAATAAATAAATAAATAAATAAATAAATAAATAAATAAATAAATAAATAAATAAATAAATAAATAAATAAATAAATAAATAAATAAATAAATTGTTGTCATTGATTGATAAGTAACATAGTGACCAAAGATCTTTTGCTTTGTGGATTTTTTAAGAGGTATGTTTAAGACGATAAACCCATGACCACACGGGAAATTAATAAATTCCATAATGAGAAATCAATGATGATCTTGATAAGAAGCTGTAAAAGAACCCTTTGATGTTGCACTAATAATATGACCTAAAGTAAAAACTAGCCTAGCTGAGGTTCCATCTAAAACCGATGTTCCAGATGCTATCTCTCATAAGGTATTACTTTGTTTCAAAAAAGATTACCGATTTCAGATAAATCGTAAAAAATCCTAAACATAATAGGACTTCGGTAATAAAGATTTAATTTTTTAGTCAAAATTAAAAATATATTTTTTTCTAAATGTCATGAACTGCAATATAAATGCTTGTATTTCAAAAAAAAATTACAAAAAAAATATTTTATGGTGATATTTTGGACTTAGCCTCGTTAACCATAAACGTATACTGGATAAGTAAAAAAAATCAATATAAAATTATTTTTGGATTTTTTTTGATACACACCTATATATTGTTGCTGGCGACAATGTGAACAATTATTTTTTAACGCAACTTATTTATCCCGCTTCAATATTTAATGATGTTTAACTAAATTTAACCTTCTACGAGTTGTTAACTCTTAAACTACAAAATCTACTTTGAAATAAAGGACCAGTATTCAAATGTCAGCAGTTCAAATTTAACTTACCTCTTCTGAAATTGTTGTTGTTGTTGCTGTTTTCTGGTTAATCCGATTTTCAATATCCGTTGTAACAAGACGTTGTTTTTTGTTGTACAAAATAATCCACAATTAAAGGCGTAAATGGTTTTTCTTTTATTCTGCAAAAAAAAAAAACAAGAAAATAATAAAAATGAATTATATAACATCTGTAGATATATATGTACGAGTAGTATTTGTGGTTGTAGTTAAATGCTAGGAAATCTGATTAAAATATAAATTCTCGATTTGATGTTGCAACACGTTTGGGTGCTTACGTTAAAGTAAACAGCATTTACTTCGTCAAACGAATATTGCAGAATCCACTGGAGAACCAAAACCGACAAAAACACTTTAGGAAAATTTAAGGAAAGAAATTTTCACTAGACATTATTTTTTGCGTTGCACAGTGGCCGTGAAGTGAGAAAAAAACATAAATATAATATAATTTTTCACGCGAAATTAGTTGGTATAAATATATATAAGCTTTTATTCTTTGACATGTGGCAAGTAGAAACTACGCCATTACTAAAAATGGACCGATACCCGATTCAACAACGCATTGGAATTATTAAAATTCATGAATGAAAATGATCCAGAATTCCATCGAAAAATCATCTCGATGAGGCCCATTTCCACCTCGGTGGCTACGTCTACAAGCAAAATTGTCGCATCTGGGGCTAGGTAAACCCAAGAGTTATTGTTGAGAGGCCTCTCCATCCTCATCGTGTGACTGTTTGGTGCGGTTTATGGTCCGGCGGGGTCATTGGACCTTACTTTTTCGAAAATGAGGTTGGATCAACAGCTACGGTAAATGGATGGATTGCGCTATCGAAAAATGTGTCAAATCGGTTCAGATTTAGATATAGACACCATACAAATTTCGCTCCCTAATTGACAGCTTCCGGTCTAGAAACCGTAAATTTAAACAGATTTTGTTCAAATTTGACTCAACGCCTTAATATCAACTATTTAGAAGCATTTCTCGTGAAAATGCGTCAAATCGGTTCAGATTTAGATATAGACACCATACAAATTCCGTTCCCTATTTGACAGTTTCCGGTCTAGAAACCGTAAATTTAAACAGATTTTGTTCAAATTTGACTCAACACCTTAAATATCAACTAGAAGCATTTCTTGTGAAAATGCATCAAATCGGTTCAGATTTAGATATAGCCAGCATACAAATTTCGCTCCCTATTTGACATTTTCCGGTCTAGAAACCGTAAATTTAAACAGATTTTGTTCAAATTTGACTCAACACCTTAAATATCAACTAGAAGCATTTCTTGTGAAAATGCGTCAAATCGGTTCAGATTTAGATATAGACACCATACAAATTTCGCTCCCCATTTGAAATGTTGTTCAAATTTGGCTCATCACCTTATAATTCAACTAGAAACATTTCTTGTGAAAATGGCTTAAATCGGCTCAGATTTACACATAGCTCCCATAAAATTATGATTTTTTGCTCTAGAAGACACATAATTTAACCGATATTGCTCAAATTTTGTACAACACCTCATATTTTAGCTAGAAACATCTGTGACAAAAATGTGTCAAATCGGTTCAGATTTAGATATATAGCTGCCATACAAATTTTGCTCCCGATTTGAGGTTAACCGCTGTAGAAATCACATACCTTAACCGGTTTTCTTCAAATTCGGCAGGGCATCTTATATTTACACTAGAAACATCTATGGTAAAAGTGGATGAGATCGGTTCAGATTTATATATAGCTTCCATACAAGTGGCATTGACGTTTTTCACCGGATTAAATTGCAGTGGAGTAGAAAGTGTAGGGTATCATATAGTCGACCTCGACCGGTCCCTTCTTGTTCATTTTATATCTGTTTTTTTTTTTTTAAATTTACTTAGCCTATCAAATGGTGGTCTTTCTTCCTTGACATCAAATTTATATTTTCATCACTTTCAATTCGGTTGAACCTTTTGTTTAAACAAATGGTGGCTATACTATTTTTCTTCAGAAAATTCTATAATTTCTGTAATAATAAAGTCATCAAATTCGCGAATTTTTTATAGCGACTGATTTGACAATTTCCTCATTCCTTGTCTGCACTGTGCGTGTATCATATCTGCAGCCCCCAGAGAAATAATAAACAGACATCTATGCCACTGTCTGTGGAGCAATGTTGACGATTTTCCATTGCGGCGTTGCCATTTTTCCACACACACACACTCAGCTAGGTTAGCTGAGACCCAGAATACTACGACAACACAGACACTCGGTCCTTTTAATATGTCCGCAAACATTGACAACCCGCGCCGCGCCCCCTCCGACATTTCTAGGCATAATGTAGCTACACAACAGCCGGAGCTGAGCTACTGCTACATTTCCTTCCTGCACTGAAACGAAAGAAATCCTGTCTGTTTTTGTTATGGCCCGTTCTGCTGCGGTGTTGCTGTTGTTGCATGGATATGTGGCAGGCATTAGAATAACATGCAACAATCTTTCGTATACAAACGTACATATATATATATACATATATGTACCGAGTATATGGATCTAATATGTAGGAATTTGCCAATATATTTACATACAGACACACAGTATGTTTACAGTAAAAGAAGCTGCCTCCGACCCACAACATTCGTTGGATTCATAGCTAGAAAAAAAGAATAGTTCAGACTTAAATGAGTAAAAAAAAATCGGGAAGAAGAAAAAACCAGTTTGGCAAAATATAGGAAGAATTAATGCTTTAAGGTCCTTTGGAGACAGACATATGAATACTCGACTCGTATGTACCTACAAACACACATACATATTTATTTTGTACTATATATACCATAGAGTGCCATATAGCACAGACTACTTCCTCCCAAAAGGATAAAGGCTAAAACGTGCTTTGAACGGATGGCAGGTTGGATGAATGGATGGAAGTGCGCATGGAGCAGGACGGACATGCGAGTTTGCGGCATTTTTTTGTTTGTTTGTTTCTGTCCTCCCTTTTACAAGGATGCAAGGATGGTGGATGCTGCGACGACAATCCTCATGATGATGACGATGATTATGTCGGGATGGATTGAATTTCTGCATGCAACGATAATGGTTGGTTGGCAAGCAAGAAGTATTAAAAAAAAAAACAATAATTTCCGGGTTTTTTCCTTTCATCTCGATGCTTAGCAGCAGCAACGGTCATAACACCCGACAACAGACAGATGTGCAGACAGACGGAATGCCAAAAATTATAAAAATAACATATCAATATTATTGCAATTGAAGAGGATGTCTCCTGGTTGTGGCATGTCTGGATACAGATGTTTGGGCGAAGATTGACATAGAATCGCAGTGGTAACATGGATGTTTTACAGAACGTCAAAAGGCCAGACCTTACCTACCTAATGGTGGAGATTTTTAGATATGAAGAAGATTCAAATTTGAAAATTATGCTAACAAATATACGGAAAATTATCAAATAAGAAATTGGCTTAATGCGATATTTATGTATCCAGTCTACGCTTAGGCTTAAAGATTTTCTCATCTAGTCTATGTCAATAGTGAATATTTTATATACATTAAGGTGGCTTCAAAAAAGCTGAGTATTTTCACAATCTAATGATTAGACCAAAGCCCTTTAAATATTTTTTTTTGAAACATTGCTCATATCCCAGGGAAATTTAAGGGTTCTATAATTTAAATTAAACGTTGCTGGAAAATCTCTACTACATATTCGAAACTACAAAATATTGAAAATTTTGCCACCCAATTCTAAGCTGGCAAAAAAAAACGGCTTGTACAGAAAATCGGTTTCCGGTTTAACCGAAAATTAAATATGCATCAAAACCGATGAAGAGAGAGTATGATATCCAAGGCCCCAACAACTGAATATATTTTTGGAAAGAGAACCTAAAAATAAGAAAAAACAAATTGGTATATATATTACCGATATCTCGCTTAGTTATCGAATTATCGGAGGTTACAATTTGGAGAAATCTAAATTGATTTTTTTTGTGTAAGATGTGGTCAAAATGCAGATATTCTCGATAACTTTTGTTTAACTGTTATCGAAATCAAAAATATCGGAAAATGCTGACTTATAGAAAACATCGCCATTGCTGAATTTGTGGAAAAGGATAAAAATGTTCGAATCTAAGATGCATTCTCTTCTACATCCTCTATTAAAAAACTTCTTTATTATTGAATCGTTAAATTATTTAACACTAAACAAATATACATAAGAATAACAATCCATATACAAACAAATTTTAAACAATTAATATATTTACATTTTAAAAAACAAAACGTTCCTTCCACTTTCACAAGTTTTTGTCAACTACTGTCCGTCTTTCCTATTCTTGTGTATGATATTTCTGTATATGTGTGCGCATTTGTCTGTGTCTGTCTTGTAATTTAGTCTCTTTTCAGTAGGAACGTCCGTAATGTAGAGCATTTCTAATGTAAAGAGTGATTTTTTTGAGGTTAGGATTTTCATGCATTAGTATTTGACAGATCACGTGGGATTTCAGACATGGTGTCAAAGAGAAAGATGCTCAGTATGCTTTGACATTTCATCATGAATCGTCTTACAAACGAACAACGCTTGCAAATTATTGAATTTTATTATCAAAATGCGTGCTCTGTTAAGAAAGTTCATTGCGCGCTTCCATTTTATGGTCAGTTTAATCGACCCACTGAAGCGGCTATTCGGGCTATTTTGACTAAATTTCGCACCAAATTTACATTGTTGGACATTAAACCACCAACACGCTTACGTAGAGTGCGAACTGAAGAAAATATCGCAGCTGTATCGGCCAGTGTTAATGATGACCACCAATTTTCGATTCGTCGCCGTTCGCACCAATTGGGTCTCTGTTACTCAAAAACGTGGAAATGCCAAAATTGGACTAAGCGGATGGACCACCTAAGACGCAGCCGCGGTCAACATTTAAATGAAATTATTTTCAAAAAGTAAATGTCATGGACCAATCTAACGTTTCAAATAAAGAACCGATGAGATTTTGCAAATTTTATGCGTTTTTTTTAAAAAAAAAGTTATCAAGCTCTTAAAAAATCACCCTTTATATCTCCTATGGTAGTTACTCTCTTTTGTTAATATGTCTACGTCGTCAAAGTTGGGTGTGTGTCCAGTCAGTGCACAGTGGGCTGCAAGTGCAGTTTTTTACTCTAATGGTTTGTCAAGTGCTTTTAGGTCAGATTTATGAGAAGAAAGTCTAGTTTTTAATTTTGTCTTTGTAAAGGGTGTCCCAAGAAGAGCGCAATTTTTTAATTTTAAATAAAACACAGATATCGTAAAGTAGACAGAATGAGGTTATGTATGGAACAATATATATCGTGCAGATGGCCGCCGCGGCTTTGCTGGCATGCACGCGATCTTTTAATGAAATTTTCAATGACCGTTTTGCATGAATGCTGCGGTATTTCATTAATGCAGCGTCCAATTTCGTCTTTTAAGGCTTGAGTCGTCGTCGGCTTATTCGCGTAAACCATCGACTTCAAAAAACCCCAAAGAAAAAAATCTAATGGTGTTAAATCGCACGATCTAGGCGGCCAATTCTGATCTCCAAAACGCGAAATAACACGACCGGGAAATGACTGATGCAGCAATTGAATTGTTTCTCTGGCTGTATGACATGTGGCGCCGTCTTGTTGGAACCACATGCCCTCCACATTCATTTCTTCAATTCTAGGCAAGAAAAAACTGGTTATTATTTCACGATACCGAACACCATTGACTGTTTGCGCTTGACCTGCCTCATTTTCATAAAAAAAAAGGTCCAATGATTCCTCCAGCCCAAAAACCACACCACACAGTGACACGTTGAGGATGCATTTGCTTCTCGTGAATCACTCGAGGATTTTCCGCACCCCAAATGCGACAATTCTGCCTATTGACGAAGCCATCAAGATGGAAATGGGCCTCGTCACTGAAGATGATTTTATCGGCAAAATCAGCATTTTCATGTTGTCTCTCCAATACCCAACTAACGAACTCCCTTCGCTGTCCATGGTCAGTTGGCTTCAGTTCCTGAGTCAATTGAACTTTGTATGCATGAAGATGCAAATCTTTCGTCAAAATTCGCTGCAAAGTGGATTTGGAGACACCAATTTGCTGAGCTCGGTGTCGAATTGAGGTGGATGGAGTTTGAGCGACATCATCAATCATCGATCGACCTGGTCGGTGGCGCGTTGTTGTCTTTACATCACTAACAGACCCAGTTTCGGCAAATTTATCCATTAATCTCTTTACAGTTGACTCTTTTGGAGCATTATTGTGACCCCAAATTGATCGCAATTTGCGAACTGTAGCCGCAAAACTTTCACCATTTTGGTAAAACAATTTCACAATGAGAATGCGTTGTTCATTCGTGTAGCGCTCCATTTTTACTAACCTCGTACCTTCTACTAACAAACAATAACAATTGTTCAAATGTCAAACAATGACACTTCGAATGTTGCCAGATTTAAAAATTGCGTTCTTCTTGGGACACCCTTTAGTACCAACATATACTTTATTGCATAAGTTGGACTTGTCACCATTACACTTAATTTTATCTTGTCTTGCTGAATAAATTGTTGACCGTGTTGTGAGATTTGTGGGCTAATTCATATTTTTGTTTGTCGTATAAGTCTGAGTTTCTGAATCTTTCCGAGAATCCGGTTATATATGTTATAGTCTTGTGCAACTTTGTTGGTTTTTCTGTGTGGCTTTTGGGATTTCGTACATTTTTAATTAATTGTCTTATTATATTTTTGATTTTCTCTATGTTATTTTTGTGGAAGTCCTCATCCCTTATGTCTAGTACTCTTCTGATAAAATTGGTCGCGGTGTTGAAAATTGTCCTTCTTGGGTGTTTCGAATAAAAGTTAATTAATCGGCCTGAAGATGTGGGTTTTTGATACCAGTCTAGTTTAATGATGTTGCCTTGTCTGTGTACTATAGAATCCAGATATGGTAATTTGTTGTCCTTTTCTTCTTCCATCGTGAATTGAATCTGTCTGTTGTATCCATTTAGTATATTGATCGTCTCATCAACATCATTTTTCTTCAAAATTGCGAAGAGATCGTCAACGTATTTTGTCAAGAACCTAGGTTTTCTGGTCATTTTCTCAATTGCTGTGTCAAGGAGTTGTTCCATAATTATGTCCGCAATTATTGGTGATGCGTCGTCATGCGTCGTCAATATCTCTATAAATAAATCCTTTGGTATCGTGCTGAATTCTTCTAAAGGGTGATTTTTTAAGAGCTTGATAACTTTTTTTTTTAAAAAAACGCATAAAATTTGCAAAATCTCATCGGTTCTTTATTTGAAACGTTAGATTGGTCCATGACATTTACTTTTTGAAGATAATTTCATTTAAATGTTGACCGCGGCTGCGTCTTAGGTGGTCCATCCGCTTAGTCCAATTTTGGCATTTCCACGTTTTTGAGTAACAGAGACCCAATTGGTGCGAACGGCGACGAATCGAAAATTGGTGGTCATCATTAACACTGGCCGATACAGCTGCGATATTTTCTTCAGTTCGCACTCTACGTAAGCGTGTTGGTGGTTTAATGTCCAACAATGTAAATTTGGTGCGAAATTTAGTCACAATAGCCCGAATAGCCGCTTCAGTGGGTCGATTAAACTGACCATAAAATGGAAGCGCGCAATGAACTTTCTTAACAGAGCACGCATTTTGATAATAAAATTCAATAATTTGCAAGCGTTGTTCGTTTGTAAGACGATTCATGATGAAATGTCAAAGCATACTGAGCATCTTTCTCTTTGACACCATGTCTGAAATCCCACGTGATCTGTCAAATACTAATGCATGAAAATCCTAACCTCAAAAAAATCACTCTTTATATCTCCTATGGTAGTTACTCTCTTCTGTTAATATGTCTACGTCGTCAAAGTTGGGTGTGTGTCCAGTCAGTGCACAGTGGTCTGCAAGTGCAGTTTTTTACTCTAATGGTTTGTCAAGTGCTTTTAGGTCAGATTTATGAGAAGAAAGTCTAGTTTTTAATTTTGTCTTGGTAAAGGGTGTCCCAAGAAGAGCGCAATTTTTTATTTTTAAATAAAACACAGATATTTAAGAAAAAATCGTGAAACTTTATTATATCATAAAGTAGACAGAATGAGGTTATGTATGGAACAATATATCGTGCAGATGGCCGCCGCGGCTTTGCTGGCATGCACGCGATCTTTTAATGAAATTTTCAATGACCGTTTTGCATGAATGCTGCGGTATTTCATTAATGCAGCGTCCAATTTCGTCTTTTAAGGCTTGAGTCGTCGTCGGCTTATTCGCGTAAACCATCGACTTCAAAAAACCCCAAAGAAAAAAATCTAATGGCGTTAAATCGCACTATCTAGGCGGCCAATTCTCATCTCCAAAACGCGAAATAACACGACCGGGAAATGACTGATGCAGCAATTGAATTGTTTCTCTGGCTGTATGACATGTGGCGCCGTCTTGTTGGAACCACATGCCCTCCACATTCATTTCTTCAATTCTAGGCAAGAAATCATTTCACGATACCGAACACCATTGACTGTTTGCGCTTGACCTGCCTCATTTTCATAAAAAAATAAGTCCAATGATTCCTCCAGCCCAAAAACCACACCACACAGTGACACGTTGAGGATGCATTTGATTCTCGTGAATCACTCGAGGATTTTCCGCACCCCAAATGCGACAATTCTGCCTATTGACGAAGCCATCAAGATGAAAATGGGCCTCGTCACTGAAGATGATTTTATCGGCAAAATCAGCATTTTCATGTTGTCTTTCTAATACCCAATTAACGAACTCCCTTCGCTGTCCAGTTCCTGAGTCAATTGAACTTTGTATGCATGAAGATGCAAATCTTTCGTCAAAATTCGCTGCAAAGTGGATTTGGAGACACCAATTTGCTGAGCTCGGTGTCGAATTGAGGTGGATGGAGTTTGAGCGACATCATCACGTACAGCTGCGACATTTTCGGTCGATCGACCTGGTCGATGGCGCGTTGTTGTCTTTACATCACTAACAGACCCAGTTTCGGCAAATTTATCCATTAATCTCTTTACAGTTGACTCTTTTGGAGCATTATTGTGACCCCAAATTGATCGCAATTTGCGAACTGTAGCCGCAAAACTTTCACCATTTTGGTAAAACAATTTCACAATGACATTGCGTTGTTCATTCGTGTAGCGCTCCATTTTTACTAACCTCGTACCTTCTACTAACAAACAATAACAATTGTTCAAATGTCAAACAATGACACTTCGAATGTTGCCAGATTTAAAAATTGCGTTCTTCTTGGGACACCCTTTAGTACCAACATATACTTTATTGCATAAGTTGGACTTGTCACCATTACACTTAATTTTATCTTGTCTTGCTGAATAAATTGTTGACCGTGTTGTGAGATTTGTGGGCTAATTCATATTTTTGTTTGTCGTATAAGTCTGAGTTTCTGAATCTTTCCGAGAATCCGGGTATATATGTTATAGTCTTGTGCAACTTTGTTGGTTTTTCTATGTGGCTTTTGGGATTTCGTAAATTTTTAATTAATTGTCTTATTTTATTTTTGATTTTCTCTATGTTATTTTTGTGGAAGTCCTCATCCCTTATGTCTACTACTCTTCTGATAAAATTGGTCGCGGTGTTGATTGCCAAATTGTCCTTCTTGGGTGTTTCGAATAAAAGTTAATTAATCGGCCTGAAGATGTGGGTTTTTGATACCAGTCTAGTTTTATGATGTTGCCTTGTCTGTGTACTATAGAATCCAGATATGGTAATTTGTTGTCCTTTTCTTCTTACATCGTGAATTGAATCTGTCTGTTGTATCCATTTAGTATATTGATCGTCTCATCAACATCATTTTTCTTCAAAATTGCGAAGAGATCGTCAACGTATTTTGTCAAGAACCAAGGTTTTCTGGTCATTTTCTCAATTGCTGTGTCAAGAAGTTGTTCCATAATTATGTCCGCAATTATTGGTGATGCGTTGTCATACTTCAAATATCTTGTGTCTTTGATGCAGAATGTCAATATCTCTATAAATAAATCCTTTGATATCGTGCTGAATTCTTCTATTATGTCCCATTTGTCTTCAATTGTCCTTATGGCGAGGTTGACTGGTATACTGGGGAAAAGGGACACAACGTCAAATGATATTATTATTTCGTCGTCATCAATATGTGTGTTGTTAATTTTCTTTTTAAATTCACTCGCGTCTTTGACATTGTATATAGAGTCCTTTGTTAAGTTCTTGAGTACGTCAACAATATACCTGCATAGTCCATAAGAAGGTGAGTTAATTGAGGAGCAGATTGGTCTCAGAGGAGTACCTTCCTTGTGAATTTTGGGGAGTCCGTATATTCTTGGGGCAGTAGCAATTTCATTCGTCCATTTGTTCTTTTCCATGAGACTTATCAAGTTTTTATTAAATAGTTTATCTACCAATCTGTTGTTTTTTGTCTGTAGATCCGAAGAGATCCGAAGTCGGATCTCTTTTTAAGCGTCTGTATGTACATATGTCCCTCAAAATTACTTTCATCTTTGATTGATATTCGTCCTTGTACATTGCCACTGTTTTCCCCCCTTTGTCCGCGTTCAATATAAGGATATCATAATTTTGGTTCAAAAACTTTCTCGATTGTCCCACTGTGTCAAGTATAAGTTTGTCTCTCCTGTTAAGTTTGTGTTTGTGTAAGTGATCGTCTATGAGTGATATGAATTTTGTTCTTGCTATCTCTCTGCTTTCTATATATATATATATATATCCCATTCAAATTTCGTTCTCGATTTCACTTTTTCTGCTCTAGAAACTACATATTATAACATATCTTCCTCAAATCTTGCAAAATATTTTATATTTCAACTACAAAACACCCATGGTGAAAATGGGTCAGATCGGTTCAGATTTACATATAGCTCCCGTACAAATTTCGCTCCCGGATTGATTTTTTCCACCCCAGAAACCGCGTCTTTTCACAGAATTTCTTCAAATTGAGCATAACACGTTATAAAGGGTGTCCCAAGAAGAACGCAATTTTTTAATCTGGCAACTTACGAAGTGTCATTGTTTGACATTTGAACAATTGTTATTGTTTGTTAGTAGAAGGTACGTGGTTAGTAAAAATGGAGCGCTACACGAGTGAACAACGCATGCTCATTGTGAAATTGTTTTACCAAAATGGTGAAAGTTTTGCGGCTACAGTTCGCAAATTGCGATCAATTTGGGGTCACAATAATGCTCCAAAAGAGTCAACTGTAAAGAGATTAATGGATAAATTTGCCGAAACTGGGTCTGTTAGTGATGTAAAGACAACAACGCGCCATCGACCAGGTCGATCGACCGAAAATGTCGCAGCTGTACGTGATGATGTCGCTCAAACTCCATCCACCTCAATTCGACACCGAGCTCAGCAAATTGGTGTCTCCAAATCCACTTTGCAGCGAATTTTGACGAAAGATTTGCATCTTCATGCATACAAAGTTCAATTGACTCAGGAACTGAAGCCAACTGACCATGGACAGCGAAGGGAGTTCGTTAATTGGGTATTGGAGAGACAACATGAAAATGTTGATTTTGCAGATAAAATCATCTTCAGTGACGAGGCCCATTTTCATCTTGATGGCTTCGTCAATAGGCAGAATTGTCGCATTTGGGGTGCGGAAAATCCTCGAGTGATTCACGAGAAGCAAATGCATCCTCAACGTGTCACTGTGTGGTGTGGTTTTTGGGCTGGAGGAATCATTGGACCTTTTTTATGAAAATGAGGCAGGTCAAGCGCAAACAGTCAATGGTGTTCGGTATCGTGAAATGATAACCAGTTTTTTCTTGCCTAGAATTGAAGAAATGAATGTGGAGGGCATGTGGTTCCAACAAGACGGCGCCACATGTCATACAGCCAGAGAAACAATTCAATTGCTGCATCAGTCATTTCCCGGTCGTGTTATTTCGCGTTTTGGAGATCAGAATTGGCCGCCTAGATCGTGCGATTTAACACCATTAGATTTTTTCTTTGGGGTTTTTTGAAGTCGATGGTTTACGCGAATAAGCCGACGACGACTCAAGCCTTAAACGACGAAATTGGACGCTGCATTAATGAAATACCGCAGCATTCATGCAAAACGGTCATTGAAAATGTCATTAAAAGATCGCGTGCATGCCAGCAAAGCCGCGGCGGCCATCTGCACGATATATTGTTCCATACATAACCTCATTCTGTCTACTTTATGATATAATAAAGTTTCACGATTTTTTCTTAAATATCTGTGTTTTATTTAAAAATAAAAAATTGCGCTCTTCTTGGGACACCCTTTACTTGAACTGGAAGAACCTATTGTGTAAGTGGGTCACTTCATTCCATGTTTGGATATAGCCCCAATACAAATATTCCTCTCCATTTGACAAATTGGACCAGGTCATATTAGCCTGTGATTAGGAAACATAAAAAAAAATTTCCCGTTTTCACTTTTTTACTGAATGGAATTGTATTCAGATAGAAAGGGGAGTGTATCATATAGTCGGCTCCGCCCGACTTTATCCTTTCATTACTTGTTTATTTTAACTCAATTATGATAATAACCAATAACAAATTCATTTAATAATTAACTGTAGAGATGTTTGATTAATATATTAATTAATGTTTTGTCCAATTAAAGAGACATATTTTACCGAATCGGATTTTTTCTGTGTACAACCATAATTTAATTTAACTTTTAAACCACATTAATGCTTAAAGCTCTCTGTCGAGCTCGATGCGCAAATCACAGTGTTGCCAAATTTCAATTGCATTTCAATTGCTTTAAAGCACACAATTATCGCAAAATTATAAATTTAAAAAAAAAAATCCTTATCGAAAATTACTTATTCCATGTTGCCTACCCATGTTTGTTTCTCTTCGTCCCTGGCTGCCTGCCTACCACAATATCTAAATAACAGTTCTTCACTCTCTCATAAAGAATATTACTTGCACACGACGTTGTATTCAGCTACTTTATTACATAATCGCTCGCTATTAGATTCTAATGCCTTACTTAATGGCATAAATATATCTGCATTGAACGCTCACACAATAAATAATAACAACAGCAACAAAAACAAAAAGTATACAAGTTTAGTGCTCTATGTATACATAGAGCGTCTTATGTACACCTAGATATGTACATACATATATACCGCCATCGTGGTGTACATACAAACACACAGCCATAAAAATGAGACAGCATTTGGAAGCAAAGCAAAACAAAACAAAAGCGACAAAACTACGTAAGCCCGCTCAAAACTAATGGAGAAAACTAGTTTTTTTTTGTTGTTATTTCACATCTCTATAACTCTCCGATATGGATACATACATAGACCTTATATATATATACATCAGCCAACAATACACTTAAAAGCATTTACCAAATCTCTACATAATGTACGAGAGTCCAAAGTTAATTCTTGTAAAAATATGCATTGATTTAAACACAACTCTGGCAAGGGCTCATTTAATGCCACAGACTTTGCTTTCACGTGTCAGACCGATCTGGCATCCTTTTTCGTTAATGACAGCTGATGACAACCACACAATGCCAGAGCAGACAATATTTTGGATAAGAAACCACATTTTTTGGGAATATATTTGCATTTAAAGTTAAAAAAGCCTGATAAAGAATATCTTTAAAACATTTTTTGCTAAAGAAGTCATTTACGCAAACCCTGACGAAACTTTTCGATCAAAATCAATATTAAGAAAAGGTAGAAAACACAGTGCTGTTTGAGAGCAAAAGAAATTTCTTTAAATTATTTCTAAGTGATAGATTCCCTACAAGATGGATGCCTGAGTTACATGAGATTAGCTCCCACTGCACATTTAACATAACATGTTAATAAGTTAAGTTATCTTCATGTTATTATCATTTAATATGTTAGGCTTAAAAGCTCACACACATACGTGAGAAAGTAATGTTAAAGTATCTTTTCAATCACGCACGTTCTTTTATTGTTATTGTATTGTACGATTGATCTGCTTTGTTAGACATGTTATAATAAGGTATTAATGTAATTTGGGAGTCAGTTCTTCTTGAGTGGTCATTGTTGACATACCTCTATTTAAAACTCGAATTTATCTTTATTTTATTAAATTGTTATACATACATACATATTGAAAACATGAAGTAATATAATAAATGATAATTAAACACAAACAATCGTATGTTTTATTACTAACATTAATAAAACATAACTCCTGGGGTTTGATTATTGAGCATTTATTAATATCGACTCAGCAGTTTTGCGTATGATCCTGGACATTTGTACATGTCATGAAGTTTGGACTAATATTCTACAGCAGTCACGACAAACTCTCCTATTCATTTGGGGACATATTTGCATTTAAAGTTTTGTAGTTAACGACAAAAATTATGTTGGTAAAAGAATATTAATGAAAAATCGTCGCAACCATCTGAAAGTACTGAATATAGAATCTTTAAAGGAATGGAGGAATTTTATAATTGTAAATTTATTATTAAATTTAATTAATTTAAAGTAATATAGTTGACAATAATTATGGTCGTAACCATCTGCAAGTACTGAATATGGAATCTTTAAAGGAATGGAGGAATTTTATAATTGCAAATGTAATTTTGTCCAGACTTGTCATACCACTCCCCCGTATGTACGAGCAATATTTCCAGATAGGTAGATGTAAAGGGTGATTTTTTAAGAGCTTGATAACTTTTTTAAAAAAAAAAACGCATAAAATTTGCAAAATCTCATCGGTTCTTTATTTCAAACGTTAGATTGGTCCATGACATTTACTTTTTGAAGATAATTTCATTTAAATGTTGACCGCGGCTGCGTCTTAGGTGGTCCATCCGCTTAGTCCAATTTTGGCATTTCCACGTTTTTGAGTAACAGAGACCCAATTGGTGCGAACGGCGACGAATCGAAAATTGGTGGTCATCATTAACACTGGCCGATACAGCTGCGATATTTTCTTCAGTTCGCACTCTACGTAAGCGTGTTGGTGGTTTAATGTCCAACAATGTAAATTTGGTGCGAAATTTAGTCACAATAGCCCGAATAGCCGCTTCAGTGGGTCGATTAAACTGACCATAAAATGGAAGCGCGCAATGAACTTTCTTAACAGAGCACGCATTTTGATAATAAAATTCAATAATTTGCAAGCGTTGTTCGTTTGTAAGACGATTCATGATGAAATGACAAAGCATACTGAGCATCTTTCTCTTTGACACCATGTCTGAAATCCCACGTGATCTGTCAAATACTAATGCATGAAAATCCTAACCTCAAAAAAATCACTCTTTATAAGTATAAATAAATAGAAATAGTAGAAGAATAACAAACGAACAAAAAAGAAATAAAAACAAAACGTTAAGCTGTTTCTATTTTAACCCGGGCAACGTTTTCTGCTGAGCAGGACTGAATTGAGAAGATCTCAGAAAAACACTATCGCCCCCCCCCCCACACCCTCCTGCACGGACCAACCAGCCAGACAGGCTGCCATCGCCAGCCAGCATGAGAATTCGCCTGACGTTCGCGTTCGCGTTCGCGTTTGTGTTCTGTCTGTCTATCGGTCCGTCGTCCGTCCCTCTGTATATCTCTGCTGGCGGCGGTGGTGGTGGTGTTGTTGTTTGGAAAAATAATTTGATTCGAATAGCGCAAAAACTTGTTTGTTTGGACCAATGGAAACTAGTTTCAATGTGTGGTTGTTGTTGGTTATTTTATTTTTCTTCGCCTCTTACGTTTTCGTGTCTCATTAGAAGAGAACGGAAGATTTTGCTGCAATCAGAAGAAGCAAAAGCAAAAAAAAAAAAACAAATTATAATTAAAGTTACAAATTTGTAAATGACTTAAATGGAGGATGACAGGTGTTTTATCTGAATGAATGCTGGCTGGCTTGGCTGTGTTGGTTTGGCTTGGCTTAGCGAAGAATGACAGGCACTTAATTACAAAATTCTGAAAATCTCAATGAACCAGAGAATTGGAAGCGGAGGTTGACTATAACAAAAAAAAAAAATAAAAAATAGAAATGTGTTGGTTGTATGAGAGCAGATATGTCATAAATCACAATGACTTTTCTTGAAAATACTTCGATATTTTTATGAAAAAATGTAATAGTGTGGAAGGTTGATGTCAGAGATCCTAATCAATATGCTGACAGGGTTGTATTAGGGATCTATAAATCGACTTTCGACTAATCGACTTTTGGGAGGAAAAAGTCGAAATCGAAAAATCATTGCCAAAAGTCGAAAAGTCGAATTTTGTTTACGACTTTGTGCATTAAGGAATTTAAGTTATTAACTACCGATTTTACTCTAGAAAACACTTCCTTTATCCGATTTTCTTCAGTTTTGGCACAACAACTAGAAATATCTATGCAAAAAGTGGGTAAGATCGGTTCAGATTTATATATCCTATATAAATGACTCTCGATTTGGTCTATTCGTCTTTTCATTCATTTGCAGTCGTCTTTTTATTTATTTTCAACAGCCGAAAAGTCGAATTTTAAAAAGTCGAAAAATATATTAACTAAACTAAACTTAATATTAACTACCGATTTTACTCTAGAAAACACTTCCTTTATCCGATTTTCTTCAATGTTGGCACAACAACTAGAAATATCTATGCAAAAAGTGGGTAAGATCGGTTCAGATTTATATATCCTATATAAATGACTCTCGATTTGGTCTATTCGTCTTTTCATTCGTTTGCAGTCGTCTTTTTATTTATTTGCAACAGCCGAAAAGTCGAATTTTAAAAAGTCGAAAAATCGATTTTTCAAAAGTCGACTTTTCATTTATTTGCAAAAGTCAAAAAATCGACTTTCATATTTTTCCAAAAGTCGAGGAGTCGAAAAATCGACTTTTTGCTCCAACTATATATCCCTAGGTTCTATAGGCACGCTTGCCCTGTGCATAAGCTGCATAATTTAATTTTAAATAATCTGTTTGGAACATTCAAGAAAAAGAGTGGGTTTTTCCCTAGAGGCGTTGTACCAAAGATAAATTTTGATGTTTCTAGAAAAAAAAAATCAGAGCTTTCAGAAAATTTCCATAAGTAATTTGATTTTTTAGATGTGGCAACTCTCCTTCCATATTGTGGGTCCTTTTTATAATATCTCGATATGATTTGGCATCAACAGATCATTTTACTAGTACAATCCTATGAATTGGACTTCAGGTGTCTGTCAAAGAACAAATGAACAAAAGCTTTATAAGTATTTATCGATTACCGATTAGATGGAACCTAAAGGGTGATTTTTTAAAGCTATAGGAAAGTTTTTCAAAGAAAAAAAAACACATAAAATTCAGAAAAATGCATGACATCTTTATTTGATTCGATAGTACGGTCCATATAATTTTTTGTTTGAAGATTATTTCATGCAAATGTTGACCTTGACTGCGCCTCAAATGGTCCATCTGCTTAGTCCAATTTTAGCATTTCCACGTTTTTGAGTAACGGAGGCGCCCAATTACTGCGAACGGCGACGAATCGATAATTGATGGTCATCATTAACACTGGCCGATACAGCTGCGATATTTTCTTCAGTTCGCACTCTACGTAAGCGTGTTGGTGGTTTAATGTCCAACAATGTAAATTTGGTGCGAAATTTAGACACATTGGCCCGAATAGCCGCTTCAGTGGGTCGATTAAACTGACCATAAAATGGAAGAAGCGCGCGATGAACTTTCTTAACAGAGCACGCATTTTGATAATAAAATTCAATAATTTGCAAGCGTTGTTCGTTTGTAAGACGATTCATGGTTAAATTATAGAACAAACTGAAAATGTTTGACAGTGAAACAAAACACGAAATGTGCGTCAGCTGTTTAAACCAGTGTTGCCAAAAAGATAATAGCTAAGAAAATCACCCTTATTATTATTCAAACATATTATAAGACATTAGGGCTGTTTTTCTTTAAGCCGGGATAACAAGCTGCGATAACAAAAACGTTAATAAAAATTTAATTTTTTGCTCAAAATAAAAAATTATTTTTTCACATTGTCGCCAACAACAATATAAATTATATGTATCAACAGAAATTTTCAAAAAAATATTTTGTGTCGACTTTATTGGACTTAGCCTCAATATCCATCATTTTGACTTACACTGGATAATTATCCAGGCTAAGTCAACAAATTTTAACACAAAATTATTTTTTCAAAATTTGTTTTCACACACACACACACACATTGATATTGCTTTTGGCGACAATTTTAGATGAAAGATGTTTTTATTTTGGGTGAAATTTTAACATTGTTTTTTTATAAATCCATTTATTTTCAATGATAATAATTTACAATTTAATAAGTGCCCCAGCGCCACTTGGACATTATTGGGGCGAGTTGGCATAGGTTTATGACTTCATTAAAAAAGTAAGCAATAATTCATCAAATTTGAATTTTTAGTATACAATTGTGATAGATATAAAAGAAAAATTACAATAGAAGCATTTCTATACTTTGGAGTAGATGTGATTTTAAATTAGATTTAAATTCTGAAATTCTCGATATACTTTTGAAGAGTTCGAGGTAAGTGATTGTACTCAGTGCAGCCGATGTATTCAATACGTTGCTTCGTGGTTTCCAGCCTACACCTTGTCACACGCAAATTCAAATTGTTTCTAGTATTAAAAACCAATTGGTTTCTAGAAAAATCTATGGTATGATGACCAATATTATGTATAGATTTGTACATGAACATAAGTAACTGTATTTTGTGTAAGCCATATAAAGGTAAGACCGTTGTACATATGTTACTATATAGCGAATGTGATGGATGCGTCAACGGGAGATTGTAGACAATTTTGAGAGCTCTGTTTTGGGACCTTTGAAAACTTCGAAATTCTGAACACTTTTTGTAACCATAAACTATGGGCAGATAATTCAAATGGCTGTGGATAAGGCTATTGTTAATTAATAGTTTTGTTCTTTCATCAAATTTGTACTTGAATTTATACAAAATTCCAATCGCTGGAGCAACTTTCCGTTTTATGTATTGAATATGTGTATTCCAAGATAAGTTGGCCTGAAAATGGATACCCAAGCATCTTGTGTACCACTGCCTTTTCTAAACCCAAATTGGTATCGATAAATCTGTTTAGTTTGCTCTAGGAAAGTAGTTAACTGGCTATGTAAAACTTTCTCAAACACTTTATCGGCAACAACGCGATTGGTCTATACTTACACTGTGCAACATTTTTGAAGTCATTTCAAAATAACCATATACGGACACCGCTACATGATAAAAGACCAAAAAAAAAGAACCGTGTTTTTTTCCCCCCAAAGTCATGCACTTTTTTTTTATGGGCCCCCAGAGATTTGAGGCCTCGGTGTAATTTTTGGAAAAAAGTGATCATATTCTCAGCTCATATCTTGCAAACCGTTCGGAATTTTGATTTACTCTCTGAGGCAAAGTTCTAGCTCTTGTCATAAAGAACAAAAATTGTGAACATATAAAATCAAAAAAACTTCATCTTCAAGGTCAAAATCGCAAAAAACTTAAAAAAATTCGATTTTTTTAACCTTTTTTCCCCTGTTCAGGTCCATAGGTAGCAAACCGTTGAAAATTCAGGGAAACAATCAACTACAAAAATGTACCTAAGATCTCAATAAACAACTTTCTAGAACATATGAACTTCCTAGGAATTATTCTTAACACCGTTTAGGTAGCGCTTAGGTAGCCGCAAAAGTGAAAAATGTGTGAATTATGCTGTAGCACTTTTTCTATAACTTTGTCCGCTGAGTTCTCGTTGACGTCGCGCTGTGTACTGCCTCAATGTGAGCGTCGTGTCGCTTTTATATTGTGTGCTGCGGACGGTTTGCAAGATATGAGCCTGAGAATATGATCACTTTTTCCCAAAAATTACACCGAGGCCTCAAATCTCTGGGGGCCCATAAAAAAAAGTGCATGACTTTGGGGGAAAAAAAACACGGGTCTTTTTTTTGTCTTTTATCATGTAGCGGTGTCCGTATATGGTTATTTTTTTTCGTGTTGCACTGTGTTATCAACGGTACACGCACCAGGTTCCTTAGGAATGTGAATTATTTTAGATATTTTAAGAACTTCAGGATATATTCCAGTGTTTACAATATCATTAAACATACTTGAAAGTCTGCAATGTATTAACTCGCTACATTTTGATAGAGCTTTGCTTGAAATGCCGTCATGGCCAGGACTTTTATTAAACTGGAGATTTGAAATATGCTTCAAAATTTCTTCATCTGCAATATTTGTAAAAGAAAAAAATTGTTGGCATTGTATCATGTTGCGAAATATATTATCACAATCTCCAGGTAACTGTACAATACTCTCCTTCAATAGAGATGGGGGGCATGTAAAAAGAATTCATGAAAGGCATCACATTTTCCTCTATTATCCACAAGTTCATCATCATTACCATTAATTTTTATCTCCGGTCTCAATTATCTACCGAGATGTTCATTTAAAAATTTCCAGCTTTTTTTGGATTGTGTTTAAGAGCTTCAAGTTGATCTTGGTAAACTGCATTCATACATAATTTATTAGATTCTTTTATGATTTTACTAATTTGCTTCAATATTTTTTCTAGACTGGAGCTAGTGCCTTTCTTTCTCCGCTTCGCCAACAAGGCCTTCTTCAATTGAATGAGCGATTGTAAATTCTCATTAAACCACGGAGTAATTAATGTTTTTGTCAGTGTATTTTCTTCTCTTACAACAGTAGCTTCTCTCATGCAATTAGAAAACTCGCTCATAAAGCCAGACACATCCACAGATGGATTTCCAGTTGACAGCAAAGAATTCAAACGTATTTGCATGTGAGATCTTAATGCATCATAATTACATTGACGGAACATTTTATTTAGATTTTTGTTATCTTACAAACGAACAGCGCTTGCAAATTATTGAATTTTATTATCAAAATGCGTGCTCTGTTAAGAAAGTTCAAGAAAGCCGAAAGATCCACTTTTTTTTACCAAAAAATTGTGTTCAGCGACGAAGCTCATTTTTGGCTCAATGGCTACCTAAATAGGCAGAATTGTCGATTTTGGAGTGAATATCAGCCAGAAGCATTGCTAGAGCTACCAATGCATCCAGAAAAAGTCACAGTTTGGTGCGGTTTATGGGCTGGTGGCATCATTGGACCGTACTTCTTCAAAGATGATGCGAATCGTAACGTAACTGTGAATGGTGAGCGCTACCGTGAGATGATATCCAACTTTTTTTTTTGCCCAAAATGCAAGAGCTTGACTTGCATGACATGTGGTTTCAACAAGACGGTGCCACATGCCACACAGCACGCGCAACAATGGACTTATTGAGAGGCGAGTTCGGTGAACAATTTATTTCACGTTCGGGACCGGTCAATTGGCCGCCTAGATCGTGCGATTTAACGCCTTTAGACTATTTTTTGTGGGGCTGTGTTAAAGCTCATGTCTATACAGACAAGCCCGCTGCAATTGACGCATTGGAAGACAACATTGAAGCATTTATTCGTGAGATACCGGCCGAAATGTTGGAGAGTGCATGACAAAATTGGACTAAGCGGATGGACCATTTGAGGCGCAGTCAAGGTCACCATTTGCATGAAATAATCTTCAAACATTAAATTATATGAATCGGACCGATCGATTCAAATAAAGATTTCATGCATTTTTCTGAATTTTATGTGTTTTTCTTTTGAAAAACTTTCCTATAGCTTTTAAAAAATCACCCTTTAGTTAATTTGCCTAATTTTAAGGATTTTTTTTTACTAAAATGGCGTAAAATTGTTGAACTAAATTAGAGTATGTAAGGGATTTTACTCAGATTTAGGAATGCTATTCTTCAGACTGACATTGCCCAGAAAGGTCAATGCTGCAGGCCGAATAAATGGGTGGTTGTCGGTGGCGGCACTTAATTTGCGCTAGGCCAGAAAACCCGAAAAGTCTCAAAATAAATTTAATTTTATTGATTTCAACATTTCCAGAAAGTTTTTCTGCCAAATCCCATCAATGTGACACCTGACAGCTATCGAAGAAGCCAAATCAAAAAAAAAAAAACAACATGAAAGCTTCACACACATCAAATAAATCTTTCATGGAAAAGGTCTATTAGTTTTGTTGCCGTACCACACAAGCATACATAGATGCAATCAGGCAGCTGGATTTGTTTGTTTGTCTTTCAAAGAAAGCCCCATCCAATCCCAGCCCATTCCTTGAATATAACCTTATTGTTTTAGTTTTCATTTTGCCCCCATTATTTTCATTGTTGTTGTTGTTGTTTTCCCCATTTTTCTTTTTTTTTTCGTTTTTGTTTTCATTGAATAATGGATGTATTTCCAATTTCTTCGTTTTCGTTTTTCCTTTTTGCCCATTTAATAGTTTTTGGTTTCTTTTCATTGACGTTTTTGTATGGCTACAATAGCGATATCTTGACAACTTATCCTTCTTCTTTCAGTCCAATATGTGTTTACCTCCCTCCTCCTCCTCCACCATGCAATTCAAGATTGTTTGTGGAGGAGGAAAGGGTAACATTTAGTTTCGTACCCTCCATCGCACCGCTCTTTTGCTGAACAAACAAAAATAAATCCGACATTCTTTTGTCTCGAAAGTTTAAACTTTTTTGCTTGTTCTTGTAACTGAAGCAATGCATATATTTCAATTCCAAGCTGGAGAACGAATGGAGGAGTGGAGCACAACAGGATTGCTGCAATCTGACACTTGGCAATGTTTGGTTTAGAATTTTAAATTTCATTTTTAATGAACCAAGTCTGCTGCGTTCTCGCAAGTCGCAATATTTGCTTAAGTTGGCTAAATTTGAAACGTGTTATATTTCATTAAGTCGCGTTTAAACATTGTAAATGGTTTAATTTTATTATTCGCCGAAGAGAATGATCTATCCAGTGAGGTGTCCTTGGAAGTGTATGATACGATTACAACGAGGACTGAAGCGAAATCTGGGGGTCTACGGATTGAGTCGGGCTACAAAGCTAGTTTTGGCAGCCGCATACCAAAGCAGGGTTACCATTTGTGCTCCTTTTCGAAGACATATCCCTCTTTTTGGCCTCTGTCCACAGTTCAGTTAAAATACTCGATTCGAAAATATACAAAAATTAAAAAGTTACACGCAACAAAATAAAATTCAAAATCAATTAAAAAATTCGCAGATTGTATTAAAATTTTAATTGATTTCGGACCTATAAACGAATTTCGCAAATTCAATTAAAAATATTTGCAAAGATATATTTTTTGCAATTAATTGATTAAAAAAATTATTTGAAACATTTTCTAAATTTTAAACAAATGGTTAAATTGAATCAATTAATAATTTTGTTTGATTTTATATTTTTTAAATAAAATGTTAATTCAAACAGTTAACAATATAATTGATAAATTGGAAAATAGTGATTATTTGTTTTTAATTGGATTAATTAAACAATTTAATTGATTTTTTATTAATTTAATTAATGGTTTAATTGAATTAATCAAACAATTTAATTGATTTTTTTTATTAATTTAATTAAAGGCTTAATTGTTTCAATCAATACTTTTATTTGAATTTAGATTTAAAATAAAATAAAAGTTTAATTTAAAATCAATTAAAAAGGTAATTGATAAATTTGAAAAAAAACAACTGATTAATTTTTTTAATTGAATTAATTAAACAATTTAATTGATTTTTTATTAATTTAATTAATGGTTTAATTGATTCAATCAATACTTTTGTTTCAATTTAGATTTTAAATAAAATAAAATTTTAATCGAATCAATTAAAAAAGTAATTGATAAATTTGAAAAAAATGACTAATTTAACAAACAGTTAAAAATATTATTGGAAAATAGTGATTATTTGTTTTTAATTGGATTAATTAAACAATTTAATTGATTTTTTTATTAATTTAATTAATGGTTGAATTGAATTAATCAAACAATTTAATTGATTTTTTATTTATTTAATTAATGGCTTCATTGTTTCAATCAATAATTTTATTTGAATTTAGATTTAAAATAAAATAAAAGTTTAATTTAAAATCAATTAAAAAGGTTGATTAAAGTGGAAAAAATTGATTAGTTTTTAATTGAATTAATTAAACAATTTAATTGATTTTTTTATTAATTTAATTAATGGTTTAATTAATTCAATCAATACTTTTATTTGAATTTAGATTTAAAATAAAATAAAATTTTAATCGAATCAATTGAAAAAAAAAGATTAATTTAACAAACCGTTAAAAATATAATTGGAAAATAGTGATTATTTGTTTTTAATTGGATTAATTAAACAATTTAATTGATTTTTTATTAATTTAATTAATGGTTTAATTGAATTAATCAAACAATTTAATTGATTTTATTATTAATTTAATTAAAGGCTTAATTGTTTCAATCAATACTTTTATTTGAATTTAGATTTAAAATAAAATAAAATTTTAATCGAATCAATTAAAAAAGTAATTGATAAATGTGAAAAAATGACTAAATTAACAAACAGTTAAAAATATAATTGGAAAATAGTGATTATTTGTTTTTAATTGGATTAATTAAACAATTTAATTGATTTTTTTATTAATTTAATTAAAGGCTTAATTGTTTCAATCAATACTTTTATTTGAATTTAGATTTAAAATAAAATAAAAATTTAATTGAATCAATTAAAAAAGTAATTGAAAAATTTAAAAAAAAACTGATTAATTTTTTAATTGAATTAATCAAACAATTTAATTGATTTTTCTTGTGTTATTTAATAAATGGCTTTATTGTTTCAATCAATACTTTTATTTCAATTTAGATTTAAAATAAAATAAAATTTTAATTGAATCAATTAAAAAAGTAATTGATAAATTTGAAAAAAAAACTGATTAATTTTTTTAATTGAATTAATTAAACAAATTAAACGTTGTTTTATTACATTGTTAATTAGTTAAACGAATAGACCCTCTAAATGAATAACAAGTAAAAACGGCGTTTAGTTTGGCCGGACCGAACTTTATATACCCTCCACCATGGATTACATTCCACAGAGGATGTCGATTTTCGTTGAAGTGCAGTAATATTACAGGAAAATATAAATTTTTTAAAATAGTCAAACCAAAAAAAATACAAATATTTAAAAAATAATTTTATAATAAATATAATATTTTAATTATTTCAAACCACGCTTATAAAACAAGACTACCAATACGTTTACATACCGAAATAAGTCAATTCAAAAAAAATAGATATTCTTGTATTTATATAGGGTCCGCCAAATAACTTTTTTTTTTTTAAAATTCTATAAAAAAAAACTACTGAATATTTTCTCAAATTTCTTTTTTTATTTGAAAGTACAATCCTTCCGGTTACTAATGGAAAATAATTTCATTCAAATGGCTGCTGAGGGCACCCCACAAATAATAGTCCAACGGTTGAATAGTTGAAAAAAAACGTTAGATTGCGGACCCAATACCAATGTCTCCTATGATTTACTTTTCCGCTCTACAAACCACATATTTCAACAAATAACTTTTTTTTAAAATTCTATTAAAAAAACTACTGAATATTTTCTCAAATTTCTTTTTTTATTTGAAAGTACAATCCTTCCGGTTAATAATGGAAAATAATTTAATTCAAATGGCTGCTGAGAGCACCACACAAATAATAGTCCAACGGTTGAATAGTTGAAAAATAAGAACGTTAGATGGGGGACCCTATATATTCAAAAAGCTTAAATACCATAAATATTGATAGATATAGTGGTTGCTACAGTTGGTGAATGTATACTCCGAATTTCATGACTCCAGCTGCGGTCATTTGGTTGGTACTATTTTTATCCCCTTTTCCATTTTAACCACAAAAAGTACAAATTTCGAAAAATCCGTTTATTTTACGTGTCTACGCAATCAGAGGAATGTATACACCGAATTTCTTTATTCTTGGTGTAGCCGTTTGGTTGGTACCATTTTTATCCCTCTGTACCCATTGTATCCCTTGAAAGTAAGAATTTGGAAAAACCCTTTTATTTTCCATGTCTACGTATCCAAAGGAGTGTATACACCGAATTTCATGACTCTAGCTGCGGTCATTAGGTTGGTACTATTTTTATCCCCTTTTTCCATTTTGACCCCAAAAAGTACCAATTTCGAAAAATCCCTTTATTTTCTGTGTCTACACAATCAGAGGAATGTATACTCCGAATTTCATGACTCTAGCTGCGGTCATTTGGTTGGTACTATTTTTATCCCCTTTTTCCATTTAAACCACAAAAAGTACTAATTTCGAAAAATCCGTTTAGTTTCCATGTCTACGCAGCCAGATGAATGTATACACGGAATTTCATTATTCTAGGTGCAGCCGTTTGGTTGGTACCATTTTTATCCCTCTATTCCCATTATACCCCTTAAAAGTACTAATTTGGAAAAAAAATACTTTAATATTATGTATCTACTCGATTAGAGAAATATACACACTGGATTTCGTGTTTCTAGCTGTTGCCGTTTAATATGTACCAACTTTATCCCTTTTTGCCCCATTTCACCCCCTACAAATAAGAATCACTTTGTGGTGCACGTTTTTGTTACCGGGGGAATGCGCATACCCACTATCAAGCAAGTACAAGCAGACATATTGAAAATATATGCTTAAATACTCTAAAATATTAGGGATTATTATGGGTATTGTTAGTCCTTGTGAGGGAAAAATTTTTCCCTTTGGGCCGATTTCGCCCCATTTCAATCCCAACCGATCTACGACTATAAGACGCATTTATGGAAAATTTGAACGTTCTAGCTCCTTTCGTTTAGATGCTAGCGTGCTTTCAACAGACGGACATGGCTAGATCGTCTTAGAATTTTATGACGATCAAGAATATATATATACTTTATAGGGTCTCAGGTCGCTATTTCAAGGTGTTACAAACGGAATGACAAAGTTAGTATACCCCCATCCTGGAGATGGAGGGTATAAAAAACCTCAAAGAAGTCAGTGTCATATGGACCCAACCAATTTATATGATCTCTGGCCGATATTTCTGCAAGAGCTGCAGCAAATGGAGTGACCAACTTAATACACCCCCCTATTGTATTTACAAAAATAGAGTTTTAAAAAAAGCATGTCACTTGTCGTTGCGAATTAGATTATCCAGAATTCACCGACATTTCGCATGCAAATTTATGCAAATAATTTGCATTCAAAGTGATGATTCGAACCTCAACTGCCATCGCCCGTTTTGCGGTCGTTTGCAATTGGCAACAAATAGAACAAAGTTGGACAATGACATTTCAAACAATTTCGATTTATGCATAATTCAACAAACAATCACCCACCACGATGGGTGGGTGGGTGTTTGCTTGGTGGACGTTGGGTCACATCAAAATAAACAAAACACTAACAAATGTCCCCCTTCCCCACCCTTAACATAACAAAAACTAACAAATTCAATGGAATTCAAATGAATTATGAATAGAGGCGGCAATTATTTTTGAAAATTGGATTGCAAATTGCAAAATTAGTCCTCAAACAATCACATAGAAGACAGGGGACTCCAGTCTGCGCCGGGGCGTCAAGCAAACTCCTACCTGTGTGAATTCAATCACATGTCGGCGTAATACAACAGATGACGCGGCTCATATACATACAACACCGTACAACAAAATTACATAGAAAAATAAAATGTTTTGGTCTGGTTTAAGAAATTTTTACCTAATATATATTGTTTTTAAATACAAACACGACTGAAAAAAAACGAAGTGAAAACTTTAGTTCAGAAAAGCATACATTCGTCATCGGGGACATACATTGTTACTACACGATGTGTGGTGTAATCGTAGATGAGTCGGTGGTTTGTAGGACAATTAAAAAAAAATCAAAATCAAAAAAATACCATTCATAAATCTGAGTAAAATCCATACTACAATTTAGTTCAACAATTTTACTCCAGTTCAGTTAAAACTTCCTAAAACGTTGGAATATTAACTAAATATGAGTAAAGTCATAGTAAATAGTTCATTTCAAAGCCATAGTAAATAGTTCATTTACTAGAAATAGGGTAGTAAATTTATATAAAAACATTTCTTTAGATCTAATAAAAAAAATCTGGAAATCTGGAAAAATGTGGAAGAACATTTCCAAGCTTTTAAATAAGAAAAAAATTCAGAAATTTTTGGTATGGAAAAAATTCCATTTAGGAAATTTTAACTCAAAAAATGTGCTTTTCAATCTAAGAAGCAATTCTCGTTCGTTTGCTGAGACTTATTTCTTAAATACATACTTCAAGTATTAAGCTAAACAGCCACTGCGAAGGCGCCTCTCTTGCCTTCGCAGCAATCATACTCTGAAGCAAAACCATTTGTTTGATTTTTTTAGTTAAATTGAATTCACTTTTTTTCCTTGTATCAAGTAAAATTTTCCTCAGTTTAAGTAAATATTTACCTGATTTTAGTAAAAAAAAATGACCGACTTTTAGGAAAATTTCAGCAAAACTTTACCAAGATTGAGTACAAATTTACTTAGTTTTGGAAAAATTTGACTTAAATTTAGTAAAAATTTACTTAGATATAGGAAAATTTCAGCAAAATTTTACCTAAATTTTGTAAAAATGTACTTGGTTTGAGTAAAAATTTTCTTAGTTTTAGAAAAATGTTACTTAAATTTAGTAAAAATTTACTTAGATATAGGAAAATTTCAGCAAAATTTTACTTAGATTTAGTAAAAATGTACTTGCTTTGAGGATAAACTTAATGGAATTTTACTCAGTTTGAGTAAATATTAACAAGGGTGTGAAGATAAATTCGTAAGTTAAATACGTCCCACACCCAAGACACAAACCAATTTAGCTTGTGGAACGTATTTAAAAATATTTTTTAAATAAAAACACTACAAATAATAAAAATAAAAGGAATTATGTAATTACTTTTTAACAATATTTTCCGTTCCAATTATTTGAATGCATCGGATCAGTCAAAAGTCCAAAAACTATACAAAATAGGCCATTTTAGCCCATGTATTGTTGTGACATTGAAGAGCCGATATCTCGAAAACTAGACTACATGAATCGGGTATTCCAAAGGCAATTATTTAGCCCTTGGTAAGTAGAATATTTTCCAAAAAAGAGTTGGTCCAAATTCCGTTTGAGATCGGAGATATATAGCTTTTAAGATATCGGGTATATATACATAACTCGAATTTTGATTGTCCGATATCTCGAAAACTAGAATACATGAATCGGGTATTCCAAAGCCAATTATTTAGCCCTTGGTAAGCAGAATATTTTCCAAAAAAGAGTTGGTCCAAATTCCGTTTGAGATCGGAGATATTTTTTGATATATATATACTATATACGATATCATAAAATTTATATATTTCATATCTCAAACGGAATTTGGACCAGGACCTTTGGACTTTTTTGCTAAATATTCTTCTTGCCAAGGACTAAATAATTGGCTTTGGAATACCCGATTCATGTATTCTAGTTTTCGAGATATCGGACAATCAAAATTCGAGTTTTATATACCCGATATCTTAAAAGCTATATATCTCCGATCTCAAACGGAATTTGGACCAACTCTTTTTTGGAAAATATTTTACTTACCAAGGGCTAAATAATTGCCTTTGGAATACCCGATTCATGTATTCTAGTTTTCGAGATATCGGCTCTTCAATGTCACAACAATACATGGCCTAAAATGGCCTATTTTGTATAGTTTTTGGACTTTTGACTGATCCGATGCATTCAAATAATTGGAACGGAAAATATTGTTAAAAAATAATTACATAATTCCTTTTTTATTATTTTTAGCGTTTTTATTACAAAAAATATTTTTTAAATACGTTCCACAAGCTAAATTGGTTTGTGTCTTGGGTGTGGGACGTATTTAACTTACGAATTTATCTTCACACCCTTAATATTTACTTGGTTTGAGGAAAATTGAACTAGAATCAGGTCCAAAGCATGTCCTACTTTCAAAAAAAATTGAGGAAATATTGCTTTAGCGCTGTACGAAGGTCAATTTTCCTAAATTTTAGTTCATTTTAACTCATTCTAGGGTTCACTTTTTTCTGAGTGCAGTAAAAAATACTTAAAATGTCTGTTTTGCTCAATGGTCAACCTTTCCAATAAAACCAGAAATTTGAAAAAAAAATATGAGTACTTTTTATAGCCGATTCTAATTTAAAATGTTACATGACCCACCCTTTAAGACATTTAAAGTATTTTTAACGGGTATTCTCCTCTAGGATGTGACACTTATATCGGTATCGTAGGGTGAGGGAATTATTATTTAAAATATTTTTTTTTGGAAAATGTTATCCTTTGAAAAATTGCAAAAGCTAATGAACTGCATTTCGCCTATAGTTTCAGACGTATTTGCTGCGATTCAAGTGTAATATGCATTGTCGGACGGTGTATCGAACAACAACATTTGTCACTAGAATACTTGGCAACTAAAATGAAACGATATGATTATAAAGTTGACCCTCGCACATGTTATTATCGTAGTTATTATGGAATCTATAATGTCGTCATTATATTGTTATTATTATACAGGGCTGCTATTGTATTGTGAAAGTACGAGGATCGCATAATGGGTGTGGTGAACAATTTTAACATGCCACAATTTGATTGGACTCGTAAGAAGTGAGATCAGTCATTGTTCTGGTGTTACTCTTCTCATCCATTTTAGCATTGGAAGGAAGAGCAAACAAACATAAAGAGAGCTCATGAACAGAATGGAAAGAAATTCGCGATTGTTTCTTGTTAAAATGCAAATGTTTGATACAAAATGTCGATTTTTGAAGGAACGTAAACATTTTTGGTTTTTTCGTTTGTATTTTTTTGATCTGTAATCAATATTTGATTTGAACTGGGATATTGTCCTGGCTCAGGACCATTTTTGCAGCTATATTTAATAGAATGCAAATTTATTATGTATGTGAAAATAAATTCGAATACAACTTGCAATAACAGAGCTGTTAACAGAGCTCTGTTAGGAGTTAACAGAGGAAACAAATTCTGATGGAGGGTAACTATGGGAGTTTTTAGTATCCAAACGGAAAATATTGGGTGTGCCCTATCCGAATTTGGCCCCCACATAGTTCATATGTCTCTAAAATTCATACAATCTTGCATTTTGTAGATGCATATTTTTGGGCCCATCGAGTTCAAAAATATGAGCCCACCGAAACCAAACCGAAAATATTGGTTGAATAAAATTTATAGCACAGATAGCCCTGGGCGTGCCCTATCCGAATTTGGCCCCCACATAGCTCAGATGTCTCTACAATTCATACAATCTTGAATTTTGTAGATGCAGATTTTTGGGCCCATCGAGCTAAAAATACTGAGCCCACCGAAACCAAACGGAAAATATTGGGTGAATAAAATTTATAGCACAGATAGCCCTGGGCGTGCCCTGTCCGAATTTTGCCCCTATATAGCTCAGATGTCTCTAAAATTCATACAATGTTGAATTTTTTAGATGCATATTTTTGGGCCCATCGAGCTAAAAATACTGAGCCCACCGAAACCAAACGGAAAATATTCACACAATATTTTCCGTTTGGATACTATAAACTCTCATAGTTACCCTCCATCAGAATTTGTTTTCTCTGTTAACTCCTAACAGAGCTCTGTTAACAGCTCTGTTATTGCAAGTTGTATTCGAATTTATTTTCGGCATGGTGACATTTATTACTTGGCTGCAGACTACCACCATCATGATTTCGACCATGTCAAAAGTCTTTTCAAGTGGCTTCGCAGCGACTTTTCAACATCAAACCCGGCCTCTATAAGGAGATGATTCTCACAAACGAACGAGAAGCACAACTCACTTGCCGAATTTGTGTTTAAAAATCGCGGTCTATAATTTAACCATGAAACGAACAACGCTTGCAAATTATTGAATTTTATTATCAAAATGCGTGCTCTGTTAAGAAAGTTCAAGAAAGCCGAAGATCCATTTTTTTTTACCGGAAAATTGTGTTCAGCGACGTAGCTCATTTTTGGCTCAATGGGTACGTAAATAGGCAGAATTGTCGATTTTGGAGTGAACATCAGCCAGAAGCAATGCAATAGTTACCAATGCATCCAGAAAAAGTCATAGTTTGGTGCGGTTTATGGGCTGGTGGCATCATTGGACCGCACTTCTTCAAAGATGATGCTAGTCGTAACGTAACTGTGAATGGTGAGCGCTACCGTGAGATGATAACCAACTTTTTTTTGCCCAAAATGTAAGAGCTTGACTTGCATGACATGTGGTTTCAACAAGACGGTACCACATGCCACTCAGCACGCGCAGCAATGGACTTATTGAGAGGCGAGTTCGGTGAACATTTTATTTCACGTTCGGGACCGGTCATTTGGCCGCCTAGATCGTGCAATTTAACGCCTTTAGACTATTTTTTGTGGGGCTATGTTAAAGCTCCTGTCTATACAGACAAGCCCGCTTCAATTGACGCATTGGAAGACAACATTGAAGCATTTATTCGTGAGATACCGGCCGAAATGTTGGAAAGAGTATGCCAAAATTGAACTAAGCGGATGGACCATTTGAGGCGCAGTCAAGGTCAACATTTGCATGAAATAATCTTCAAACATATAAATTATATGGATTAACTTTATTATCGATTCAAATAAAGATTTCAT
Source organism: Polietes domitor (assembly GCA_947397865.1). NCBI lineage: Eukaryota > Metazoa > Arthropoda > Insecta > Diptera > Muscidae > Polietes > Polietes domitor. Next base: position 22,606,690 of record OX377618.1, on the reverse strand, counting down.
ACATATAGCTTTTAAAAAAATCATCCTTTACTTCCGTGGACTAAGACCTTATGTTCAGTGGGAGACATAGTATACCTAGGATCGTGAAAGTCTCATTATAATATTCCTCAAAAGCAGTACAATCAATTTCCGGACAGCTTGCCATTGCTTGTAATATGTAGTTCCACTTGAACCGTATGATATATGGAACCGTATGATATATGGAACCGTATGATATATGGTATGAAACTATAGGCAAAATTGAGTTAATTAGCGTTTTTTGTTGTTTTATTTTCTCAACCTATTGTCCCTTCACAGAACTACTAAGATCCAAAGGATATAATTCTTAAAAGTTATTTAAAATACTTAATGTCACCCTATGATAACGGTATTAGTGACAGATTAAAGAGGAGAAAACTTGTTAAAAAATACCTCAAATAAAAAATGGCATTTGAAATTTAGCCCTTAGTTTAGTCAGTATATTTATATTTACTTTTTAAGAGGGAAACATGATATGGTTGTCAATGCTAAACTAATACAGATAGATGCTTACAATTTCAAGTATTTTCAGCGTAAATTCTCATCATTAATTTGACACTTGTACCGATATCATAGGGTGCAAATAAGTATTTAAAATAAATTTGAAAAAATGGTATCCTTTGGAACTTTGAAGTCATCATTAAGTAGCAAAAGAATAAGGAAATAATAAAAAAAACTAAGAACGCCAATTAACTCCATTTCACCTATAGTTTCAAACGTATTGCATTTGGTCCAAATGTAATATGGAATGATGGAAATTACACTTCCACTTCTATTCCCAAAATTCCAAAAAACAATCACGTCTATTCGAAGATATCCCAGCAAAAACTTGGTAATGACACTTCACTATTTTTAGCATTACCTAGTAATGGCAGCTCGTTACGCCCTGCATTGCTTTGAAGTATGAAATAATTACTTCCTTATAATGGTTTAAATAAGTAGTTATTGGTAAGTAAAATTTCATAGAACTTCAGATTTTAAAAATTAATTTTCTACATTTTTGTGGTGAGTCAGACAAGTGCTGTTGTTATCGCAGCTTAGTTATCCAGGCTTAAAGAAAAACAGCCCTAAATTCTGTATTCAGTTTGTTAACAAGTCGATATAAAATATATAATTTAATAAAAATGTGGTTTTCATCACTAATTAAGCCCATTATTGGTAATACATTATTTGGCTAGTTATCAATAATGACTTATTTTGTATCTTCCTGCGGCCATGCTTATTTTACAACTCGTTTAGAAGTACTTATTTATTAACTTTTCGTAGGCGTGCATGGAAGTACTTATTTCTCAGCTTTTTGCAAGCGTGCGTGTAAGTACTTATTTTTTTACAAACCCTTTATAAAAATAATTAGAAATGAATCCGAAAAGTAGTGAAGTTTTTTTTTTTGGTTTTGCCTTATTCCCCACATTACTTGGTAATGAGAGTTTTTGCTGGGATGTTGTAGCGTCCTCCAAAGTGCAACGAAGGTGCAGACGAGTGTTAGAGAAGACTTTCAAATTAACCGTTTGGTAATCCTAATGGAGTACAAGTTTTTGTTGGGAATATAACAGAAGACCAGACAAAGAGGGAAATGTGGTTTTCAAAAGAAATCATTCATCTCGAAATTTCTCGATTTTGATATTTTAATGCAAAAGTGTTTAATACATGGCCTAGATGCCTATGTGTGCTTAAAAGTATTTGAAAATATCGCTTTTTAGTACCTTTTCCCCGGCACATAAGAGTTTAACGATAGTAATGTACAATGTACAAGAAAGAGAAACGTATTTTTGCTCTCCTGAACATTTTGATTTTTCGAGATAAGTAGTTGATTGTGAAAACCCTTGAAATTTTGTCCAAATTAGTATCGAAAATTGCTGCATCTCTTTCTCTAGTGCTTGTCTTATTTGGTCAATACATTCCAGACTCTAATACTCTGTCTCTCCCCTCACTTTGAATTTTGACCAGAGTTATCATATGGACCCTTATATTAAACACTTTTGTACATCTGAATAAACATGGTTACCAGTTTTTGTTTTTGTTCGTAATGTCTAGGTAAAATTAAATTTAGCGTTCCTCTACAAAGGCAAATATTTATATTCTTACATCATATTAGGATGACAATGCTGGTGGGGATGAGGAAGAGAAAATATCGAGAATAATAAATGTCGGAAAATGTACGCAAGTAATGAAAGTAAACTCACTCACACACACACACGTATCTAAATATATTTTCCAATATAGCAATACTGGACGTAGTACTCGGCCAGTGAGGGCAACAATATAAAATCGTATCACTTTTGTTTATTTTCCACACAATATATGAGCTATATTGTGTTCGAGCTATAGACAGCAGCTACTTGTGAGTCTTGTGGGGACTGCCTCGCCCACAGTTGCAAGTAAAAGTATGCTCCATATTTGACGATTATTCCAAAAGGATGAAACTTCTTAAGATGTAAACTTTGGGAAGCGAACACAATTTGGAGCGTGTTAAAATGCACGATAACGGTTATGTCGATTCTGAAGAAATGTAATTTTGAATAATTTTTATATATATAAATTTGAGCTCCATTAATGTCCGTAGCAATATGGATTTCTCCAATTGAATATATTTTCTAATTAATTTGAGCTTTTTACAAACGCTATCTATTCTTATTCTATTCATAATGAATTGTCAAACGTAAGCTCAGAAAAAAGTGAACCCTATAACGAGTTAAAATGAACTAAAATTTAGGAAAATTGAACTTCGTATAGCGCTAATGCAATGTTTCCTCATATCGAGTTCAAACTTTTCCATGCTTTGAACTTGATTATAGTTCAATTTTCCTCAAACCAAGTAAATATTTACTCAAACTAAGGAAAATTCCAGTTAGTTTTTCCTCAAACCAAGTAAAATTTTCCTAAAACTAAGTACATTTTTACTCGAACCAAGTAAATTTTTACTAAATTTAAGTAAATTTTTCCTAAAACGAAGTAAATTTTTCCTCAAACCAAGTAAAATTTTCCTAAAACTAAGTACATTTTTACTCGAACCAAGTAAATTTTTACTAAATCTAAGTAAAATTTTAGCGAAATTTTCTTAAATCTAAGTAAATTTTTACTAAATTTAAGTAAAGTTTTCCTAAAACGAAGTAAATTTTTACTCAAATCAAGTAAAATTTTCCTAAAACTAAGTTAATTTTTACTCAAATCAAGTAAATTTTTACTCAAATCAAGTAAATTTTTACTAAATCTAAGTAACATTTTCCTAAAACTAAGTTAATTTTTACTCAAATCAAGTACATATGTACTTGAACTGAGGACAATTTTGCTGATTTTCTCCTCAAAACAAGTAATTTTTACTTAAACTAAGTACATTTTTACTCGAACCAAGTGAATTTTTACTAAATTTAAGTAAATTTTTACTAAATTTAAGTAAATTTTTCCTAAAACGAAGTAAATTTTTACTCAAATCAGGTAAATTTTTACTCAAATCAAGTAAATTTTTACTCAAATCAAGTAAATTTTTACTCAAATCAAGTAAATTTTTACTCAAATCAAGAAAATTTTTACTCAAATCAAGTAAATTTTTACTAAATCTAAGTAAAATTTTGCTAAAACTAAGTTAATTTTTTACTCAAATCAAGTAAATTTTTACTCAAATCAAGTAAATTTTTACTCAAATCAAGTAAATTTTTACTCAAATCAAGTAAATGTTTACTCAAATCAAGTAAATTTTTACTCAAATCAAACAAATTTTTACTCAAATCAAGCAAATTTTTACTCAAATCAAGCAAATTTTTACTCAAATCAAGTAAATTTTTACTCAAATCAAGCAAATTTTTACTCAAATCAAGCAAATTTTTACTCAAATCAAGTACATTTTTACTCAAATCAAGTAAATTTTTACTTTAAAACATGAAAGAATCTGAAAAAGTCGATCAGCCTTTTTAGTGTTCTAAAGCGCTTAAAGAGTATTACATTTTACAGACATTTTAAGAGTATTACATTTTATCGTCAGGATTTAGTACAAAATTATAAACAATTTTACATCGAAACGGTCTTACAGAAATATACAAAGTTCAGCGATTTTTTGAGAATTTTGATTTTCCACATATACATGTAAATTAAGGTCAGAGGATATATTTTGTTCGTAGATTTATGAAATATGAGAATTATTTCTTAGATCTTTTAATCAGGTACAGCAGAAATACGGACGGGTCAAAAATTTCCACTCGTAGTAAAAAAATTTTGTAATTTTCGTTATAACACTTCAACTTTTAATAAAAATAAAAGAGAACAAATTAACTTCAAGTTTCGTAATAAAAAATGTTGTCGAAATAAGGAAAAAATAAAGTTAAAAGCTGTTAGTGTGGTCTGATTTCATTTTTTTTTTGTAGATCTTTTTTAGGAGATGCCCCCATATGTCGTAATTTTGCTTATTAACATAGACTCCAATATGAAAATGACCATCATGAAAACTGGACTGAAGGCCGATCTCTGCTCGAAAAATGTCCACGTACATTTAAATTTTGCGTGAAATACTCACAAGTCTGGAAGTAAGTTTTTAATATTTCCCAATTTTGTTCGAGCGTATGGCGTCCCAGTTTGAAAATGTCTAACATAAACATGAAAATTATATTAGAATGCAGCCATGCGCTCCACACTGGTTCCCAATCCATTCTAATCATAATTTATCTGTTCTGAATAGTTGAATTATTCTTGATAATAATTTGTTTAGTTCTGAAATGTTTTTGGAAGGGAGTGGTGGGTGGCTGCTGGGCGATCCTCCAAAGCTGGACGTCTAGAAAATATCGCTAATGCAAGCATTTGAAATTTTGTTAAGAACTAAACTATTTTCCACAAAGTTGGGAATACCCACTTTGTTTCTGAATGAAAGCGAAATAGAAATTTCGCATACAAATTTTGCAATAACTACTTACACGTCTGATTATTACTATCAATCCATGCGGACTTACCTGAAAAAAAAAGAAAAAATTAAATGAATAAGAAATATATGTATGTATATGAAAGATTATTATTGAGATATTACTGAATTAAAAAAATAGATTATGATTTCTGAGGCCCCAAACATCAAATTGTTAAAAATCTCAAGATTTCTTTAAAATAATTTTTCCACTTTTTAAACCACTCAAAAATAGAAGAACGTTTTTTAAAAGCAAATGTAGAGGATTTTCCCACAAGTAGACTAATAGCTATATATAAATCTGAACCGATTTTCTTCAAATTAAATAGCGTTCGTCCTTGTTCCGAAAACTTCGTTGTGCAAAGTTTCATATGGTTCTGGCTACAATTGGGACCTGTATCGTGATTACAAGAATAGGCAGACAGACATATAGACGGGCGTGGCTAAATCGATTCAAAAAGTGATTCTAAGTCGATCGGTATAATTAACAATGGGTCTATCTCCCTTCCTTTTGGGTGTTACAAACAAATGCACAAACTTTACGACTTCGATAAATACGATTTTTTCATTTCAAATCTATTTTTAACGATTTTTCCAAACTTTAACCTCCGAGTTATTCGCTAACATGTAGAACAATTTATTTCTTTCAATTTTCTTCACATTGGCTGTGGTAATCTCGATAAATGCGACTGTTATAGAAAATTTTCGCTTTACTTATTCTGTATACATTTGAGATTTCTATAAATGCTTTTCAGCTTTTTCCGATATTTTTGTTTTTTTTTGATAACTCGTAAGTTATCGAGAATTTTTCTGATTTTTTCGCTTTTTGCAAATGAGCTAAAATAATATAAAAAATTGTTTTTTTTTTTTATTTATCGTTCTTTTTTCTTATATTGAGATTCTCTTTCCAAAAAAATAATCAGTTGCTAAAGTATTCTCCTCTTTCCAATGGCGATATTAATATGATTCGCAAAAATACGAAAATATTTTTTTAAAAATGGAAATTAAATGTCCTGTAAAAAAAGGAATAACGATCACGAAATAAAAAAGTTTTACTTTTTTATAGTCACGTTCATAGCAGGGGAAAAAATTGCTATTTGTCGCATGGTGTTATCTTTCCTAGGAATGTGTGTGTGTGAAAACAAATTTGGAAAAAAATAATTTTGTGTTAAAAAATTTTGGACTTATCCAGTGTAAGTCAACACAAAATATTTTTTTTTTGAAAATTTGTTTTCATACAATTATTTATATTGTAGTTGGAGACAATGTAAAAAATTATTTTGAGCAAATTTTTATTAACGCCGCCTTATAAAAAAACAGCCCGATTTCAATTGCAGCAGAGAGATAATTAATTGTGTGTATCATTGAAACATTTTCGCAACACTGTTCCAGACCGAACATGTGATGTGAAGATGAAATGTATACATAAATAATAAACATAATCATATTTACATGTGAACACACACATACATATGTACATATATTCAGATATCCTCCCATGAATGTTAGAGTGCTAAGTAATACCTCTGTACAGACATACATACGTATGTACATTCTAGTAGTACTACTCCTTGTATATATATATATATATATGTGTGTGTGTGTGCATGTGCGTTTAATGTTTTGGTTGTTTGAGCTGCAAGTGAAATGAAGTTTGGCAACATGGCAAATACAGTTTTTGCTGAAAAGGTCATAAAACTCGCTCTCAATATTATACCTACATCCATACACACACACACACCCGTGCATACAAACTGCTACACAACAGCAATATCGACTGTAACAACAAGAAGAATAACAACAACAACAACGGTAACAACATCAAAACGACAACAATGTGTTGTGTCTGTTATTTTATGTGGTGCTTGCTCACATATGTTTGGATGTGGATACATCCCATACACCACACATACATATTCGCAAGTACGTGCATACATACATGCATATGTATATGGATGTGTAACTGTAGAAATGAATGCAGGCATGACTGGGAGTACTGTGTGGATGTGTGTGTGTGTGTCTCTGCCCAGTGAACAACTTGTCTGACGTCTGTAAATTCTCTTAAATTTCATCCGACAATCAGCCGAATTGACCGAATTTCTCATTCTCTCATTTAAAAGCCAATTCTGCGAATATCTATCAACCAATTGTGGACATTCTGTGAAATTTCGTACAAACATTATCGGAAGGATTTTTTTGTCTTTTTTTCATACGATAATTATGCGACGTTTTCTGGACATTATCTGAAGGATATTCTTGTTTAGTTTTTATTCAGTTTTTATACCCTACACCACTTCGTGGACTAGGGTATTATAAGTTAGTTTTCCGCCAAATGTAAATAATTGAGCTAGACCCACCTTAGAATCACCAGCTGAATCGATTTAACGATGTCTGTTTGTCCGTCTGTCCGTCCGTCTGCTGTCCATCTAAGCGTGTTCGCACTCTACAGGTCGCAATTGTGGTCCGATTGTCATGAAATTTGGCAGAAGTTACTTTTTTGGTCAAGGACGATCGGTATTGAATTTGGAGGAAATCAGTCCAGATTTAGATATAGCCCCCATACAAATGTCACTACCGATTTGACTTTTTCCGTTCTAGAAACTGCATATTGTTCCCGATTTTCTTTAAAATTGGCACAACATTTTATAAACGAACTAGAAACACCTATGCTGAAAGTGGGTAAGATCGGTTCAGATTTAGATATAGTCCCCATACAAGTGTCGCTTCCGATTTCACTTTTTCCGCTCTAGAAACCACACCCGATTTTCTTTAAAATTGGCACACATCTTATAGTCCAACTAAAAACATCTATGGTGAATGTGGGTAAGATCGGTTCAGATTTAGATATAGCCCCCATACAAATGTCGCTCCCGATTTGACTTTTCCGCTCTAGAAACCACACCCGATTTTCTTTAAAATTGGCACACATCTTATAGTCCAACTAAACAAAACTATGGTGAAAGTGGGTAAGATCGGTTCAGATTTAGATATAGCCCCAATGCAAATGTTGCTTCCGAATCTTTAACCGATTTTGGCCAAACTTTACATATTTTATTTCACCAATCAACATACATGGTGAAAGCGGGACACATCGTTCCAGGTTTCAATATACCCCCATACAAAAATCCTTTCCGATTTAACATTTTTGTCAAACACATACATTTACAGGATAAAAAATCCTTCCCGATTTCACTTTTTTACTGAATTGAATTGTAGTGTATCAAATTGTCGGCTCCGTCCGTCTTTAGCCTTTCCATACTTGTTTGGGAGCTGCCCATATGTCCATGCATGTCACAGGCCTCAACTGTTGTTATAGGCCCCCTTCAAATGTCCGCCCGATTCATCCTAGAATCTGTGTCTTAAACAATTTTTCCAAATCATGCTAAATTTACTTTACTCGGAATATCTGATGAAAAATTTACCATACTCATTAAATTTGACTTGAAGATGAATTTATAGTAACTGTATAATTCATATGAACTACAATTTTTCAAAATTCGTACTTTTTGGGGTTAAAATGAAAAAGGGGATAAAAATAGTACCAATCAAATGACCGCAGCTAGAGTCATGAAATTCGGAGTATACATTCCTTTGACGACGTAGACACGAAAAATAAAAGTTTTTTTTCAAATTCGTACTTTCAAGGGATATAATGGGTACAGAGGGATAAAAATAGTACCAACTAAACGAGACTACAGCTAGAATGATGAAATTCGTTGGGTACATTCCTGTAATTGCGTAGAAGGGGTAAAACATGAAAAAGGGGGATAAAAATGGTACCAACCAAATGGCCGCAGCTAGAATCATGGAATTCGGTGTATACATTCCTCTGACTGTACACGCAAAATAAAAAATACAAATTCGTACTTTTACGGCAAAAAATTGGCTGAATCATAAAGACAAGTTATTTGGCATTATGTACATGAGATAATGGATTTGCAAAATCTGTACTTTTGGAATTAAAATCGAAACTGTAGCACCAATATTTAGGGTATTCAAGCTTTTTTGAAAATATAAATATAAGAATATTTATTTTTTGAATTGCTTGAAGTATTGTTTCGATATATTTAGAGTGTAATCGTATTGGTAGCCTTGTCTTATAAGCGTGGCTTGAAATAATACAAATATTATATTTATTTATAAAAATATTTTTTCAATATTTGTATTTGTTTTGGTTTGGCTATATTAAAAAAATATATATTTTCCTGTAATATTACTGCACTTCTACGAAAATCGACAGCCTCTGTGGAAAGAAAACCATGGTGGAGGGTATATAATGTTCGTCCCGGCCGAACATAACGCCGTTTCTACTTGTTTTTTATAACACCAAAAAAGTAAATTTATTTGAAGAGCTTCCAAGGGTACATTAGTTCAGAAAAAAAATTGGACAAAAATGCAACATAAAAAAATTACACGGGAAAACATGATTTTTAAAGGTGTTTTGAGGAGCGTTTAATTCACAGATGGCTTGACACAGTGAATTTTTAATTTCATCACATTTTTGAAAAAATATATAATTATTTGTTTTATGTAACTTCAAACAAACTTTTGTTCTCCAGAAAAATCGGAAATTTCCGAACAATTTCGCATACTTGTTTAGACTTCTTTTCGACATTGCTGCGACTAATGGTCAGGAAATTATCGGAAAAGTCGACCAATTCCGGATGACTTATTTTCGAAATTGGTCCGACAAATCGTCAGAAAATGGTGAGAAAAGTAGTAGCATTTTCGGCTGAGACATGACGAAAAATCCTTTTGAATTTCCCGCAGAATTCTGTTCAGAATTTCGTACAGAAATCTGTCCGACAAATCTGCACAATCTTCCGAATTTCCCAAGGCAAATCTTTCAGAGTTTATGTCAACCGTCCATATTATCTTCTTGGGCAGAGTTTCTGGCCGATTTCGGAAGGAATTGTTTACTGGGTGTTTGCTTGCTGAAGATGCCTGTTTATGTGTATTTCATACACACACACACATACACATGTATGACGTCGGTACGGGCCATGTAGTCGCTGATGTTGTTCGTTTGTTTTGGGAAGTTCTGATAGTTTAAAATTTTGTTTTTGTCTGATTCTGTTGTTGTTGTTGTTATTGTTGTTGTGTTGTTAAATTTCTGCAATATCCAAAAAGGCACCAGACACACTATAAAATAATCCTGTTTTATATCTATTTATGGATTTGCGATACAATCAATTTTGCATACAGATGTACATATACAACATGTATATGTATGTATGTGTGCATCAGTCTACATGATACGACGGATTACTTGCTAAACAATTTAAGTAGCTTAAATCTAACCAAATATAGAATGCGAGAGTTCTTTTTTTTTTTTGAAAAATTAGTCATAGTCCAAATTTAAATTACATTTAAATTGTTATCCATAACAACAACACCAACAATATTTTCAAGCCTTTTGTTCTGTTTTGCTTCTTCAATTCATCAAAATTCCTGATAGCACACCGCCTAATTCGAGAACGAACCAAACAATTAGAACAGGTCTGCCTAGCCTATTCAATTTATTTTTTATTTATAAATTCAGCATGATGCAGGCTGATACAAAAATTAAACAAATCCTGTTAAAAATGTTAGAGGCGAAATGTCAGGCGCTGTAGTAATTTTTTTTTAAATTTGCAGCGGCTAAAGTTAGAAACTACAAACAAGTAAGAAAACGTCAGTCGGCTAAACCGACTTATATATACCCTCACTATCAGAGAACATATATACGCAAGTTATAAGGACTTACATTTTACTCGGGACCGGATGATATGTGTGGTAGGTTTTATAAGGTTTGTGGCATATGGTCCCAGCTTCCACATTTATAAAAACATGATCAAATATCAAGTCCATGCACCAGTATAGAAGTTATGAACGATTTAATATTACCTAGGATAGAGACTATTGTGTGGGAGGTACAAGATGGGGCGTGGCTAAAGAGTAAATATTTTTCGGTTTAAATAGATTATAAAGGGTGTCCCAAGAAGAGCGCAATTTTTTAATTTTAAATAATACACAGATATTTAAGAAAAAATCGTGAAACTTTATTATATCGTAAAGTAGACAGAATGAGGTTATGTATGGAACAATATATCGTGCAGATGGCCGCCGCGGCTTTGCTGGCATGCACGCGATCTTTTAATGAAATTTTCAATGACCGTTTTGCATGAATGCTGCGGTATTTCATTAATGCAGCGTCCAATTTCGTCTTTTAAGGCTTGAGTCGTCGTCGGCTTATTCGCGTAAACCATCGACTTCAAAAAACCCCAAAGAAAAAAATCTAATGGTGTTAAATCGCACGATCTAGGCGGCCAATTCTGATCTCCAAAAAGCGAAATAACACGACCGGGAAATGACTGATGCAGCAATTGAATTGTTTCTCTGGCTGTATGACATGTGGCGCCGTCTTGTTGGAACCACATGCCCTCCACATTCATTTCTTCAATTCTAGGCAAGAAAAAACTGGTTATCATTTCACGATACCGAACACCATTGACTGTTTGCGCTTGACCTGCCTCATTTTCATAAAAAAAAAGGTCCAATGATTCCTCCAGCCCAAAAACCACACCACACAGTGACACGTTGAGGATGCATTTGATTCTCGTGAATCACTCGAGGATTTTCCGCACCCCAAATGCGACAATTCTGCCTATTGACGAAGCCATCAAGATGAAAATGGGCCTCGTCACTGAAGATGATTTTATCGGCAAAATCAGCATTTTCATGTTGTCTCTCCAATACCCAATTAACGAACTCCCTTCGCTGCCCATGGTCAGTTGGCTTCAGTTCCTGAGTCAATTGAACTTTGTATGCATGAAGATGCAAATCTTTCGTCAAAATTCGCTGCAAAGTGGATTTGGAGACACCAATTTGCTGAGCTCGGTGTCGAATTGAGGTGGATGGAGTTTGAGCGACATCATCACGTACAGCTGCGACATTTTCGGTCGATCGACCTGGTCGGTGGCGCGTTGTTGTCTTTACATCACTAACAGACCTAGTTTCGGCAAATTTATCCATTAATCTCTTTACAGTTGACTCTTTTGGAGCATTATTGTGACCCCAAATTGATCGCAATTTGCGAACTGTAGCCGCAAAACTTTCACCATTTTGGTAAAACAATTTCACAATGAGAATGCGTTGTTCATTCGTGTAGCGCTCCATTTTTACTAACCTCGTACCTTCTACTAACAAACAATAACAATTGTTCAAATGTCAAACAATGACACTTCGAATGTTGCCAGATTTAAAAATTGCGTTCTTCTTGGGACACCCTTTAGAAACATTTTAAAATATCAAATTTCAAATGATTTTGACTACCCGCATGGAAGTTAAATCGGATTTATTTTAACCAAGGCTTATGCCACTTTGTGTGGGAGATACCGGAAGGGGTGTGGCAATATCGCCCATATTCCACATGAATGTAAGACATATAAAAGCATTGTCCAATATCAAATTTCATCGTAGTCCGATCATCCTTATAGAAGTTATAGCAGCTTTAATTGTAAGTAGCTTAGGTTGATTTGTGTGGGAGGTACAAGAAGGGGCGTGGCAACACGCGCCACATTTTATACGCTTAAAGTGATTATAAAAACATTTTTTAATATCAAATTTCAAATGATTTTGACTACCCGCATGGAAGTTATATCGGATTTATTTTAACCAAGGCTTATGCCACTTTGTGTGGGAGATACCGGGAAGGGGTGTGGCAATATCGCCCATATTCCACATGAATGTAAGACATATAAAAGCATTGCCCAATATCAAATTGCATCGTATTCCTATCATCTTTATAGAAGTTATTACAGGCTTTTAGAGTCTCTGCCTTAAATACTGTTACAGTCGCTGTCTTACGGATTGACACTTTTATTTGTGTTGGTGGTGCGGAAGCTTCCACTCCGTAATGGAAAACATGCACTAATCTTAAGGTAAGTTCGCATGCACTAATCTAAAATCTAAGATTTGACGAGAATATATTTGAAGAATATGTCAAAGCAACATAGGGTGTATTTTGCGTTCACACCGCTTACCTTTATATTTGCTCCTTGTAATGCTAAATATTTTAAATAGCAATTTTGTTTATCTAATATTTGCCGATATCTTGAATATCGCTAAAATATATGTTTTGGTTTGAACTAAGGCAAACATGCTTGTTACAGGCTCTGTCTTACAGACTGTTACTGTCTCTGTTACAGTCTCTGTTTTAAAACTGTTAAAGCCTCTGTTGTACGGACTATTGCAGTCTGTTACAGTCTCTATTTAAAAACTGTTAAAGCCTCTACTATACATTAGGCTGGGTCGCCGTCCATACAAACAAGTTCCAGTCACCCCCACGAAAATAAAGTTTGGATTGTTTAATGATGATTTGCAAAATATTTCGTTCCTAGATCAAGCCATCTGTGAGCTAAACGCTCCTGAAAATAACCCTAAAAATCATGTTTTTCCGGTGTAATTTTTTCCCAATATTTTTTTGAAATAATAGACCCATGAAAGCACTTTAAATAAAAATTTTGATTCTAGTCTTAGAGTAAGTTATTTATCGAATTATTGGACGTTTATAGTAATTTTAGGTGGATTTTCACAGTGACCACTGAAAACTTTTTCGTATTTGCCTAAAACGATGCCTAAATGATGAAATAATCGGAATGAAATTGACGCTGCAGCGCTCATCTTTTGTAAAAAGAGTTCAATATCTGAAAAACCTATATATCTCCGATCTAAAACGGAGTTTGGACCTACTCTTTTTTTTGGAAATATTCTACTTACCAAGGGCTAAATAATTGTCTTTGGAATACACGATTCATGTATTCTAGTTTTCGAGATATCGAGATATCGGACAATCAAAATTCGGTATATATATACCCAATATCTGAAAAACCTATATATATCTCCGATCTCAAACGGAATTTGGACCAACTCTTCTTTGGGAAATATTCTACTTACCAAGGGCTAAATAAATGCCTTTGGAATACCCGATTCATGTTTTCTAGTTTTCGAGATATCGGGCAATCAAAATTATATATATATATATACCCAATATCTGAAAGACCTATATATCTCCGATCTAAAAGGGAATTTGGTCCAACACTTTTTGGAAAATATTCTACTTACCAAGGGCTAAATAAATGCCTTTGGAATACCCGATTCATGTTTTCTAGTTTTCGAGATATCGGGCAATCAGAATTATATATATATATATACCCAATATCTGAAAGACCTATATATCTCCGATCTCAAACGGAATCTGGACCAACTCTTCTTTGGAAAATATTCTACTTACCAAGGGCTAAATAAATGCCTTTGGAATACCCGATTCATGTATTCTAGTTTTCAAGATATCGCCTCTTATATGTCACATCAATACATGGGTTAATATGACCTAGTTTATGGACTATTGTCTGATTCGATACATTCAAATTATTGGAGCGAAAGATATTGCTAAACCAATATTGCATAATTCCTTTTATTTTTTATTGTTTTTTACGAAAAAAAAATATTTTTTAAATACGTTCCACAAGCTAAATTGGTTTGTGTCTTGGATGTGGGACGACTTTAACTTACGAATATATCTTTACACCCTTTGAATATTTTGGCTGTGAAAACCATCGCCTGCATTAAATTAGTTCACAAAAAAGGAGTCAGTGAGACGTCATTTTCCGTCCCTTATTCATCGTTTATGTATCATTCGAAAGGTATTGATTCCTTCTATTTATTTGTCATAACGCCTCTTACAAAATGTTTCCAAGAATGAGTTTTTAGGTGTCACCCTTGAAAACCCGCAAAAAATCAATGTAAAAGCCCTATAATTCTACCAATGAGTTATTCTAAGACAAGAATAAAAATGTTTATTTAAAGTGCTTCCAAGGGTCTATTAATTCAGAAAAAAATTGGGCAAAAATGCAACATAAAAAAAGTACACTGGAAAAACATGATGATTTGACCCAGTGACGAAATATTTTGCAGATCATCATTAAACAATCCAATCTTCATTTCTGGGGGGTGACCGCTGCAATTTATTTTCGTGGCCCATCCTACTGTACATACTATTACGATCTCTGTATTACAGTCTATTTGAAAACTGTTAAATCCTCTGTTGTGCAGATTATTAGTCTCTGTATTACATTCTGTTACAGTGTCTATTTAAAAACTGTTAAAGCCTCTGTTGTACAGATTATTACAGTCTCTGTCTTACAGTCTGTTACAGTCTCTATTTAAAAACTGTTAAAGCCTCCACTGTACATACTATTACGATCTCTGTCTTACAGTCTGTTACAGTGTCTATTAGAAAACTGTTAAAGCCTCTGTTGTGCAGATTATTACAGCCTCTCTCTTACATTCTGTTACAGTGTCTATTTAAAAACTGTTAAAGCCTCTAATGTACATACTATTACGATCTCTGTATTACAGTCTGTTACAGTATCTATTTGAAAACTGTTAAAGCCTCTAATGTACATACTATTACGATCTCTGTATTACAGTCTGTTAAGTCTATTTGAAAACTGTTAAAGCCTCTGTTGTGCAGATTATTACAGCCTCTCTCTTACATTCTGTTACAGTGTCTATTTAAAAACTGTTAAAGCCTCTAATGTACATACTATTACGATCTCTGTATTACAGTCTGTTACAGTATCTATTTGAAAACTGTTAAAGCCTCTGTTGTGCAGATTATTACGACCTCTCTCTTACAGTATGTTACAGTCTCTATTTAAAAACTGTTAAAGTCTCTGCTGTACATACTATTACGGCTTTGAGAGATGTTTACTGTCTCGAAACACGTGCTTTAAAGAGCACCAAATGCATTTCCTATAACACTCGTGTTTCGAGGTTATTCTATTTCGTCTACACGAAACTGACTATAAAATTTCATAGAATTTTTATTAGTATATTTCGATGAAATCACAATATTTCAGATTAAAACGATATTATTAATCGCATTTTTGTGCGGCAATCAATAACTTGTTTCTGAATGGTGTACACTTCTCCTCCCGCTCACACCCTCCATAAATCACACAGCGGATTATTATTAAATTAAAAACAAAAAACGGAAAGATGTTAATTAGTTATCAATTCGCTCGCATACAGTGACGAACAGCGAACATTGATCAAATACCGAAAAACCCGTCAGATGTCCACTGACCTCTAAGTAATTTATATCTGCGTAGAAACAAAAAAAAACACGAAAATACGAATCGAAATAGAGAGACGAAGACGGAGGCGGAAAGAGATAAAAATAAAAATACAATGTTGTTACTAGTGGCAACAGAACTGGCAACAATATAGCTAGAATCAGAGACGGCTTCATGGCTAATTAGCATTAAAAGTTCAGCTACAGCAACAACCTGACAAGGTAACATTTTAGGTTAGTAACCTTAACACATGAAACAAAAAAAAAACATACACATTAGTGTGGGTCAAATACAAAATATGACAATCTTGTGAATATATATCTGATTATAGTAAATAAGTCCCTTCTCAAAATGATACAGTACGTTGTGAGCATGGCAAGAAACTTGGCTTGGCCCAGTGACGAAATATTTTGTAGATCATCATTAAACAATCCAATCTTCATTTCTGGGTGGTGACCGCAGCAATTTATTTTCGTGGCCCATTACTAAAGGGTGATTTTTTAAGATTTTAAAATTTGCAAAATCTCATCGGTTCTTTATTTGAAACGTTAGATTGGTCCATGACATTTACTTTTTGAAGATAATTTCATTTAAATGTTGACCGCGGCTGCGTCTTAGGTGGTCCATTCGGAAAGTCCAATTTTGGGCAACTTTTTCGAGCATTTCGGCCGGAATAGCCCGAATTTCTTCGGAAATGTTGTCTTCCAAAGCTGGAATAGTTGCTGGCTTATTTCTGTAGACTTTAGACTTGACGTAGCCCCACAAAAAATAGTCTAAAGGCGTCAAATCGCATGATCTTGGTGGCCAACTTACCGGTCCATTTCTTGAGATGAATTGTTCTCCGAAGTTTTCCCTCAAAATGGCCATAGAATCGCGAGCTGTGTGGCATGTAGCGCCATCTTGTTGAAACCACATGTCAACCAAGTTCAGTTCTTCCATTTTGGGCAAAAAAAAGTTGGATATCATCTCACGGTAGCGCTCACCATTCACAGTTACGTTACGATTCGCATCATCTTTGAAGAAGTACGGTCCAATGATGCCACCAGCCCATAAACCGCACCAAACTGTGACTTTTTCTGGATGCATTGGTAGCTCTTGCAATGCTTCTGGCTGATATTCACTCCAAAATCGACAATTCTGCCTATTTACGTACCCATTGAGCCAAAAATGAGCTTCGTCGCTGAACACAATTTCTTTCTTTCTGAACTTTCTTAACAGAGCACGCATTTTGATAATAAAATTCAATGATTTGCAAGCGTTGCTCGTTAGTAAGTCTATTCATGATGAAATGTCAAAGCATACTGAGCATCTTTCTCTTTGACACCATGTCTGAAATCCCACGTGATCTGTCAAATACTAATGCATGAAAATCCTAACCTCAAAAAAATCACTCTTTATTACGATCTCTGTATTACAGTCTGTTAAGTCTATTTGAAAAATGTTAAAGCCTCTGTTGTGCAGATTATTACAGGCTCTCTCTTACAGTCTCTATTTAAAAACTGTTAAAGTCTCTGCTGTACATACTGTTACGATCTCTGTCTTACAGTCTGTTACAGTGTCTATTTGAAAACTGTTAAAGCCTCTGTTGTGCAGATTATTACAGGCTCTGTCTTACATTCTGTTACAGTGTCTATTTAAAAACTGTTATTTTAAACTGGTTAAACTGTTAAAGTACGTTGTGAGCATGGCAAGAAACTTTAACTGTAATTTATTGAGGTAAGCCATCAACAGAGTGCTGAAATTTTGTATTTATAATAATCTGAAATATAGTTGCAAGTTTCACGTACTTTGTATTTTTCCTTTTAATTTTTGAAAAGATCTTTAGGAATATAATCTGCACACTTTGTGTTTTCGGGCCACTCTAACACACATACACACAAAGAGAGAGAGAGAGAGAGAAAAAAACGGACGAACAACGTTACTTTTAGATTTTGGGGCGAATAAAAAAAGTGAATGAATGAAACATGAATCATGGATTGGCATTTTGTTGTTTTCTTTGTTTTCATCATGCCCGATACGAGAGAACCTGTTCTCCCCCAACTCCCTACACTCGTCCAGGCAGCCGCAACAACCTTCAGGGAACTCCCATTTTTGTCGCCGACTCTTGTGTATCTGTGGCAAATCACCGTTTTATTGATTTAACCGTTGAGTTGGGCAAAGTTTCTTTCTTTTTTTTTTTGGTGGTTAAATGCTTTCCTTGACACTAAACAAATATCAGTCGACAGTTTTATGACAGCGATGTTGTGTCTTGTTCTTCTCAATAAAATTGAATTGAAGTGAAACACAACAAATGTCAGGGAACCTCCCCGCCCATTAGTCAGTCAGACAAACCCTTAAAATATGATCTTCCATATTTTACTTTTGCTGTGGGGCTGGGGGTGGCTGGTTTGCGAAATCGCGTGACAAGCTGGCATAAATAACCAAAGACATAAACAAAGAGAAATGTTGGGCACAGAATGTCGCAAAATTTCGAATGACAAAAATAAACAAACACGTCACATAGACGGCGGCACAAAAGATAATCATAAATATGAGGAGAAGGAGGACCTCAAATGATATGAAAGACCTTCAACTTGTTGAGGTAGCGCTGCTATTTATGGTTGTTAAATTGTTTTTGTTAAAGCGCTATAAAGAGAGCCGCAGTCGGCTCTAAAAGCAACAGTCTGTAAACCAAAGATAGCAGCAACCGCCTCCAAAATTATTGAACTCTAAAAAAACACACACACACACAGTCAGAAATACAAGAGAATAATAATAAAGAGGCCGGAATTAGACAGACGTAACGTATCGTAAACGTAACTTGACGAATCAACTGTAGACATGCTTGTATTCTCCCTGAGTTAGATCCTGTTTAAAATGTTTTTATCAATCCCTGAAATGATTAAACATTTTTAATTTAACAGTCAACGAGAATTTTAAGGCATGACATGACACTCACGTGAAATTGAGACGCGACTTGCAGAGTATGTGATTAAACAGCACTCGAGAGAAACGTTTATAGACTAAGCAAGATATACTCAGAAAAAAGTGAACCCTATAATGAGTTAATACATTGAGTGCCAAGCCAAGCGGTTTTGACGCAAACC
This sequence comes from Polietes domitor, assembly GCA_947397865.1. Classification (NCBI taxonomy): domain Eukaryota; kingdom Metazoa; phylum Arthropoda; class Insecta; order Diptera; family Muscidae; genus Polietes; species Polietes domitor. The sequence goes on along the minus strand of OX377618.1, from coordinate 22,587,581 downwards.
TTCCTTTTTCTAGTTCTGGGCAACAATAAAATTAACTTTAAATTCTAATCGCATGCATAATATTCGTTTAACAGATTTTGTTCTGTCCTTAAATCTGGTTTATTATGGGGATCAACTGCATTGTCATTAATAACTTTAAAAAAATGGCATAGGTCTTACTATATACTCACATTGCCAGAAGAAAATCAGCACACATAAATAGCGCTAAAACGTCGACTACAAATAGAAAACGCTTATTTAGTTTAAATCAACAAATTTAGTATCAAAAGCACTAAGAGTATGAAAATGTCTGCTGTCATAATGATTTATTCGCATCTCCTATAGCAACAGGAGATGAGAATAAAATATATCCTTTGGTGTCTCATTCTTTCTGAGTTTCTTCTTATTTTTGCCATTATTTATTTCATATCATAATTTTACAATAATAAGTATTTACGTTAAAACGAACGAGTTAAAACGAACTAAAACTTAGGAAAATTGCACTTCTTATAGCGCTAAAGCAATATTTCCTCATATCAAGTTCAAACTTTTCCATGCTTTGAACTTGATTCTAGTTAAATTTTCCTCAAACCAATTAAATATTTACTCAAACTGAGGAAAATTCCGGTAAGTTTTTCCTCAAACCAAGTACATTTTTACTAAATCTAAGAAAAATTTTGCTGAAATTTTCCTAAATCTAAGTAAATTTTTCCTAAACCAAATAAATTTTTACTAAATCTGAGTAAAATTTTCCTAAAACTAAGTAAATGTTTACTCAAACCAAGTAAATTTTTACTAAATCTGAGTAAAATTTTGCTGAAAATTTTTGGCACGGCAGAAGTATTGCTGGGTAACTATACCTGCATACACACATACTTACTCAATGAGATGCTTGTAAGATGGCATGTGTACTTTATTACTTGGTGCGATTATTTTAAACACAAATTCGGCAAGTGATTTGTGCTTCTCGTTCGTTTGTGAGAATCATCTCCTTATAGAGGCCGGGTTTGATGTTGAAAAGTCGCTGCGAAGCCACTTGAAAAGACTTTTGACATGGTCGCAATCTGCAGCCAAGTAATAAATGTCACCATGCCATTTGTAAATAAATTTGCATTCTATTAAATATAGATGCAAAATGGTCTTGAGCCAGGACAATATCCCAGTTCAAATCAAATTTTGCTAAAATTTTCATAAAACTAAGTACATTTTTTACTAAAATCAAGTAAATATTTACTTAAACTGAGGACAGATTTGCTGATTTTTAAATCGATGAGGCAGAATGTCTGCAAAAATCGATGAGGAAGACTTTAACAATCGCTGAAAGACTTAAAATCGTTGAGGTATGCTACAAGTATCGCTGAGAGAGACTTAACATTGTCTGAGAGAGACTTTAACAGTTTAACAGTGCTACATACACAGTCTCTAAGAGATAATTTTATAATTTCTAGGATAGACCTTAACAGTCTCTAAGATCGACTTTACCAGTCTCTAACAGATCTTTAACAATTGCTGAGAGTTGCTACAACTATAGCCGACAGAGATTTATCCTTGTCTCAACTTTAACAATTCAAAATCTCTGAGAGATAATTTTACAGTTTCTAGACTTTTACAGTCTCTGAGAAAAACTTTAACAATTGCTGAGATTTATTTTAAGAGCAATCAAGCATAATTTAGCAGTGCTATACAAAAGCTTGTAGTCTCTGAGAGACTTTTTATATCGATGAGGCAGATTGTCTGCAACAATCGATGAGGAAGACTTTAACAAGATTTTAAGAGCAATCAAGCATAATTTTAGCAGTGCTATAAAAAAGCTTGTAGTCTCTGAGAGACTTTTTATATCGATGAGGCAGATTGTCTGCAAAAATCGATAAGGAAGACTTTAACAATCGCTGAAAGACTTAAAATCGTTGAGGGATGCTCCAACTATCGTTGAGAGAGACTTAACATTGTCTGAGAGAGACTTTAACAGTTTAACAGTCATATATTCACAGTCTCTGAGAGATATTTTTACAATTTCTAGGATAGACCTTAACAGCCTCTAAGATCGAATTTACGAGTCTCTAAAAAATCTTTAAATCGTTGAGGTATGCTACAAGTATCGCTGAGACAGACTTAACATTGTCTGAGGAAGACTTTAACAGTTTAACAGTGCTACATTCACAGTCTCTGAGAGATACTTTTACAATTTCTAGGATAGACCTTAACAGTCTCTAAGATCGACTTTACCAGTCTCTAAAAAATCTTTAACAATTGCTGAGAGTTGTTACAACTATAGCCGACAGAGATTTTTCCTTGTCTGAACTTTAACAATTTAAAATCTCTGAGAGATACTTTTACAGTCTCTGAGAAAAAATTTAACAATTGCTGAGATTGATTTTAAGAGCAATCAAGCATGATTTTTTTTTATTTTTTCCTCAAAACAAGTAAATTTTTACTTAAACTGAGGAAATGTTTACTTGATACATGGAATAAAGTGAACTTAAAATAAGTTCAATTTAACTAGAAATATTTCAACCAAATGATTTTGCTTCAAAGTATGCAAAACTGATACAAAAAATGACAACATGAAATATTTCTCAAAAGCTTCATGATACCTCTGCCATAAAGAGTTCAGCTATTACTCCGTGATTGCTGCGTTGGCAAGAGAGGCGCCTCCGCAGTGGTTGTTTAGATTAATACTTGAAGTGTTTAAGAAATAAGTCTCGGCAAACGACTGAGAATTGCTTCTTAGATTAATATTCAAGAATTGTCAAAACAATTTCAAGTAATCTTTTATAACATTTTTTAATATTAATACTTATATTAATATTCAAGAATAAACAAATTGAAGTGATTTTTTATAAGTTCATTAATATTTAAATGTATGAAGGTCTCGGCAAAAATTTCAGTAAACAATATTAACTTAATTTTAAGAAAAAAAAAACATTTTTTTGTTAACATTTCCTAAATGGATTTCTTTTTCCTACATAAAACATTGGAAATATTCTTCCACACAAGTGAGAATTTACTCAATTGTAAGAATTTTTTATTAGATCCAAAGAAATGTTTTTAAGTAGATTTACTAGCCTATTTCTAGTAAATCAAATATTTACTATGACTTTGAAAGATGGAAACTTTACTCTTATTTAGTTAATTTTCCAACTTTTTAGGGCATTTCTACTGAACTGGAGTAAAATTGTTGAACTAAATTGTTTTATTAATGCTCAGATTTATTAATGCTATTTTTCTGAGTGTAATAGAAAAAAACGCAGACCCTCGAAACGGAACCATGCGTCACAGCACATCCGCCTGATACGTCCGCCTATTAATCTGTCCGTCTAAGCCGAGTTTTATTCGTTGATGTTTAACCGTAAACATTTTATGGATTTCTACTACAATTCATCCATCCAGTCCAATCCCATGGCAAACAAAGTGTGGCCCAGACAATAATTTATTAACTAAGTCTGGTTAGCTGTGTTGTGGCAGAGGTGGTGGAAGAGCACAAGGCTCCACTGTCACTCCATGGCGACTGTGGTGAAGTTGCCGTCAGCTCGTTCACTCGAGACGAAGCAGTCAACGGTCTTCAGTTTGAACTCTGTCTGCGCCCTGCGTCCGTCCATCCAACAACACGCAGGAGTCGAAGAGTTCCAAGTAAAATAATAATGACGTAGAAACTTGTAATTTTGTTTTGTTTGTTTTCTTCTGCTTCTTCTTCGTTTTCAAAACAAATCCAACAAAACCTCTTAGCCTTTGTTGTTGTGGTGAATTTTTATATTAAAAATTACCCACAAAATAATATGTTAAGGCCGCTACAACGTGTTTTGTATATTAAAATCATTTGGAAAAACGGCGAAAAACAAAACAGCGACCGATGAACGAACGCTACACAAACAAAGAGAAAAGAACACAACAGAACAGAACAGAAGAGGAGGAAAAAGAAGAAAACAAAAAAAACAATAAAAAAGACTGAACCAGTCAACCGACCAACATTTCTAAGGTCGTTGGCCATTACTGTGTTTTTCCCCCACAAAGACTTGGTCGCAGCAGTGCTCGATTGGTTGGCTGATTGCCTCCAACTCTAGCAAGATATGCAGTGAGTCGCCTGCTAACCCTATTCAATGGACTCGTGGATGGATGATGTCTTCAAAAGTTCCATTCGTACATACCACAAACCTTATCACGTCAACACCAACACCTTTTCCTCCCTTCACCATGGAACCGAAAGTAATCCCCCCCCTATTCTCATCCTTCTCCTTGGCCTAATGGTCTTAGCTCTTAGCCAACATAGTTTGTTTCATTATTTCATTTGTTACTCTGCGCTGTTTGCTCTTCTACCGGTCTTATTGGTTTTTCTTCTTCTCGCCGCCACAATTTAGACTTGTTTTTATTACTTGCTCTGCCGCCGCCGCCCTACCTTCCCTCCCTAGCTGCCATCGTTTTACGACTTCTTCATCTTCTTCGTTTAAGTTGGAAGTCAAGTCATCATATTTTATGTGCCAGACCAGACCAGGCCAGACCAGACACATTTAGCTCGTGCACCGCGAATCGGCAGCAGCGACACATGGAATTCTTGTCGTGTGCCCATATAAAATATGGATGTCGCCTTTTATGATCTGTGGAGGAAGCTAAGATCCTCCTCCGTCCCTCTAAGGCAATTAACAGTTGATTTTGAAAGAAAAGGTTTCAGTGTCTTGGGCAAACACGAAATCAGGTTGTTTTTTTTAAAGGAGATCTACTTTTTCGAAAACAAAAATATCTGCGAGAATTAATTTAGAGAAATTATTGAATGTATTATTGGATGTTGGAAACAGAGGGAAAATCAATTTAAAACTGATTGCTTTGGAGAGAAAAAAAGCAGCGGAGTAGTGTGAGAGTAGTTGTAACTCTGACTGTAAAGATGACAGAAGTGGTAACAGACTTGAACTGTATCAGTATGTATGGAGTATAGCAGTCAAGGGTTGTAGCAGTCTTGGACGGAGATATTCTCCCTAATTTAGATAATCGTTAAAAGGTTCGGAAGAGACTCCCTACAGTATGTGACTCAACAGTCGCTGACACACTTTGAGAGACGAGACTTTAAGAGCAATCAAGCATAATTTTAGCAGTGCTATACGAAAGCTTGTAGTCTCTGAGAGACTTTTTATATCGATGAGGCAGATTGTCTGCAACAATCGATGAGGAAGACTTTAACAAAGGCTGAAAGACTTAAAATCGTTGAGGGATGCTACAAGTATTGCTGAGAGAGACTTAAAATTATCTGAGAGAGACTTTAACAGTTTAACAGTGCTACATTCACAGTCTCTGAGAGATACTTTTACAATTTCTAAGATAGACCATAACAGTCTATGAGATCGACTTTACCATTCTCTAAAATTTTTTAACAATTGCTGAGAGTTGCTACAACTATAGCCGACAGAGATTAATCCTTGTCTGAACTTTAACAATTCAAAATCTTTGAGAGATAATTTTACAGTTTCTAGACTTTTACAGTCTCTGAGAAAAACTTTAACTTTAATTGCTGAGATTGATTTTAAGAGCAATAAAGCATAATTTAGCAGTGCTATACAAAAACTTGTAGTCTCTGAGAGATATTTTATATCGATGAGGCAGATTGTCTGCAACAATCGATGAGGAAGACTTTAACAATCGCTGAAAGACTTAAACTCGTTGAGGGATGTTACAAGTATCGCTGAGAGAGACTTAACATTATCTGAGAGAGACCTAACATTATCTGAGAGAGACTTTAACAGTTTAACAGTGCTACATTCACAGTCTTCTGAGAGATACTTTTACAATTTCTAGGATAGACCTTTACAGTCTCTAAGATCGACTTTACCAGTCTCTAAAAAATCTTTAACAATTGCTGAGAGTTGCTACAGCTATAGCCGACAGAGATTTATCCTTGTCTGAACTTTAACAATTCAAAATCTCTGAGAGATGCTTTTACAGTTTCTAGACTTTTACAGTCTCTGAGTAAAACTTTAACAATCGCTGAGATTGATTTTAAAAGCAATCAAGTATGATTTTAGCAGTGCTATACGAAAGCAGATTGTCTGCAACAATCGATGAGGAAGACTTTAGCAATAGCTGAAAGGCTGAAAATCGTTGAGGGATGCTACAACTATCGTTGAGAGAGACTTAACATTGCCTGAGAGAGACTTTAACAGTCATATATTCACAGTCTCTGAGAGATACTTTTACAATTTCTAGGATAGACCTTAACAGTCTCTAAGATCGACTTTACCAGTCTCTAAAAAATCTTTAACAATTGCTGAGAGTTGCTACAACTATAGCCACTGAGATTCATCCTTGTCTGAACTTTAAAAATGATACATTCAAAATCTCTGAGAGATACTTTTACAGTTTCTAGACTTTTACAGTGTCTGAGAAAAACTTTAACAATTGCTGAGATTGATTTTAAGAGCAATCAAGCATAATTTTAGCAGTGCTATACAAAAGCTTGTAGTCTCTGAGAGATTTTTTATATCGATGAGGTAGATTGTCTGCAAAAATCGAGGAGGAAGACTTTAACAATCGCCGAAAGACTTAATATCGTTGAGGTATGCTACAAGTATCGCTGAGAGAGACGTAGCAGTATCTGAGAGAGACTTAACATTGTCCGAGAGAGACTTTAACAGTGCTACATTCACAGTCTCTGAGAGATACTTTTACAATTTCTAGGATAGACCTTAACAGTCTCTAAGATCGACTTTACCAGTCTCTAAAAAATCTTTAATAATTGCTGAGAGTTGCTAGAACTATAGCCGACAGAGATTTATTCCTGTCTGAACTTTAACAATTCAAAATCTCTGAGAGATACTTTTACAGTTTCTAGACTTTTACAGTGTCTGAGAAAAACTTAAACAATTGCTGAGATTGATTTTAAGAGCAATCAAGTATAATTTTAGCAGTGCTATACGAAAGCTTGTAGTCTCTGAGAGATTTTTCATATCGATGAGGCAGATTGTCTGCAACTTTAGCAATCGCTGAAAAGCTTAAAATCGTTGAGGGATGCTACAACTTTCGTTGAGAGAGACTTAACATTGTCTGAGAGAGACTTTAACAGTTTAACAGTGCTAAATTCACAGTCTCTGACAGATACTTTTATAATTTCTATGATAGACCTTAACAGTCTCTAAGATCGACTTTACCAGTCTCTAAAAAATCTTTAAATCGTTGAGGAATGCTTCGACTGTCGCTGAGAGAGACTTTAACAGTTTAACAGTGATATATTCAGTCTCTGAAAGAGACTTTTACAATTTCTAGGATAGACCTAAACCTTCGCCTTACTAATACCCACCTGTGTGGCCATTTTACTTTTATTTCTTTATGGATAAAAAACAGTCCCTAGGATCGAATTTACTAGTTTCTAAAAATCGTTAACAATTGCTGAGAGAAGCTACAACTATAGCCGACAAAGATTTATCCTTGTCTGAACTTTAACAATGATGCATTTAAAATCTCTGAGAGATACTTTTACAGTCTCTAAGATAGACTTTACCAGTCTCTAAGAAAAACATTAACAGTGTCTAAGTGGAACGGTAAAAGTCTCTAAGATAGACTTTACCAGTCTCTAACTAATCATTAACAATCGCTGAGAGAATTATAATCGTCGAGGAAGGCTTCAAATATCGCTGACAGAATCTTAATATTAAGACTTTAAGAGTGATAAAAATTCAGTCTCTGAGGAATACTTTTACAGTTTCAATGATATACATTAGGATAGACAGTCTCTAAGATAGACTTTGTCAGTCTCTAAGAAAAACTTAGACAGCATCTAAGATAATAGTCTGTAATAGTCTATAAGAAAGAGTTGAGTAAATTGCGTTTTGGAACTAAAAAAATCGGAGTTTTTGCACTATATGTCTGCTAAATCCGGTACCATTTTGTTTTTTTTTTTGGGCATATTTCCGGCAAATGAACTCCGATTGTTTTAAAATTTCGCATGAAGATAAAGCAAATTTATCTTTTTATCTGCGTACCCACTTTTCAGAAAATAACGAAACAAAACTGAATAAATTGCGTTTTGGAACTAAAAAATCTGACTTTTTGCACTAAATGTATGCTATCTTCCAAGGGTGCAATGTCGAGCAGGCAAAAGTTACCCTACAAAAACAGGGGGAACATTTAACCTTTCCAAATATGTATATGTTTTGTTAAAGGCTTTTGAAGGACATAAAGTTGTGTTGGTTCAAAGTCCGACATTTGTTCAAAAAGCATATTTTTTTAAATATTTATTACAAACAAACTATATTTGGCACAAACATAGTTTTCGCGTCATAATAAAGCTGAGAAACCACAATTTCTAATAAAAAAAGATCTGACTGCAAAATTTCTTAAAATGTGTGAGAAACAGTTCGACAAAATCAAAAAAAAAAGAAATTACGTTTTTTTTTCAATTTTCAAAATCTGAAAAACGTGAAAATCTGTAATACAAAAAACAAATTTCTTCGTGTTATGAACAAATATGTAAAAATATGTTAAAAAAAATGAAAAATTTAATTTTCTTTAAAATCGAAAAGTACAAAAAGTAGTCAACATTGGGTCGGTTTCTAAATTATATCCGATTTCCCGATTTTTAATGTTAATATATCAAAACAATCCTTGGGTCCTTGTCTAATTTTGGTTTTTTACAGAACTCAAAAATGTCTACTAGAACAAAAGTTATTGAATTTTGGCCGATGGATTTCGATTCTGAACCACTGTACGATGTTGAAAGCCTCTTTTAAATAAATAACATTTCATGTGTAAAAGCAGCAATTTTGGCGATGTAATGTTAGGTACGGCGCTTGGATTAAGGCTGCTACAAAGCCTGACGAAGTTCCTCTTATAAAATATCTTTACAGTCTCATTTACAACGACGTTGAAACCCTCTTTAACAGAAACGTTAACAGTCTCTCTTACAGAAACCTTAGCAGTTCATTTCACATGTAATTTAACAGTTTTCCTCGTATTCCCTCTTGCAGATAATTTAACAGAAGCGAAGCTTAAATAACATTTCATGTGTAAAAGCAGCAATTTTGGCGATCCGATGTTAGCGCGTTAAAGGCCAAGGAAGAGAGTTCGTGTTCGGTTAACACCAACAGCACAGACGGGCTTTTGCAATGTGTCCGTTGTAAACGATTAAAAATAAATTTACACCGTAACAAAGAAGAACGACGACGGACGGACAGTCGTGCCGTTATATATTGCAAAAGTATTTCTTAATAAAAAAAAATATATTCAAAACCACAACAAGCCAAAAATAAATGTATAGCCAGCACAACAACAACAATGACAAAACTGAGTTCGGTTGATTGCGTTCCTCTTGTCCTTGGCTGTGAATGTCCCTCCATCTGTCGGGCGGTTTTTTTTTTTGCCAAAACAATCTACAGGTGCGTGCCGGTTATTAACATTTTAAAAGCAAAAAAAAATGATAAAAAGGCCAAGAATTATTTTCGTGGCCATTAAAATTACATTTCACTCACGAGTTATGGCTCTTTCTTTTTTTCTTTTTTCTTAGGAACTGGGCGCCGTCGTCATTGTTGTCGTTTCAGTTTCGGCGCTGAGTTGATGTTAATCATTATTTGGCACGCAATCTGAAGATTTAATTTGAACTTGATATGAACTCCGACGTCGACGTCCGACGACGACATGACCCTTGCTCGTGTTGCACAAAGAATACTAAATATATTGGTTAATGAGTCATGCTGTGTTGCTGTTAGGCTCGTTGGTTAGTTGTTGCAACTTTGGCCTTTGGTTTGGCGACCTATGGCCATTCTAGAGACAGCAACAACAAAACTGCATACAAATCAGGTCAACTATAAATCCTTAAAGCAAACTGCGACAAAACTCGTTGCACGGCACAGCTCACGGGCAGGGCAGACTACTGCCTGTACTTATGGAGTTATGCATGGACATGCATACGTCGGTTGTATGCTTAACCTATATTTGCATAATTTATGCAAATGCTGTTAATTCGCATTTTTTTTCTGTGGCCGGAAATTTGGGTCAATGGGGCCCCACCGAGGAGGGTTGGTCGAGTACTTGCCACAAAATGGATTTTCAACATGAAAATGCAACAATTTAAGTTACAGTTAATAATCAGCAAAATGAGAAAGTACTCACGAATACTGAATATGAGTTTAAAAACCTTAGTTAATGTTTTAATGGAAATGATTATCCTAAAAAGCACAGCCTAGCGAGTTAAAATGAATTTAAAATTTAGGAAAATTGAAGTTCCGATAGCACTAAAGCAATATTTCCTCATATCAAGTTCAAATGTATCCTTGAAAGTAGTAAATGCTTTGAACTTGATTCTAGTTCAATTTTCCTCAAACCAAGTAAATATTTACTCAAACTGAGGCAAATTCCGGTAAGTTTTTCCTCAAACCAAGTACATTTTTACTAAATCTAAGTAAAACTTTGCTGAAATTTTTCTAAATCTAAGTAATTTCCTAAAACCAAATACATCTTTACTGACATCAAGTTAAATGTTCCTAAAGCTAAGTAAATTTTTCCTAAAACCAAGTAAATGTTTACTCAAGCTGAGGAAAATTCCAGTAAGTCTTTCCTCAAACCAAGTACATTTTTACTAAATCTAAGTAAAACTTTGCTGAAATTATCCTAAATCTAAGTAATTTCCTAAAACCAAATACATTTTTACTGAGATCAAGTTAAATGTTCCTAAAGCTAAGTCAATTTTTCCTAAAACCAAGTAAATGTTTACTAAAACTAAGTAAAAATTTCCTAAAACTAAGTAAATGTTTACTTAAATCAAGTAAATATTTACTTAAACTGAGGACAGTTGTATTGATTTTTTCCTCAAAACGAGTAAATTTGTACTTAAACTGAGAAAAATTTTACTTGATATTAGGAAGAAAAAAATGAACTTAAAATAAGTTCAATTTAATTAAAAATAATTCAAACAAATTTTTTTGCTTCAGAGTAGGCAAAACTGATCAAAAAAGTTGACAACATGAAATATTTCTCAAAAACTTCATTATCTATATCTCTGTCATAAATAGTTGAGCTATTATTCCATGATAGCTGCGTAGGCAAGGCAGTGTTGGTTCAGAATAATACTTTAAAATTTTTAATTTTCTTTAAAATCGAAAAGTACGAAAAGTAGTCAGCTTTGGGTCGATCTCTAAACTATATCCGATTTCCCGATTTTTAATGTTAATATATCAAAATAATCCTTGGGTCCTTGTCTAATTTTGGTTTTTTACAGAACTCAAAAATGTCCACTAGAACAAAAGTTATTATATTATCTAAAAATAATTCCGACAAATTATTTTGCTTCAGAGTAGGCAAAACTGATACAAACATTGACAACATGAAATATTTCTCAGAAAGTTCATTTTCTATACCTCATAAATCGTTGAACTATTATTAATTGTTTGTTTATTAGTGTTAATTATTAGTGTTTGTTTAGAATAATACTTTAAGTATTTAAGAATTAAGTCACGGCAAATGAACGAGAATTGCTTCTTAGATTAATATTCAAGAATTTTCTAAACAAATTAAAGTGCTTTTTATAAGTTCAGTAATACTTAATTGTATGAAGAACTCGGCATAAATTTCAGTAAACACATTAGCTTAATTTTAAGAAAAAACTCATTTTTAGTTAAAATTTTTTAAATGAAATTTTTTCCATACAAACACATCTTAATATTTTTATACCCTCCACCTCCAGGATGGGGGTATACTAACTTTGTCATTCCGTTTGTAACACCTTGAAATATCGACCCGAGACCCTATAAAGTATATATATTCTTGATCGTCATAAAATTCTAAGACGATCTAGCCATGTCCGTCCGTCTGTCCGTCTGTTGAAAGCACGCTAGCATCTAAACGAAAGGAGCTAGAACGTTCAAATTTTCCATAAATGCGTCTTATAGTCGTAGATCGGTTGGGATTGAAATGGGGCGAAATCGGCCCAAAGGGAAAAATTTTTCCCTCACAAGGACTAAAAATACCCATAATCCCTAATATTTTAGCGTATTTAAGCATGTTTTTTGAATATGTCTGTTTATATTTGCTTGATATTTGGTATGCGCATTCCCTTTAGAGCAAAAACGTACACCATAAAGTGATTCTTATTTTAGGGGGGTGAAATGGGTCAAAAAAGGGATAAAAATGGTACATATTAAACGGCAACAGCTAGAAACACGAAATTCGGTGTGTACATTCCTCTAATTGAGTAGATACATAATATAAAAGTATTTTTTCCAAATTCGTACTTTTAAGCGGTAAAATAGGAATAGAGGGATAAAAATGGTACCAACCAAACGGCTGTACCTAGAATAATGAAATTCGGTGTATACAATCCTCTATTTGCACAGATAAGTAAAATACACGGATTTTTCAAAATTCGTACTTTTTGGGGTTAAAATGAAAAAAGGGGATAAAAATAGTACCAATCTAATGACCGCAGCTAGAGTTATGAAATTCGGAGTATACATTCCTCTGAGTGTGTAGACACGGAAAATAAACTGATTTTTCGAAAGTCGTACTTTTTGGGGTTCAAATGAAAAAAGGGGATAAAAATAGTACCCATAAAATGACCGAAGCTAGAGTCATGAAATTCGGAGTATACATTCCTCTGACTGCGTAGACACGGAAAATAGACGAATTTTTCGAAATTAGTACTTTCATATAATGGTACAGAGGGATAAAAATAGTACCAACTAAACGACTACAGCTAGAATGATAAAATTCTAATTGTGTAGAAACGTCAAGGGGGTAAAATGGTACCAACCAAATAGAATCATGGAATTCGGTATGTCTGACTGCATAGACACGCAAAATAAAAAGTTTTTTCCAAATTCGTACTTTTTCTTTTACGGTAAAAATTGGTTGAATCATGAAGTTAGGTTATTTTGCACTATGTACGTCTGATAAAGGATTTTCAAAATCTGTACTTTTGGAATTCAAATAGAATGGAAATACAACCAACTGTAGCACCCACTATCTACCAATATTTATGGCTGTGAAAATATTTTTGAAAATATAAATATAAGAATATTTATTTTTTGAATTGACGTATTGGTAGCATTACCTTATAAGCGTGGTTTGAAATAACTAAAATATTATATTTATTTATAAAATTAATTTTTCAATAGTTGTTTTGGTTTGGCTATATTAAAAAACCGACAACCTCTGTGGAATGCAATCCATGGTGGAGGGTATATAAAGTTCTGCCCGGCCGAACTTAACGCCGTTTTTACTTGTTCTTACTTAAAACCTAAGAAATTTTCTTCCCCACAAGTATGAATTTACTCAATTGTTAGATCCAATGAAAAGTGTTTAAGTAAATTTACTACCCCTTGGCTAGCAAATGAACTATCTGCTATGACTTTGAAATACTTAGTTAATTTTCCTATTTCCAAGGAAATTTTTACTAAACTGGAGTAAAATTGCCGAACTAAATTGGAGTATGGATTTTGCTCAAATTTAGGAATGCTATTTTTCTGAGTGTAAAGGCGAAAAATACGGTAAAATAAGTAAAAATTTCAGCAAAACCAGCGATTTGAATTACATTTTCTTTTCATTTTTGCTGGACGCAACAGCAGCTCAACTACTTAAGGCAGAACTCCAACAACGTGAATGAGAATTACTATCGAATACATCCCAAAAAACACAACTAGAAAAACACATAATTTGTGTGTCTCCGATTGTTGCACCAACGAATAAATCGTTGCTGCAACGACATCAGTTTCGTTGCTGCGACGAATGAGTTGTTGAGGCAAAGTGTCCCGTCCAAACTCCATTAATTTTAATAATTTTTGACAAAATAATATGAATTGGTATAAAAACAATGATTATAATCTGAAATTTTTTGTATTAATTAATGTTTTCCCATGTAGACAAATGAAAGAGAATATTTTCGTTGCATCAACGAATATTGAATTGTTGCAGGAACGAAACTACGAAAAATCGGTTTCATACCATAAACGTTCACATCGTTGCAGCAACGTGTCGGATAGTTGTGGGAACGAAATGACAATAACGAATCTGATTCGTTGATGCAACGAACGATTTTTCTTTCAGTGCTGGTAAAAAGTCTCCACTCCACTTTTAGAGAGACGGTGCTAGTTCTTTTTTGGTTCTGGCAGACTCTTTACGTTGTGAGACTGAGATTCCCATAACTAATTTTCATTTGTGGACTTTGAGCTAATTTTTATTGTATCGTTGATTTCCCATGTCTCCACCGACTAGTAAATGTCTCCTCTACAAATGGGACCTGGCTGATACAAATAACAGTTTGAGACTTAAGCTTATCACTGTATGTGTCTTAAACGTACCTCTTTCCACAAACTAATTTCATATCGGACTGAAACTCCATTTGTAACTGAGACTCGTCGTAGCAATGTCCAGAAATGTTGTAAAAGCTATAGCCAAAATATCAACACATTTTAGCAGACCATATATCTGTGGTCACAACCCTTAACAGCCTAACTCGAGTTAGGACACAATTGAGTTATTAGCACCATCGTATTCAGCGTATCTAAATTTATTTGCTCTAAATTTTTCATGTTTGTATCTCTTCAATCCTATAAAACCTAATAGCTTAAGTTATTTTTCTAAATTACTGTTTTGGCATAACTGCTTAAGTCAATTTAGGATTACAACAAATATAAACATTATTTTTTCATCATTGCCTAAATCAACTTAAGTCGTTAATCCAAAAAAACAAAGAAACAATTTTATTTTCCTAACTTGAGTTAAGCTCTTATTCCGAATTACAATTTCGTTTTTTTGATAATTTATGTCAATTTAGGCGCACTTAAAGTTTTTTATTTAATCTAGAATAATAGCCTAACTCAACTTGAACTTTTTGACTTTCTTTCGTTCAACAATTCATAAGAGCCTAAGTGTCTTTTTCGATGATATCTTTTGACTGCGAGAATAAACAACTATTTTTTGTTAACAACTAAGTAAAGAAATTCGTTGCCTTGGAATCTGTAGCAAAGTTTTCCAAAAAACACCTTCTCCTGATTTTCAGTGAAGATTCAAAACTTTAAACTCCTGTACTGAAAATATTGAAAAACAGACTTAGGCTGTTATGGGTTGTGACCACAGATATTAAAAAATAATTCATTCGAATTATAATGCCAATAATATACTTCATCGTCGATGAGGAACATTTTCATTTTAATGGCTTCGTTAATGGACAAAATTAACGCAAAAAAACTAACGTTCTGAAACATAGGTCATCCATCCGCAAAGTTAGGGGCGGACTTTATGGCTTTGTTAATGAAGAAATTTGAAGCAGAAAAAAAGTGGCGTTTTGAAAACAAATAGATCAGCCACAAAGTTTGGTGTGGACCTTAGGCTGGAGGCCTAATGAAGCGATGTGATTGGATATTCGATTTGTGATGTTTCCAAATGGACTGAATGTCAATGCCCTGCTAGCCAAGAATTTGCTCAATTGCTCATTTCCCACTTTACCGATTTAAAAAGGCTGTGTCTAAAATGAATGATCTCGAAGGACCAATTTCAAGCGCCTTTGAAAACTATAGATTGAATTACGGCGATTCGTTCCATGCAGAGCTTAAATTGTGAACTATTTTCTCCCCGTCTGGGTGACCTGATTGTCAGAGCCAGTTCAAATTTCTTAAATGAATTAATGAATTCTCCATGAACTGTTACAATGCATGATATCTATCTAGAATTCTGTAATTTAAATAAATATCAAAACGAAATTGTGCTGTGTTGTCTCTTGCCTTCTCTCCTATCTGGCTGTCCATGCGATAACTTTAAATGCCATCCAATTAAAGAAGAAATCTTTAAAGTCGACATAAATTTCCATTTAAATCGACCGAATACAAAATTCACTCTCAATTTGTGCGAATGTTGGGCTGGGTTGGGCTGGATTGCATTGGGTTGGGTTGGGTTATATGTTGGGCTCATAAAACATTAAATTTTAATTTAAAGCATCCGATACCAACGAAAAAGGACTACGAAGCGGGCGACGAGGCAGAAAGACTGCCAAGAGCTTGGAAAAAGGACGAAATGAGTCTAAGTAAAGGCATACATACATAAACCATAGTATGTGTATGTGTGTGTGTGTGTGTGATTCTCTCCCAAAAGTATATATGTATGTGTGTGTCTGGCTGTGAGCCATGTTAAAAGCAGAGATGCCAAAGTAAATACCATTCGCACAACTAAAGTAGAGCACAAAACCATACGGATAGATGTACACACACACTCACATGACGACCGTGCAGCACATACACACACACATACAAACAAACACACATATAAAAACATTAAGCTTCGACAGCAGCCGCTGCGGTAGCGGCAGCGGCAGCAGAACAAACTGAAAATGAAAAAAGGATCCTTAACGACAGCATAAATCCTCAAAAGCCGCCAACCCCCCACAGAGTGGAACGCAAAAACCATTTATACTCAGACTCACGCACACAGGCACCAGTGCCATCAGCAATATTGCAAAACTTTTGCAAGGAGGAAAGGACTAAAAACAAACCACCTCCCAAATATGTGAGTGAAGATAAATTCCGAATTTAACTAGCAGAGACACAAACCACTGTTAAACTATCGGCTGTTAATGAGTTAACAGAGCTATGTTAAGCCGTTAACAGAGCTCCCAAACACTTGAAGAGGTGAATTTGTGCGTCCATTGTGGCCAAATGGAGATACTTTAGTTGATGGGACTACCATCAAATTAAAGGTAATTCCGTCTAGTTTCACCGTGTAAAGGCCAAAGTTCTGAAAAAATCTTCAAAATATCAATTTTTAGCCAAAAACCTCAAAAATTTCTGGAGAGGATGACTAGTGCGTCCATTGTGGCCAAATGGAGATACTTTAGTTGATGGGACTACCATCAAATTAAAGGTAATTCCGTCTAGTTTCACCGTGTAAAGGCCAAAGTTCTGAAAAAATCTTCAAAATATCAATTTTTAGCCAAAAACCTCAAAAATTTCTGGAGAGGATGACTAGTGCGTCCATTGTGGCCAAATGGAGATACCTTAGTTGATGGGACTACCATCAAATTAAAGGTAATTCCGTCTAGTTTCACCGTGTAAAGGCCAAAGTTCTGAAAAAATCTTCAAAATATCAATTTTTAGCCAAAAACCTCAAAAATTTCTGGAGAGGATGACTAGTGCGTCCATTGTGGCCAAATGGAGATACTTTAGTTGATGGGACTACCATCAAATTAAAGGTAATTCCGTCTAGTTTCACCGTGTAAAGGCCAAAGTTCTGAAAAAATCTTCAAAATATCAATTTTTAGCCAAAAACCTCCCAAAATTTCTGGAGAGGATGACTAGTGCGTCCATTGTGGCCAAATGGAGACACTTTAGTTGATGGGACTACCATCAAATTAAAGGTAATTCCGTCTAGTTTCACCGTGTAAAGGCCAAAGTTCTGAAAAAATCTTCAAAATATCAATTTTTAGCCAAAAACCTCAAAAATTTCTGGAGAGGATGACTAGTGCGTCCATTGTGGCCAAATGGAGATACTTTAGTTGATGGGACTACCATCAAATTAAAGGTAATTCCGTCTAGTTTCACCGTGTAAAGGCCAAAGTTCTGAAAAAATCTTCAAAATATCAATTTTTAGCCAAAAACCTCAAAAATTTCTGGAGAGGATGACTAGTGCGTCCATTGTGGCCAAATGGAGATACTTTAGTTGATGGGACTACCATCAAATTAAAGGTAATTCCGTCTAGTTTCACCGTGTAAAGGCCAAAGTTCTGAAAAAATCTTCAAAATATCAATTTTTAGCCAAAAACCTCAAAAATTTCTGGAGAGGATGACTAGTGCGTCCATTGTGGCCAAATGGAGATACTTTAGTTGATGGGACTACCATCAAATTAAAGGTAATTCCGTCTAGTTTCACCGTGTAAAGGCCAAAGTTCTGAAAAAATCTTCAAAATATCAATTTTTAGCCAAAAACCTCAAAAATTTCTGGAGAGGATGACTAGTGCGTCCATTGTGGCCAAATGGAGATACTTTAGTTGATGGGACTACCATCAAATTAAAGGTAATTCCGTCTAGTTTCACCGTGTAAAGGCCAAAGTTCTGAAAAAATCTTCAAAATATCAATTTTTAGCCAAAAACCTCAAAAATTTCTTGAGAGGATGACTAGTGCGTCCATTGTGGCCAAATGGAGATACTTTAGTTGATGGGACTACCATCAAATTAAAGGTAATTCCGTCTAGTTTCACCGTGTAAAGGCCAAAGTTCTGAAAAAATCTTCAAAATATCAATTTTTAGCCAAAAACCTCAAAAATTTCTGGAGAGGATGTGGACTAGTGCGTCCATTGTGGCCAAATGGAGATACTTTAGTTGATGGGACTACCATCAAATTAAAGGTAATTCCGTCTAGTTTCACCGTGTAAAGGCCAAAGTTCTGAAAAAATCTTCAAAATATCAATTTTTAGCCAAAAACCTCAAAAATTTCTGGAGAGGATGACTAGTGCGTCCATTGTGGCCAAATGGAGATACTTTAGTTGATGGGACTACCATCAAATTAAAGGTAATTCCGTCTAGTTTCACCGTGTAAAGGCCAAAGTTCTGAAAAAATCTTCAAAATATCAATTTTTAGCCAAAAACCTCCCAAAATTTCTGGAGAGGATGACTAGTGCGTCCATTGTGGCCAAATGGAGACTACTTTAGTTGATGGGACTACCATCAAATTAAAGGTAATTCCGTCTAGTTTCACCGTGTAAAGGCCAAAGTTCTGAAAAAATCTTCAAAATATCAATTTTTAGCCAAAAACCTCCAAAAATTTCTGGAGAGGATGACTAGTGCGTCCATTGTGGCCAAATGGAGATACTTTAGTTGATGGGACTACCATCAAATTAAAGGTAATTCCGTCTAGTTTCACCGTGTAAAGGCCAAAGTTCTGAAAAAATCTTCAAAATATCAATTTTTAGCCAAAAACCTCAAAAATTTCTGGAGAGGATGACTAGTGCGTCCATTGTGGCCAAAATGGAGATACTTTAGTTGATGGGACTACCATCAAATTAAAGGTAATTCCGTCTAGTTTCACCGTGTAAAGGCCAAAGTTCTGAAAAAATCTTCAAAATATCAATTTTTAGCCAAAAACCTCAAAAATTTCTGGAGAGGATGACTAGTGCGTCCATTGTGGCCAAATGGAGATACTTTAGTTGATGGGACTACCATCAAATTAAAGGTAATTCCGTCTAGTTTCACCGTGTAAAGGCCAAAGTTCTGAAAAAATCTTCAAAATATCAATTTTTAGCCAAAAACCTCAAAAATTTCTGGAGAGGATGACTAGTGCGTCCATTGTGGCCAAATGGAGATACTTTAGTTGATGGGACTACCATCAAATTAAAGGTAATTCCGTCTAGTTTCACCGTGTAAAGGCCAAAGTTCTGAAAAAAATCTTCAAAATATCAATTTTTAGCCAAAAACCTCAAAAATTTCTGGAGAGGATGACTAGTGCGTCCATTGTGGCCAAATGGAGATACTTTAGTTGATGGGACTACATCAAATTAAAGGTAATTCCGTCTAGTTTCACCGTGTAAAGGCCAAAGTTCTGAAAAAATCTTCAAAATATCAATTTTTAGCCAAAAAACCTCAAAAATTTCTGGAGAGGATGACTAGTGCGTCCATTGTGGCCAAATGGAGATACTTTAGTTGATGGGACTACCATCAAATTAAAGGTAATTCCGTCTAGTTTCACCGTGTAAAGGCCAAAGTTCTGAAAAAATCTTCAAAATATCAATTTTTAGCCAAAAACCTCCAAAATTTCTGGAGAGGATGACTAGTGCGTCCATTGTGGCCAAATGGAGATACTTTAGTTGATGGGACTACCATCAAATTAAAGGTAATTCCGTCTAGTTTCACCGTGTAAAGGCCAAAGTTCTGAAAAAATCTTCAAAATATCAATTTTTAGCCAAAAACCTCCAAAAATTTCTGGGAAGAGGATGACTAGTGCGTCCATTGTGGCCAAATGGAGATACTTTAGTTGATGGGACTACCATCAAATTAAAGGTAATTCCGCTAGTTTCACCGTGTAAAGGCCAAAGTTCTGAAAAAATCTTCAAAATATCAATTTTTAGCCAAAAACCTCCCAAAATTTCTGGAGAGGATGACTAGTGCGTCCATTGTGGCCAAATGGAGATACTTTAGTTGATGGGACTACCATCAAATTAAAGGTAATTCCGTCTAGTTCACCGTGTAAAGGCCAAAGTTCTGAAAAAATCTTCAAAATATCAATTTTTAGCCAAAAACCTCCCAAAAATTTCTGGAGAGGATGACTAGTGCGTCCATTGTGGCCAAATGGAGATACTTTAGTTGATGGGACTACCATCAAATTAAAGGTAATTCCGTCTAGTTTCACCGTGTAAAGGCCAAGTTCTGAAAAAATCTTCAAAATATCAATTTTTAGCCAAAAACCTCCAAAAATTTCTGGAGAGGATGACTAGTGCGTCCATTGTGGCCAAATGGAGATACTTTAGTTGATGGGACTACCATCAAATTAAAGGTAATTCCGTCTAGTTTCACCGTTGTAAAGGCCAAAGTTCTGAAAAAATCTTCAAAATATCAATTTTTAGCCAAAAACCTCCCAAAATTTCTGGAGAGGATGACTAGTGCGTCCATTGTGGCCAAAATGGAGATACTTTAGTTGATGGGACTACCATCAAATTAAAGGTAATTCCGTCTAGTTTCACCGTGTAAAGGCCAAAGTTCTGAAAAAATCTTCAAAATATCAATTTTTAGCCAAAAACCTCAAAAATTTCTGGAGAGGATGACTAGTGCGTCCATTGTGGCCAAATGGAGATACTTTAGTTGATGGGACTACCATCAAATTAAAGGTAATTCCGTCTAGTTTCACCGTGTAAAGGCCAAAGTTCTGAAAAAATCTTCAAAATATCAATTTTTAGCCAAAAACCTCAAAAATTTCTGGAGAGGATGACTAGTGCGTCCATTGTGGCCAAATGGAGATACTTTAGTTGATGGGACTACCATCAAATTAAAGGTAATTCCGTCTAGTTTCACCGTTGTAAAGGCCAAAGTTCTGAAAAAATCTTCAAAATATCAATTTTTAGCCAAAAACCTCCCAAAATTTCTGGAGAGGATGACTAGTGCGTCATTGTGGCCAAATGGAGATTACTTTAGTTGATGGGACTACCATCAAATTAAAGGTAATTCCGTCTAGTTTCACCGTGTAAAGGCCAAAGTTCTGAAAAAATCTTCAAAATATCAATTTTTAGCCAAAAACCTCAAAATTTCTGGAGAGGATGACTAGTGCGTCCATTGTGGCCAAATGGAGATACTTTAGTTGATGGGACTACCATCAAATTAAAGGTAATTCCGTCTAGTTTCACCGTGTAAAGGCCAAAGTTCTGAAAAAATCTTCAAAATATAAATTTTTAACCAAAAAACCTCCCAAAATTTCTGGAGAGGATGACTAGTGCGTCCATTGTGGCCAAATGGAGATACTTTAGTTGATGGGACTACCATCAAATTAAAGGTAATTCCGTCTAGTTTCACCGTGTAAAGGCCAAAGTTCTGAAAAAATCTTCAAAATATCAATTTTTAGCCAAAAACCTCAAAAATTTCTGGAGAGGATGACTAGTGCGTCCATTGTGGCCAAATGGAGATACTTTAGTTGATGGGACTACCATCAAATTAAAGGTAATTCCGTCTAGTTTCACCGTGTAAAGGCCAAAGTTCTGAAAAATCTTCAAAATATCAATTTTTAGCCAAAAACCTCAAAAATTTCTGGAGAGGATGACTAGTGCGTCCATTGTGGCCAAATGGAGATACTTTAGTTGATGGGACTACCATCAAATTAAAGGTAATTCCGTCTAGTTTCACCGTGTAAAGGCCAAAGTTCTGAAAAAATCTTCAAAATATCAATTTTTAGCCAAAAACCTCAAAAATTTCTGGAGAGGATGACTAGTGCGTCCATTGTGGCCAAATGGAGATACTTTAGTTGATGGGACTACCATCAAATTAAAGGTAATTCCGTCTAGTTTCACCGTGTAAAGGCCAAAGTTCTGAAAAAATCTTCAAAATATCAATTTTTAGCCAAAAACCTCCAAAATTTCTGGAGAGGATGACTAGTGCGTCCATTGTGGCCAAATGGAGATACTTTAGTTGATGGGACTACCATCAAATTAAAGGTAATTCCGTCTAGTTTCACCGTGTAAAGGCCAAAGTTCTGAAAAAATCTTCAAAATATCAATTTTTAGCCAAAAACCTCCAAAATTTCTGGAGAGGATGACTAGTGCGTCCATTGTGGCCAAATGGAGATACTTTAGTTGATGGGACTACCATCAAATTAAAGGTAATTCCGTCTAGTTTCACCGTGTAAAGGCCAAAGTTCTGAAAAAATCTTCAAAATATCAATTTTTAACCAAAAACCTCCCAAAATTTCTGGAGAGGATGACTAGTGCGTCCATTGTGGCCAAATGGAGATACTTTAGTTGATGGGACTACCATCAAATTAAAGGTAATTCCGTCTAGTTTCACCGTGTAAAGGCCAAAGTTCTGAAAAAATCTTCAAAATATCAATTTTTAGCCAAAAACCTCCCAAAATTTCTGGAGAGGATGACTAGTGCGTCCATTGTGGCCAAATGGAGATACTTTAGTTGATGGGACTACCATCAAATTAAAGGTAATTCCGTCTAGTTTCACCGTGTAAAGGCCAAAGTTCTGAAAAAATCTTCAAAATATCAATTTTTAGCCAAAAACCTCAAAAATTTCTGGAGAGGATGACTAGTGCGTCCATTGTGGCCAAATGGAGATACTTTAGTTGATGGGACTACCATCAAATTAAAGGTAATTCCGTCTAGTTTCACCGTGTAAAGGCCAAAGTTCTGAAAAAATCTTCAAAATATCAATTTTTAGCCAAAAACCTCAAAAATTTCTGGAGAGGATGACTAGTGCGTCCATTGTGGCCAAATGGAGATACTTTAGTTGATGGGACTACCATCAAATTAAAGGTAATTCCGTCTAGTTTCACCGTGTAAAGGCCAAAGTTCTGAAAAAATCTTCAAAATATCAATTTTTAGCCAAAAACCTCCCAAAATTTCTGGAGAGGATGACTAGTGCGTCCATTGTGGCCAAATGGAGATACTTTAGTTGATGGGACTACCATCAAATTAAAGGTAATTCCGTCTAGTTTCACCGTGTAAAGGCCAAAGTTCTGAAAAAATCTTCAAAATATCAATTTTTAGCCAAAAACCTCAAAATTTCTGGAGAGGATGACTAGTGCGTCCATTGTGGCCAAATGGAGATACTTTAGTTGATGGGACTACCATCAAATTAAAGGTAATTCCGTCTAGTTTCACCGTGTAAAGGCCAAAGTTCTGAAAAAATCTTCAAAATATCAATTTTTAACCAAAAACCTCCCAAAATTTCTGGAGAGGATGACTAGTGCGTCCATTGTGGCCAAATGGAGATACTTTAGTTGATGGGACTACCATCAAATTAAAGGTAATTCCGTCTAGTTTCACCGTGTAAAGGCCAAAGTTCTGAAAAAATCTTCAAAATATCAATTTTTAGCCAAAAACCTCCCAAAATTTCTGGAGAGGATGACTAGTGCGTCCATTGTGGCCAAATGGAGATACTTTAGTTGATGGGACTACCATCAAATTAAAGGTAATTCCGTCTAGTTTCACCGTGTAAAGGCCAAAGTTCTGAAAAATCTTCAAAATATCAATTTTTAGCCAAAAACCTCCCAAAATTTCTGGAGAGGATGACTAGTGCGTCCATTGTGGCCAAATGGAGATACTTTAGTTGATGGGACTACCATCAAATTAAAGGTAATTCCGTCTAGTTTCACCGTGTAAAGGCCAAAGTTCTGAAAAAATCTTCAAAATATCAATTTTTAGCCAAAAACCTCAAAAATTTCTGGAGAGGATGACTAGTGCGTCCATTGTGGCCAAATGGAGATACTTTAGTTGATGGGACTACCATCAAATTAAAGGTAATTCCGTCTAGTTTCACCGTGTAAAGGCCAAAGTTCTGAAAAAATCTTCAAAATATCAATTTTTAGCCAAAAACCTCCCAAAATTTCTGGAGAGGATGACTAGTGCGTCCATTGTGGCCAAATGGAGATACTTTAGTTGATGGGACTACCATCAAATTAAAGGTAATTCCGTCTAGTTTCACCGTGTAAAGGCCAAAGTTCTGAAAAAATCTTCAAAATATCAATTTTTAACCAAAAACCTCCCAAAATTTCTGGAGAGGATGACTAGTGCGTCCATTGTGGCCAAATGGAGATACTTTAGTTGATGGGACTACCATCAAATTAAAGGTAATTCCGTCTAGTTTCACCGTGTAAAGGCCAAAGTTCTGAAAAAATCTTCAAAATATCAATTTTTAGCCAAAAACCTCCCAAAATTTCTGGAGAGGATGACTAGTGCGTCCATTGTGGCCAAATGGAGATACTTTAGTTGATGGGACTACCATCAAATTAAAGGTAATTCCGTCTAGTTTCACCGTGTAAAGGCCAAAGTTCTGAAAAAATCTTCAAAATATCAATTTTTAGCCAAAAACCTCCCAAAATTTCTGGAGAGGATGACTAGTGCGTCCATTGTGGCCAAATGGAGATACTTTAGTTGATGGGACTACCATCAAATTAAAGGTAATTCCGTCTAGTTTCACCGTGTAAAGGCCAAAGTTCTGAAAAAATCTTCAAAATATCAATTTTTAGCCAAAAACCTCAAAAATTTCTGGAGAGGATGACTAGTGCGTCCATTGTGGCCAAATGGAGATACTTTAGTTGATGGGACTACCATCAAATTAAAGGTAATTCCGTCTAGTTTCACCGTGTAAAGGCCAAAGTTCTGAAAAAATCTTCAAAATATCAATTTTTAGCCAAAAACCTCCCAAAATTTCTGGAGAGGATGACTAGTGCGTCCATTGTGGCCAAATGGAGATACTTTAGTTGATGGGACTACCATCAAATTAAAGGTAATTCCGTCTAGTTTCACCGTGTAAAGGCCAAAGTTCTGAAAAAATCTTCAAAATATCAATTTTTAGCCAAAAACCTCAAAAATTTCTGGAGAGGATGACTAGTGCGTCCATTGTGGCCAAATGGAGATACTTTAGTTGATGGGACTACCATCAAATTAAAGGTAATTCCGTCTAGTTTCACCGTGTAAAGGCCAAAGTTCTGAAAAAATCTTCAAAAGATCAATTTTTAACCAAAAACCTCCCAAAATTTCTGGAGAGGATGACTAGTGCGTCCATTGTGGCCAAATGGAGATACTTTAGTTGATGGGACTACCATCAAATTAAAGGTAATTCCGTCTAGTTTCACCGTGTAAAGGCCAAAGTTCTGAAAAAATCTTCAAAATATCAATTTTTAACCAAAAACCTCCCAAAATTTCTGGAGAGGATGACTAGTGCGTCCATTGTGGCCAAATGGAGATACTTTAGTTGATGGGACTACCATCAAATTAAAGGTAATTCCGTCTAGTTTCACCGTGTAAAGGCCAAAGTTCTGAAAAAATCTTCAAAATATCAATTTTTAGCCAAAAACCTCAAAAATTTCTGGAGAGGATGACTAGTGCGTCCATTGTGGCCAAATGGAGATACTTTAGTTGATGGGACTACCATCAAATTAAAGGTAATTCCGTCTAGTTTCACCGTGTAAAGGCCAAAGTTCTGAAAAAATCTTCAAAATATCAATTTTTAGCCAAAAACCTCAAAAATTTCTGGAGAGGATGACTAGTGCGTCCATTGTGGCCAAATGGAGATACTTTAGTTGATGGGACTACCATCAAATTAAAGGTAATTCCGTCTAGTTTCACCGTGTAAAGGCCAAAGTTCTGAAAAAATCTTCAAAATATCAATTTTTAACCAAAAACCTCCCAAAATTTCTGGAGAGGATGACTAGTGCGTCCATTGTGGCCAAATGGAGATACTTTAGTTGATGGGACTACCATCAAATTAAAGGTAATTCCGTCTAGTTTCACCGTGTAAAGGCCAAAGTTCTGAAAAAATCTTCAAAATATCAATTTTTAGCCAAAAACCTCCCAAAATTTCTGGAGAGGATGACTAGTGCGTCCATTGTGGCCAAATGGAGATACTTTAGTTGATGGGACTACCATCAAATTAAAGGTAATTCCGTCTAGTTTCACCGTGTAAAGGCCAAAGTTCTGAAAAAATCTTCAAAATATCAATTTTTAGCCAAAAACCTCAAAAATTTCTGGAGAGGATGACTAGTGCGTCCATTGTGGCCAAATGGAGATACTTTAGTTGATGGGACTACCATCAAATTAAAGGTAATTCCGTCTAGTTTCACCGTGTAAAGGCCAAAGTTCTGAAAAAATCTTCAAAATATCAATTTTTAACCAAAAACCTCCCAAAATTTCTGGAGAGGATGACTAGTGCGTCCATTGTGGCCAAATGGAGATACTTTAGTTGATGGGACTACCATCAAATTAAAGGTAATTCCGTCTAGTTTCACCGTGTAAAGGCCAAAGTTCCGAAAAAATCTTCAAAATATCAATTTTTAGCCAAAAACCTCAAAAATTTCTGGAGAGGATGACTAGTGCGTCCATTGTGGCCAAATGGAGATACTTTAGTTGATGGGACTACCATCAAATTAAAGGTAATTCCGTCTAGTTTCACCGTGTAAAGGCCAAAGTTCTGAAAAAATCTTCAAAATATCGATTTTTAGCCAAAAACCTCCCAAAATTTCTGGAGAGGATGACTAGTGCGTCCATTGTGGCCAAATGGAGATACTTTAGTTGATGGGACTACCATTAAATTAAAGGTAATTCCGTCTAGTTTCACCGTGTAAAGGCCAAAGTTCTGAAATCCATTTGGCCACAATGGACGCACTAGTCATCCTCTCCAGAAATTTTTGAGGTTTTTGGCTAAAAATCGATATTTTGAAGATTTTTTCAGAACTTTGGCCTTTACACGGTGAAACTAGACGGAATTACCTTTAATTTGATGGTAGTCCCATCAACTAAAGTATCTCCATTTGGCCACAATGGACGCACTAGTCATCCTCTCCAGAAATTTTGGGAGGTTTTTGGCTAAAAATCGATATTTTGAAGATTTTTTCAGAACTTCGGCCTTTACACGGTGAAACTAGACGGAATTACCTTTAATTTGATGGTAGTCCCATCAACTAAAGTATCTCCATTTGGCCACAATGGACGCACTAGTCATCCTCTCCAGAAATTTTTGAGGTTTTTGGCTAAAAATTGATATTTTGAAGATTTTTTCAGAACTTTGGCATATAGAAGGTGAAACTAGACGGAATTACCTTTAATTTGATGGTAGTCCCATCAACTAAAGTATCTCCATTTGGCCACAATGGACGCACTAGTCATCCTCTCCAGAAATTTTTGAGGTTTTTGGCTAAAAATCGATATTTTGAAGATTTTTTCAGAACTTCGGCCTTTACACGGTGAAACTAGACGGAATTACCTTTAATTTGATGGTAGTCCCATCAACTAAAGTATCTCCATTTGGCCACAATGGACGCACTAGTCATCCTCTCCAGAAATTTTTGAGGTTTTTGGCTAAACATTGATATTTTGAAGATTTTTTCAGAACTTTGGCCTTTACTCGGTGAAACTAGACGGAATTACCTTTAATTTGAATGTACGGACGCACAAACCATACGCCAGAATTTTGGTGTATACACGGTTTTTGTTTTTGCAACTTAAATTCCGAATTTATCTTCACACATTTCCCTGTTAACGGCTTAACATAGCTCTGTTAAACCATTAACAGCCGACAGTGTTAACAGTGGTTTGTGTCTCTGCTACTTAAATTCGGAATTTATCTTCACTCACATCTCCCAAATGGCAACCCACACACACACAAGACACTCACCCAACCAACCAGCCAGCCACCCACCCACTCAACCATTCTCCATCGCATCCATCCCCTTAGACCAAGAACAACAACAACAACTAACAAATATGCTTAAAAGCAAAAACTGTAAAAAATAATGGAAAATATACAGAATTCTCGGAAAACGAGGCACACAACACAGTGCCACCACCACCACCACCACTAAACATGGAGTCGAAGGACCAAAAATAACGAACGAACCAAACAAAGTTATGTGCTGTGCCCTCACCGCACCCCGTGCACAGCAGAAGATGAAAAGCTCAAGTCTAGGGAGGCTACCCCATGGAGGAGTCTTGCCAAAGAAATGGATTTTCATTTCGACACAAACTAAGGAAACGCCATGGGGGCTGGTGGTGCACAGGAAGGAGAACACATCCATAATATACGAAAAAAAAAGTTTTGAAGGAAAAGTACCAAAAAAAAAAAAACAATGAAAATTACACAGCAGCAGCATGGATTTAGCGAGTGCGGAGATGAAAACGACGAAGATGATAAAGTATTGTTAATGTAAATTTTATACAAAAATAACGAGAGAGAGAGAGAAAAACACGAAGAAGAAGAGGAGCGCATATAAATGTTTTCTAAATACAAATAGGCTTAAGAACTAATACAAGAGGGATTGCAGGAAAACAATCATTCGAATTTAATATTAAATTCGAAAGCAAAAAAGGAGACTTAAGAATATGAAACACTTGGATGGGTCATCAAAAATGGTCCTTCGAGGGCCCAGAAAAATGCAAACGTCTCTGGAAGTTACAGCCAAAGTCAAAAGAATTATAATTTACATCTCTCTCGAGGTTCCTTAAAAATTGGGAGGCATAGATGATCACAACAGCTTCTGGAAATATTTAGCTTCAGCAGCTGTTGTGAAGAAGGCCAAGGAAATGCAACAGAACCTAAGAAATACGAGAAATGACAACTAATAGCTATGTTAAAATATGTTGCTTCCGAACTTTCATTTGATTGTCTTTAAAAATGGTCCTTCAAGTAGGCCAAGTACTCAAAAGTACCAAGTGAGACCAATCTCACTATCAAGTGAGACCAATCTCACTATCAAGTGATACCAATCTCACTATCAAGTGATACCAATCTCACTATCAAGTGAGACCAATCTCACTATCAAGTGATACCAATCTCACTATCAAGTGATACCAATCTCACTATCAAGTGAGACCAATCTCACTAGCAAGTGAGACCAATCTCACTATCAAGTGAGACCAATCTCACTGTCAAGTGAGACCAATCTCACTATCAAGTGAGACCAATCTCACTATCAAGTGAGACCAATCTCACTATCAAGTGAGACCAATCTCACTATCAAGTGAGACCAATCTCACTATCAAGTCAGACCAATCTCACTATCAAGTGAGACCAATCTCACTATCAAGTGAGACCAATCTCACTATCAAGTGAGACCAATCTCACTATCAAGTGAGACCAATCTCACTATCAAGTGAGACCAATCTCACTATCAAGTGAGACCAATCTCACTATCAAGTGAGACCAATCTCACTATCAAGTGAGACCAATCTCACTATCAAGTGAGACCAATCTCACTATCAAGTGAGACCAATCTCACTATCAAGTGAGACCAATCTCACTATCAAGTCAGACCAATCTCACTATCAAGTGAGACCAATCTCACTATCAAGTGAGACCAATCTCACTATCAAGTGAGACCAATCTCACTATCAAGTGAGACCAATCTCACTATCAAGTGAGACCAATCTCACTATCAAGTGAGACCAATCTCACTATCAAGTGAGACCAATCTCACTATCAAGTGAGACCAATCTCACTATCAAGTGAGACCAATCTCACTATCAAGTGAGACCAATCTCACTATCAAGTCAGACCAATCTCACTATCAAGTGAGACCAATCTCACTATCAAGTGAGACCAATCTCACTATCAAGTGAGACCAATCTCACTATCAAGTGAGACCAATCTCACTATCAAGTGAGACCAATCTCACTATCAAGTGAGACCAATCTCACTATCAAGTGAGACCAATCTCACTATCAAGTGAGACCAATCTCACTATCAAGTGAGACCAATCTCACTATCAAGTGAGACCAATCTCACTATCAAGTCAGACCAATCTCACTATCAAGTGAGACCAATCTCAC
Source organism: Polietes domitor (assembly GCA_947397865.1). Classification (NCBI taxonomy): domain Eukaryota; kingdom Metazoa; phylum Arthropoda; class Insecta; order Diptera; family Muscidae; genus Polietes; species Polietes domitor. Next base: position 22,557,682 of record OX377618.1, on the reverse strand, counting down.
TATCAAGTGAGACCAATCTCACTATCAAGTGAGACCAATCTCACTATCAAGTGAGACCAATCTCACTATCAAGTGAGACCAATCTCACTATCAAGTGAGACCAATCTCACTATCAAGTGAGACCAATCTCACTATCAAGTGAGACCAATCTCACTATCAAGTGAGACCAATCTCACTATCAAGTGAGACCAATCTCACTATCAAGTGAGACCAATCTCACTATCAAGTGAGACCAATCTCAGTAGCAAGTGAGACAAGTCTCAGTAGCAAGTGAGACCAATCTCACTATCAAGTGAGACCAATCTCACTATCAAGTGAGACCAATCTCACTATCAAGTGAGACCAATCTCACTATCAAGTGAGACCAATCTCACTATCAAGTGAGACCAATCTCACTATCAAGTGAGACCAATCTCACTATCAAGTCAGACCAATCTCACTATCAAGTGATACCAATCTCACTATCAAGTGAGACCAATCTCACTATCAAGTGAGACCAATCTCACTATCAAGTCAGACCAATCTCACTATCAAGTGATACCAATCTCACTATCAAGTGAGACCAATCTCACTATCAAGTGAGACCAATCTCACTATCAAGTGAGACCAATCTCACTATCAAGAGAGACCAATCTCACTATCAAGTGAGACCAATCTCACTATCAAGTGAGACCAATCTCAGTATAAAGTGAGACAAGTCTCAGTAACAAGTGAGACCAATCTCACTATCAAGTGAGACCAATCTCACTATCAAGTGAGACCAATCTCACTCTCAAGTGAGACCAATCTCACTATCAAGTGAGACCAATCTCACTCTCAAGTGAGACCAATCTCAGTATCAAGTGAGACCAATCTCACTATCAAGTGAGACCAATCTCACTATCAAGTGAGACCAATCTCACTATCAAGTGAGACCAATCTCACTATCAAGTGAGACCAATCTCACTCTCAAGTGAGACCAATCTCACTATCAAGTGAGACCAATCTCAGTATCAAGTGAGACCAATCTCACTATCAAGTGAGACAAGTCTCAGTAGCAAGTGAGACAAGTCTCAGTAACAAGTGAGACAAGTCTCAGTAGCAAGTGAGACAAGTCTCAGTAGCAAGTGAGACAAGTCTCAGTAGCAAGTGAGACAAGTCTCAGTAGCAAGTGAGACAAGTCTCAGTAGCAAGTGAGACAAGTCTCAGCAGCAAGTGAGACAAGTCTCAGTAGCAAGTGAGACAAGTCTCAGTAGCAAGTGAGACAAGTCTCAGTAGCAAGTGAGACAAGTCTCAGTAGCAAGTGAGACAAGTCTCAGTAGCAAGTGAGACAAGTCTCAGTAGCAAGTGAGACAAGTCTCAGTAGCAAGTGAGACAAGTCTCAGTAGCAAGTGAGACAAGTCTCAGTAGCAAGTGAGACAAGTCTCAGTAGCAAGTGAGACAAGTCTCAGTAGCAAGTGAGACAAGTCTCAGTAGCAAGTGAGACAAGTCTCAGTAGCAAGTGAGACAAGTCTCAGTAGCAAGTGAGACAAGTCTCAGTAGCAAGTGAGACAAGTCTCAGTAGCAAGTGAGACAAGTCTCAGTAGCAAGTGAGACAAGTCTCAGTAGCAAGTGAGACAAGTCTCAGTAGCAAGTGAGACAAGTCTCAGTAGCAAGTGAGACAAGTCTCAGTAGCAAGTGAGACAAGTCTCAGTAGCAAGTGAGACAAGTCTCAGTAGCAAGTGAGACAAGTCTCAGTAGCAAGTGAGACAAGTCTCAGTATCACGAGAGACAAGTCTCAGTAGCAAGTGAGACAAGTCTCAGTATCACGAGAGACAAGTCTCAGTAGCAAGTGAGACAAGTCTCAGTAGCAAGTGAGACAAGTCTCAGTAGCAAGTGAGACAAGTCTCAGTAGCAAGTGAGACAAGTCTCAGTAGCAAGTGAGACAATTTTCATCGACAAAAAAAGACAAATACATCCATGAAAATCCTCTGGCGAGGCAGTTGAGAAAGGTCAGTTGTCATCGGTTTCTAGCACTGCCTTGGAAATCAATTGAAGTTTATGTCACTTTACTTTAATGGCTGCCAAATAATTTCCAATTAAATGCTGTTTCCACTTTTTAGCTCTCTGTGTACAATCGAATGCATAGCTGATGATAAATCTCTGAAACATTAATTACAGTCTGCTTGTCAGACAATAAATTAAAACGATATACATATATAGAGGTTGGTTTTCCTTGTTGTTGTCGCTTTCAATCCACAAACGGATGAAAAAGGAGAAAAAAACCGACTAAATAATTTTTCATTCACAGTCACTCAGTAACCATCACCGGTCGCTTACTGCCTCGCTCATTCTCCACATGTCCCCTCAGCCATTCACCATAATGTTGAATGTTGTCAAAGGACGAATGAAATGTTCGTCCTTTCTTCCCTCCCCTATATCAACATCTTTCGATGGCATTTTTTGTCATTTCGTATTCCATTTGTTCCGAAAAATTTTAATAATGTAATTTCTACTGAAAATGAGTAAATGAATGAAAAACAAAACAAAAGAAATGAAATGAAATGGGAAAAAGATGAAAAACAACGACGACAACGACAAATGAATTGTTTGGCTTTTATGATAAACGTGAACTCGCAGCTGAAAGAGGACAAAAAGAAAGGAAAATGTTCCGCATTTGAGGCCGACAAAAGGGACATCAGCTGAAAATTCAAGAAAATGGAAATAACAAGAATGGTGGAAACGGCGGAGGAGCACAACCTCGCCACTGTGACTGACTGCAGTGCAGCAAAGAACAACATTTCAACGAAGGAGCCAGAGGGCTGTAGGATTTACCCAAAGGGAGCATGAGCTCCCGAGCAGCCAAATGCTATACATATATGGGGAATAACGACACGTTATGTACATAGTATATGAAATACATATGTATATATTTAGGTATATATACATACATAAATGCCAACAAATAAATATGTACATATGTATGTATGTACATTGTCTACACATCCTTAAATTTTGAATTTGTATTAGTTTTACGTTGAATTAAAGAACACACCTCCCTTCAGCCCCTTCAAACATAATGCGGGGAATTTACATTAGAATAATTGAGCAAAAAAATGCCGGTCTCACTTGGTATGAGAAGTGATTTTTTTGAAGGAAAAATTAGGTCAAATTGCCACACATGTTCCCAAAGTAAATGGAATTAAAGTTTAAGCTTAAACTTTGAGATCAGTATACGTTTGTAAAAGCATGCTAAAGGAAGTAGTTCAGAAAGTTCAAGAACTCTATCTCATGCTAATACGAGTTATTAAATGTATTAGCAATTCAGGGGACAAAATTATGTTCATTGGAGCTGAACAAGAACATTCACACATGAAACTAAAGCTGTGTTCTCAGTTTTCAATTTTCGTGTTTTCAGATGAAGCTCATTTTCATTTCGGTGGCTATGTCAATGTGCAAAATTGCCGCACACGTCACTATTGAAAACCAATGCATACAAAACGAGTCACTGTTTGGTGCGGATTTTGTGCTGGTGGCATCATTGGACGATGGCATTATTAAATGCCAAAGTTCAATCTTTCCCATAAAACCAAAAATTTGAAAAAAAAACTGTACTTTTTTATAGCCGGTTCTAATTTTGTTAACCTTAACTTTTTTCTTCCACGCAAACTGACCCGGTTTAATGTATTTTTCATAATGTATGTATGAAAAATTCATAAATAAAATGAAATGTTTCATAAAATTTGTTCGTGAACATTTCATCTATATATATAGGGTGATTTTTTAAGAGCTTGATAACTTTTTAAAAAAAAAAAACGCATAACATTTGCAAAATCTCATCAGTTCTTTATTTGAAACGTTAGATTGGTCCATGACATTTACTTTTTGAAGATAATTTCATTTAAATGTTGACCGCGGCTGCGTCTTAGGTGGTCCATTCGGAAAGTCCAATTTTGGGCAACTTTTTCGAGCATTTCGGCCGGAATAGCCCGAATTTCTTCGGAAATGTTGTCTTCCAAAGCTGGAATAGTTGCTGGCTTATTTCTGTAGACTTTAGACTTGACGTAGCCCCACAAAAAATAGTCTAAAGGCGTCAAATCGCATGATCTTGGTGGCCAACTTACCGGTCCATTTCTTGAGATGAATTGTTCTCCGAAGTTTTCCCTCAAAATGGCCATAGAATCGCGAGCTGTGTGGCATGTAGCGCCATCTTGTTGAAACCACATGTCAACCAAGTTCAGTTCTTCCATTTTTGGCAACAAAAAGTTTGTTAGCATCGAACGATAGCGCTCACCATTCACAGTTACGTTACGATTCGCATCATCTTTGAAGAAGTACGGTCCAATGATGCCACCAGCCCATAAACCGCACCAAACTGAGCCTTTTTCTGGATGCATTGGTAGCTCTTGCAATGCTTCTGGCTGATATTCACTCCAAAATCGACAATTCTGCCTATTTACGTACCCATTGAGCCAAAAATGAGCTTCGTCGCTGAACACAATTTCTTTCTTTCTGAACTTTCTTAACAGAGCACGCATTTTGATAATAAAATTCAATGATTTGCAAGCGTTGCTCGTTAGTAAGTCTATTCATGATGAAATGTCAAAGCATACTGAGCATCTTTCTCTTTGACACCATGTCTGAAATCCCACGTGATCTGTCAAATACTAATGCATGAAAATCCTAACCTCAAAAAAATCACTCTTTATAAAAGAGTTGCGTTACTGACTGACTGACTAACTGACTGACTTATCATTGACCAGCCCCCAGACCAAACGGCTGAAGCTAGGGTCATGAAATTTTCAGAATAGTTCCCAAATATGACGTCGACGTCGACTAAGAAAGGGTTTTACGAAATTCTTACTTTTAGGGGGTAAAATGACCCAAAAAGGGATAAACATCGAACCTTCGTCCTGACTAAACTACAGTAGTTAGAAACATGAAATTCGGTGAGTTCCTTGCACTGACCATGCAGAAGAGCTACAAATAGGGATTTTTCAGAATTTGTACTTTTAAGGGGCGAGTGGGACAAAAAGGGATAAAAATGGTACCAATTTAAGAATTGCAGCTAGAATCGTGAAAATCGGTATTTACATTTCTCTGACAACGTAGACTTGCAATATAAATTGATTTTTCGAAATTTGTACTTATAAGGGGTGAGCGGGACAAAAAGGGATAAAAATGGTACCAACTAAAGTATTACAGCTAGAATCATGAAATTTGGTATGTAAATTGCTCTGACCATATGAAAGCGAAGTAAAATTGGATTTTCGAAAATTTTACTTTTAAGGGGCTTGCGGGATAAAAAGGGATAAAAATGGTACCAACTAAAATATTACACCTAGAATCTTGAAATTGTACTTTTAAGGGGCGAGTGGGATAAAAATGGTACCAACTAAAGTATTACACCTAGAGTCGTGAAATTTGGTACGTAAATTCCACTAACCACATAAAAGCGAAGTAAAATTGAATGTTTCGAAAATTGTACTTTTAAGGGGCGTGCGGGACAGAAAGGGATAAAAATGGTACCAACTAAGTATTACATCTAGAATCTTGAAATTTGGAATGTAAATACCTCTGACCATATAAAAGCGAAGTAAAATTGAATTTTTCGAAATTTGCACTTTGAAGGGACGAGCGGGACAAAAAGGGATAAAAATGGCATCTATGAAAGTAGTACACCTAGAATCGTGAATTTTGGTAAATTCCTCTGACCATAAAGAAACGAAGTAAAATTGGATTTTTCGAAATTTGTACTTTTAAGGGACGAGCGGGACAAAAAGGGATAAAAATGGTACCAACTAAAGTATTACAGCTAGAAACGTGAAATTTGGTATGTAAATTCCTCTGACCGTATAGAAACGAAGTAAAATTGGATTTTTCGAAATTTGTACTTTAAAGGGGCGAGCGGGATAAAAATGGTACCAACTAACGTATTACAGCTAGAATCGTGAAATTTCGCATGTAAATTTCTCTGACCATATAGAAACGAAGTAAAATTGGATTTTTTGGAAATTTGTACTTTTTAGGAGGCGAGCGTGACATTAATGGATAAAAATTGTACCAACTAAATTATTACATCTAGAATCTTGAAATTTGGAATGTAAATACCTCTGACCATATAAAAGCGAAGTAAAATTGAATTTTTCGAAATTTGCACTTTGAAGGGACGAGCGGGACAAAAAGGGCTTCAATTTAAGCATTGCAGCTATAACCGGGAAATTTGGAGTGTAAATTGTGTGTAAAGCCCAATATAAATTGATTTTTTCGAAATTTTCTTATAGGGGCTGAGCAACAAGGGATAAAAGTAGTACCGACTAAAGTATTGGAGCTATAGTCGTGAAATGTGTTGTGTAAGTTCCTTTGATCACGTAGAAGCGCAAAGCTAATTCGAATTTAAATTAAAATCGAATTTTTCCAATTTTGTACTTATAAACAATGAGCGGGATAAAAATAGTACCAACTAAAATATTTCAGCTATAGTCGTGAAATTTTGTGTTTAAATTTCTCTGACTTGCAACATAAATGGATTTCTCAAAATTTGTACTTTTACGTGGCGAGCGGGACAAAAAGGGATAAAACTGTACCAATTTTAGTAGTACAGCTAGAATCGTGAAATTTAGTGTGTAAATTCCTCTAACCATATAGCAGCGCAGTAGTTTGACTTTTCGAAATTTTTACTTTTAAGGGGTGCGCGGGACGAAAAGGGATAAAAATTCTGTACAATCCTTTAAAGGGGAATGAATGTGTTACCAAATAAAGTACATATTTTTAGGAGAAGCAAAAACACATGTTACCTATAGTGATTTTTCAAAATGTGTACTTTTTGGGAAAGAGGTGCAAAAGGTTATAAACTGGCTGGCTGAATCTAGAAACATGATGGTTGTAATTTTTTGTTCAAAACTTGGTAGAAAATTATACATACGAAGTAGTTCAGCTAGACAAGCACATTCCTTTGACTGTGTGTGAGTGCTAGCAAATAGGAGGTCTCCAAATTACTATTTTAGATTTATCTATATCCACCTAAAGAAAATTAAATAAATGCTATCCAAAAACAGTGACGGATAAAATTACCGAATAACTTGCTTTTTCGCGTGCGAAGCAGCGGGTACTGCTAGTATTTCATAAACAAAATTGTTAAATTAGTGAAACTTAGTTTCACAATTCTTATATATTATGAAATATGTCATAACCAATAAAATATTTGTGTTATGAAATGTCTTCATAAATATAATGAAGGATTTCATATGTTTTATGAAATATTTCATAACTTACAACTACATTTTTAGTGTGTCGACTTTATGCGGTTGAATGCTAGCAATTCTCATTTGTACTGTGTTAACTTGGACATAAGTATGAACCCTGATTTAGTTGAAACGCATATTCATTGCAAAGACTCTCGCAATGGTGGTGTGTGTTGATTGGTTAGTCAACGAGTCAGACCTTTTTTTGTTTTTTGTTTATATAGGAAACTTCAGTAGAAATTAGTATTCTTTAATAAAATTAATGAAATTCCTTCATAAAATCTATGAAAAATAATGATTTTTTATGACAAAAGTTTCATAAATTCTATGACTCTTTTCATAGATTTGTGCTTTATGAAACATGTTTCATACATTTTATGAAATGTTTCTTTGGCGACTTTTTAATGAAAAATATCACTGAGTTTAAGACAGAATCATAAATATTATGAAGATAATTCTTTCAGTCTAGTAAATGAACTATTTGCTATGACTTTAAAATAAGGAAACTTTACTCTTACTTAGTTAATTTTCCTATTTTCAAGGAAATTTTTACTAAACTAGAGTAAAATTGCTGAACTAAATTGGAGTATGGAGTTTACTCAAATTTAAGAATGTTTTTTTTTTTTTTTGTGAGTGTGTGTTTCATTCATTTTATTATTTTAATTATATTACCATCACCATCATCAACTTAGTTGAGTCCCTTTGCCGTTGTCCCTAGAAATATGGCCATCAAAGGCCAAAACTCCTAACTTTTCCTGAACTCTGTAAATCACTGGCACTTTGGTGCCTGCACTGAAAAAAAACAAATGTCGATACTGAAGCATACTAAAATTGAGTCTGAGAAATGTACTCAATCTAAGTACATTTGTGCGTGTACTACACTCAAGTAAAAAATAAACTTAAATTGAGTAAAGGCGTACTCTGGGTGCCAAACAGATAGCAATTTCCTTAATTTTAGTAAATTCTTACTTGAATTTAGTATACTTTTTTTCTGAGTGTGTATGTGTGTACTTCTGTCGCTAACGCCTCCAGCATTACTACTACTGAGGGGGGATAGGGGGGACAACGTCGAAAACTTATGCTGCTGCTGCTGCTCTATAATTTGTATTTGAAAGTATCATTTATTTTCATCGTTCCCCTTCCCATCGTCCATATCCCTGCAGCAAAGTCCCTACGATTGCCTTGCCTTATTGCCGTTGTCGTTTCCCCTTCGACCATTCCCCGAAAAAAAAGAAAACACAAAATAAATCGTCCACTCTCTCACTCAATAGTGTGTGTGTGTGTGTGCGTTGTGTTGCTTGATGGTGTCCTCCTGTGCTAGGAACTTTAAGAATGTCCTATCTCTGGCCATTTTTAAGGCAAAAATAAATTGTGTGTGTGTCACTGGCTGTGTGCTTGTGTGTGTATGGCTTGGTTATGCTTAAAGTCTCTGTTTTTGTTTTCAGCCCATAACAACAGTATTTTGCTCTCTTGTAAAGAATGTCCTCTCTCGTTTGTAATGACGAGTTCTCTCTCACGCTCTTTGCCAGTGTTTTTATTTTTGGTATAGTCGAATGTTGTTTTGATTCTCTATCCCACGTGGTGTTTACTTGCCGCTGTGCTTCTTCCTTTTGCCTTTCTCTTCTTCCTATTCGTGTTGTTGTTAATTTCGTATATTGTCTGCCCTTGATTTTATCGATTTCTTTCTTTCCTCGGCGCTCTTTTATGTTCCTGCCGTGCCGCCACACGGTGCGCCGGCCATGTTGTCGTTGTGTTGCCACATCTCGGTAGCAGCCCCCCCATGACAACCCTTTTGTCCATAACCACTCCCCCCACACACATAAAGACCTCCCTTCCACTTCCACTCTTCATCACTTCTATTTTTGTTTTATATGGATATGCTTTTATGTACCCACCATCTGTCATATACTTGGTGGTTTTTGTTGTTATCAGTTTTTCTACCGAATTCTACACCCATTCATCCATCCTCCATCCTCCCACTAACAAACACCAGCAGATCTCTCTTTTGACTCACTCACCTCCCGCTCACCGGCCGGCCACAATTCGCTAGTATGTTTGTTATTATAGGTCCGGATGCCTTTGCATGTACATACCATATGTACATACCATATGCATATATGTATACATACAATGTATTTGCTTGGCGTTGTACATAAGCTAAAATGTAAATACTTCCTTCCCTACTCCATCCACCCGCTCGCTGTACCATTTACATGGCCATATTATGACCCACCCAGTTATAATGGGATTTCTTCTGTAATGGAATGTGTAATATGTGCGTGCGAGCATTTGTTCGTTCGTTCGTTCGTGTATATAACAAACAGTAGCTTAAATTTTTGCTGACAAAAGCTTTAAGGTTTTTACCCAATTTTCCACAATTTTTGTTTCGTCGTGCATGGGAAATTGTTTGCTCTGCGAAAATGGAAATTAAATTTAACAACATCGACGACATTTGGCCAGGATTAAATTTAAAAGGCAAATCTTGTTTTATTTATCGGGAGGGTAGACTACGAAAGCTCTATAGCCTGAATAAGAGCGAAAACACTTTTTTGCTATTTTCTATAGTTTTCTAACGCTCACATGGTTCTCACATGATTGAAATATCAATAAAATATTTTCATGCGAACCAATAGGCATATATCAGGTGCTTTTAGAGCTTCAATCATATCCTACAACTACTAAACGGCCACATAATGGTTAGATCTGGCAACGCCTTTATTAATTGTGCTCAGTTTGCTTTGACATTTCAACATGAAATGTCAGAGAAAAATTTACTTCGAAAATCATGGATCAATTCGGGAATGTTACCGAGCAATATTCTGTTCAGTGTTGAGACTCATTTTTGGCTCAATGGTTACGCCTGCATGCAAAATTGCCGTGTTTGCTTTAACCCATTTGATTTTGAGTAAGACACAGCGAAAAATGAATATTTTCTGAATTTTTCGGGAAAATCGCAGCGATGTGAATTTTTTTTTTGGCCAGTTTGGTATGGAATGGCTCATATATTGTGTCTTAACTATCTCTAATTTTTTCGAAATTTCATCCATAATCATATTTAGTTGCTATATAAGCAGCATGTACCAAATTTCAAATTTCTACGATAATTCCTTCTAGTTTTGGCCACTCGTTGTATGAAACCGTGACACTGTGTGTCCCCAAGTGAACGAAATTTGGACTTGAAGAATTAGTGTTTTAATGGCATACAATTATCTTTCGAATAGTACACTCCGAAAAAAAGTGAACCTTATTAAAGGGTTAAAATGAAATACAATTTAGGAAAATTGAACTTCGTATAGCGCTAAAGCAATATTTCCTCAAACTTTTCCTTGAAAGTAGTGCATGCTTTGAACTTGATTCGTGTTCAATTTTCCTCAAACCAATTAAATTCTACTCAAACTGAGGAAAATTCCAGTAAGTCTTTCCTCAAACCAAGTACATTTTTACTAAATCTTAGTAAAATTTTGCTGACATTTTCCTAAATCTAAGTAACTTCTTAATAAATTTAAGTAAAATTTTCCTAAAACTAAGTAAATTTTTACTAAATTTAAGTAAAATTTTCCTAAATCTAAGTAAATTTTTACTTTCCAAAAAAAAATTTTCCAAAAACTAAGTAAATTTTTACTCAAACCAAGTAAATTTTTACTAAATCTTAGTCTTAGAAATGTTTCTAAAAGTAAGTAAATTTTTACTCAAATCAAGTAAATATTTACTTAAACTGAGGAAAAATTTGCTGATTTGTTCCCTGAAAACAAGTAATTTTTTACTTAAACTGAGGAAAAATGTACTTGATACAAGGAAAATAGTGCACTTAAAATAAGTTCAATTTAACTAAATAAATCAAACAAATGATTTTGCTTCAGAGTGTTCAAAACTGATACAAAAATTGGCAACATGAAATATTTCTCAAAAAATTCGTTTTATCTCTGCCATAAATAATCGAGCTATTATTCCATGATTGCTGCGAAGGCAAGATAGGCGCCTTCGCAGTGGTTGCTTAGAATAATACTTGAAGTATTTAAGAAATAAGTCTCGGCAAACGACTGAGAATTGCTTCTTAGATTAATATTCCAGAAATTTCTAAACAAATTAAACTAATTTTTTATAAGTTCATTAATTCTTAAATGTGTGAAGAACTCGGCATAATTTTCAGTAAACACATTAACTTAATTTGAAGAAAAATCTCATTTTTTAGTTACAAATTTTTAAATGAAAAATTTTCCATACAAAAAAAATCTTAATATTTCTCTTACTTAAAACCTTAGAATTTTTATTTAAGAAGAAGAATTTTTTATTAGATCCAATGAAATGTTTTGAAGTAAATTTACTACCCCAGTGCTAGTAAATGAACTATTTGCTATGACCTTGAAATAAGGAAACTTTACTCATACTTAGTTAATTTTCCTATTTCCAAGGAAATTTTTTACTAAACTAGAGTAAAATTGTTGAACATACTCCAAGTATGGATTTTACTCAAATTTAGGAATGCTACTTTTCTGAGTCTAGTTTGACTGTAAGCACATTACATTGAGTTTGAGTGTTTGTGATTTTGTGATCCTTGGATACATTTGATACGATCTTGGGACGTTTACACCTATGAGACAGTCTAAATCCTAAACAAAGCAGGTTGGGCGGCACATCCATTGAACCATGTTGTGAGATAGTTTCTTACTCTAGTTAGGAGTGACTTACGTTTATGTTAAAGAGCAGTTTCTCGCAATTGGACTTACCTACAAAGAGAAGAGGAAGACAAAAATTAGTATATTATCAATCTTAAATAAAAAAATTATTAAAAAATTCTTCTTAAATAAAATACATAATATATTTAGACATTGTATAACAAAAAATATGTTGTTGGTTGTGATATATTTCATAAACTTTAAGAATTTTTTATTTAATACAATGATTTTTTTTTTTTTGAAATAATCTTTAATTAACAAAAATATTTTATGTGGATATATAATTCCATCATTCCTATAGGAACACAAAAATAATTAAAATAACAATTTATTTAATTGTTTTAGTAATTTATCAGAGTATTATGTCTTTGTGCATTTGTTTGTAACATCCAAAAGGAAGGAAGATAGACCCATTGTTAAGTATACCGATCGACTTAGAACTTTTCGACTTTTTGAATCGATTTAGACAGACGTCCGTCCGTCCTATTCTTGTTATCACGATACAGGTCGCACTTGTAGCCAGAACCAAATGAAACTTTGTACAACGAAGTTTTTCGGGACAGGGACGAACGCTATTTAATTTGAAGAAAATCGGTTCAGATTTAGATATAGCCCCCCACTTCCGATATGATTCTTTTCACTCTAGATACCACATATTTTAACAGATTTTCTTCAAAATTGGCAAAACATCTTATATTTCTACTTAAAATACCTGTGCCAAAAATGAGTTAGATCGATTCAGATTTATATATAGCTCCCATACAAATTTCGCTCTCGATTTGAGTTTTTCTGGTCTAGAAACCACATATTTTTACCGATCTTCTTAAAACTTGACAAACTATCTTAAATTTCCACTAGAAACACCCTTGGTGAATATATAGGTCAGATCGGTTTAGATTTGTATATATCTCCCATTCAAATTTCGCTCTCGATTTGACTTTTTCTGGTCTAGAAACCACATATTTTTACAGATCTTCTTCAAATTTGGCAAAACATCTTATATTTCCACTAGAAACACCCTTGGTGAATATAGGTCAGATCGGTTCATATTTATATATAGCTCCCATACAAATTTCGCTCTCGATTTGACTTTTTCCGCTCTAGAAACCTGATAATATATCAGATTGTCTTCAGATTTAGCAGAACATCTTATATTTAAACAAGGAACACCTATGAAAATAGGTTAGATCTGTTCAGATTTGTATATAGCTCCCATTCAAATTTCGCTCTCGATTTGACTTTTTCTGGTCTAGAAACCACATATTTTTACAGATTTTCTTCAAAATTGGCAAAACATCTTATATTTCTACTTAAAATACCTGTGCCAAAAATGAGTTGGATCTGTTCAGATTTGTATATAGCTCCCATTCAAATTTCGCTCTCGATTTTACTTTTTCTGGTCTAAAAACCACATATTTTTACAGATCTTCTTCAAATTTGGCAAACTATCTTATATTTCCACTAGAAACATCCTTGGTGAATATAGGTCAGATCGGTTCATATTTATATATAGCTTCCATACAAATTTCGCTCTCGATTTGACTTTTTTCGCTCTAGAAACCTGATAATATATCAGATTGTCTTCAGACCTATGAAAATAGGTCAGATCTGTTCAGATTTGTATATAGCTCCCACACAAATTTCACTCCCGATTTGACTTTTTCCACTCTATAAACCAATATTTTAACAGATTTTCTTCAAATCTTGCAAAATACCTTATAGTTCAACAAGAAACACCCATGGTGATAATGGGTCAGATCGGTTCAGATTTATATAGCTCCCATATAAATTTCGCTCATCGAATTTCTTCAAAATGAGCATAACACGTTACATTTGAACTGGAAGAACTTATTGTGAAAGTTAGTCACTTCACTCCATCTTTGGTTATAGCACCGATAAAAATATTCTTCTCGATTTGACAAATTGGACCAGGTCATATTAGCCTATGATTAGGACGGAATCATACAAAAATTCTTCCCGTTTTCACTTTTTTACCGAATTGAATTGTATTCGGACAGAAAGTGTAGTCGGCCCGGCGCGACTTTAGCCTTTCCTTACTTGTTTTTGTGATAAATTAATTGATTCGTAAACAGGCCTTAACATTTTCTCAAAATGAAAGAACTAATAATTTTTGAGATTTTTTTTTTTGGTAATTATGACCGAACGTGTCGTATTTTGTTAAAATAACCAAAAAAATCTCGATTTGCAAAAAATATGAGTAAGATCTTTTTTATATTAGGGCCACGCTATGTATGTTTGTATATCTACGTACTTTGCAAATGTTATTATTCATTTTTTTACTCTCCTTCCCTGTCCACACAACACAAAAATTCCTTAATTTATGTATGAACTGCGTTAAATAATGCTGCCACTGCTTTTGGGTTGATGGGTGTGTGCATGTGTGTTTTAGACACACATTCGTACTAACACATACACACACACAGAACAAAATAAGTTTGCTCAACGTTTCATGCGAAAAAATAATAATAACAAAGCCAGCAACAACAATGCAAATGTTATTGGAGTTGGCAACGTACTCGACTCGACTCATAAAACACAGTTGGCACCTACTCAGTGTTGCCGGATCAAATTGTTATCATGAATAGAAAAAAATGGATTTTATCTGCAAAATATAGGTTCAGAAACATCGAGTCAGATCGCAGCACCATATATCTTCTGTAGAAAACTATTATTATGGAAGCAAATTAGTTTCAATTACTCTGAACAGTGTTTTCCAACAAGAGTTGTTATTTTGGTACTCAAAGAAAAATTCAATTTTTTGAGATAAATGATCGGATGTTTATTTCATAATAAAGAGTTAATAATGAAAAACAACATCAGCCAAATGGCCACCACGACCACGCTTACAGGACCAGTTCAGTAAAAATTTCCTAAAAAGTTTAAAATCAACTAAGTATGAGTAAAGTTTGCTTCTTTTGAAGACATAGTAAATAGTTAATTTACTAGACATAGGCTAGTAAATTTACTTAAAAAGATTTCATTGGATATAATAAAAAATTCTTACAATTTAGTAAATGCATACTTATGTGGAAGAATATTTAAGGTTTAAGGATTTAAGTTAGAAAAAAAACTCAGAAATATTTTGTATGGAAAAAATTCCATTTAGGAAATTTTAAATAAAAAAATGTGTTTTTTTTCTAAAATTAAGTTAATATGTTTACTGAAACTTATGCCGAGTTTTTCATACATTTATGTATTAATGAACTTATAAAAAATCACTTGAAATTGTTTAGACAATTCTTGAATATTAATCTAAGAAACCATTCTCGTTCATTTGCAGAGACTTATTTCTTAAATACTTCAAGTATTTTTCTAAACAAACACTGCAAAGGCGCCTATCTTGCCTTCGCTACAATCATGGAGTAATAGCTCAACTCTTTATGGCAGAGGTAACATGAAGCTTTTGAGAAATATTTCATGTTGTCATTTTTTGTATCAGATTTGCCTACTCTGAAGCAAAACCATTTGTTTGATTTTTTTTTAGTTAAATTGAACTTATTTTAAGTTCACTATTTTCCTTGTATTAAGTTTAAGTAAAAAATAACTTGTTTTCAGGGAAAAAATCAGCAAATTTTTTCTCAGTTTAAGTAAATATTTACTGGATTTGAGTAAATATTTTACTTAGTTTTAGGAAATTTTCAGCAAAATTTTACTAAGATTTAGTAAAAATTTACTTGGTTTGAGTAAAAATGTACTCAGCTTTAGGAAAATTTTTAGATTTAGTAAAAATTTAATTAGATTTAGGAAAATGTCAGCAAAATTTTACTAAGATTTAGTAAAAATGTACTTGGTTTGAGGAAAGACTTACTGGAATTTTCCTCAGTTTGAGCAGAATTTAGTAGGTTTGAGGGAAATTGAACACGAATCAAGTCCAAAGCATGTACTACTTTCAAGGAAAAGTTTGAACTTGATATGAGGAAATATTGCTTTAGCGCTATACGAAGTTAAATTTTCCTAAATTTTAGTTCATTTTAACCCGTCATTGGGTTCATTTTTTTCTGAGTGCATTATCAACTGTTTTCGACTTTGTGCATCAATGAATTGATGTTGTTGAATACCGATTTTCTTCAAATCTGGCACAACTGCACCTTTTTCAATTGTAATTCAAAAGACATAACTTGAAATTCAAAAGGCACCAGTTGAAATTCAAAAAATATCACTTGAAATTTAAAAATTCCATTTGAAATTCAAAAAATTTCAATTGAAATTCATTTGTAATTCAAAAGACAACATTTGAAATTCAAAAGTTGTCACTTGTAATTCAAAAGACATCATTTGAAATTCAAAAGACATCATTTGAAATTCAAAAGTCGTCACTTGTAATTCAAAACTCTTCATTTGTAATTCAAAACTCGTCATTTGTAATTCAAAAGCCATCATTTGAAATTCAAAAGCCATCATTTGAAATTCAAAAGACATCATTTGAAATTCAAAAATTATTCCATTTGCAATTAAAAAAGGGTAAACAAAATTATTTAAGCAAAATATACATTAGATTGGGTAGCATTTATTTATTTCTGTAAACTTTAATATTCTGCTGTTAAGAAAACAGTTTTACCCACATTTAGATTGATAGATTAGAAAGTCTGTGGAGTGAGGATATAAAAATAAGAACATTACCCATTGAGAAATTTGTTTCCTATATGTTATGTACACCTGCCATATGAGCGATATTGCAAGACCTATAATTATTAGTTGATTATCATTTTATTAGGCCTGTTCGATTGGGCTTAGTAGCTTACAATTAAGATACTTGATAAGTTGGCAACATTGCTACACTTTGGTTTAAATGGATTAACAGGAAAAAGCTGGCAACACAGCTAAGAGAGTAGTAAGCTACTTTCTTGTTAAGCGAGTAAATTCCACACAAAAATTAAGCTAGTAAGCCCAATCGAACAGGCCTATTAAATCTGTTTCCAAAACTGCAGAATATCCAAATTTGCAGAAAAAATAAATGCTACCCCACCTAATGTATATTTTTCTTAAATAAGTTTGTTTACATTTTTGAATTTCAAATGGAATCTTTTGAATTTCAAATGACCAGTTTTGAATTTCAAATGACCAGTTTTGAATTTCAAATGACGAGTTTTGAATTCCAAATGACGAGTTTTGAATTATAAATGACGAGTTTTGAATTTCAAATGACGAGTTTTGAATTTCAAACGATGAATTTTGAATTTCAAATGATATTTTTTGAGTTTCAATTGATATTTCTTGAATTTTATTCATTCTTTTTATTCATTCGAAAAAATTGAAAAGTCAACTTTATGCTCCAGCTTTATATCTCTAAGTAGCACATGCCGGGTATCCGCAATTTATTGATAGAAAATTACTAAGTCTGTGAAAATGTATAAAAAATGTCTAAAAGGAAAACTGCTCTGCATCACTAATATTATTCTTTCAAGCTTGTCGTCCAAAATTCTTCGTAAAAACAATACCTCAAAATCCATGCTAATTGTTAAAAATACAATATTTGCAAGCGCCCAACGACCCATATGAATATACATAGTCATATATGTATGTATTTGTGAATATCTGTACATATAGAATATGTGCATATACATGCATACTCCACTATATGTACACGTAACTGGCAATATATTATTAAAAGTAGTTTATGCTGCGTTTGACATAATTTATGTCAGCGCCAGTCATATTTCTATGTTATGTGAATTCACGTTGACATATATGTACATTAGGGCGTACCTCAAAAAAAAAGTTCGCCGTACACCTTCGAATATGAAGTATTATTGAAAGGTAGTTTCAAAAAAAAAATTTTTATTTTTTTATGCCGAACGTAGGGGTCGCGCTTTTACATTTTTCTATATAACTTGTATTTATAAACGGATTTTAAAGTGTGATACATCGATGTTTTTGTCTCGACGAGGCCGATTTTTTTGTCTTTGAAGTCATTGAGCTCAAGCACCCCCTTCTGGTACTTACCCATCATTTCTCAGTTGCTACTACCCTAATGTACCACTCTAATAATCGAAAATTAAAGCTCGCATAAAATCATGAATCATGTTTGAGCTCAATGACTTCAAAGACAAAAAAATCGGACAAAAACATCGATGTATCACACTTTAAAATCCGTTTATAAATGCAGAAGTTATATAGAAAAATGTAAAAGCGCGACCCCTACGTTCGGCATAAAAAAATAAAAAAAATTTTTTTGAAACTACCTTTCAATAATACTTCATATTCGAAGGTGTACGGCGAACTTTTTTTTTTTTACTTGTAACCTGGTACGCTCTAATGTACATATGTATGTATTAGAGAACAGGAAAATATGTTTTAATCCAATGCAATGACAATTTTATAAAAATTACCAAAAACTCAATAATTATATAACAATAAATTTAGGCTGGGCCATTTAAAATTTGATCTACCGATTACTTAGACTTTGAAAGGAAGAATAACACATTCATTTTTATTTTAATTTTAAGGTTTATGTTTTACATTTGCAAAATGAGACGCTCTCCGCCCGAATAAAATTGGCAAATATTAAAAAATAGTGAGTCTTTAAGGCAAACTGTAAGAAATGTACGTGGAAATTTTTCGAGAAGTGATCGGCCTTCAGTTCAGTCTTCATGATACTCATTTACATCTCGGTGGCTATGTCAATAAGCCATATTACCGCATGTGGGGTTCAGAGAACCCACACGAAGCCAATGAGTCACAGTTTGGTGTGGATTTTGGGATGTACTGAAAAAATGGGCTGATCATATGAGGTACTGCCGAGCCTGTGTTCCACTATTAAATGACAAAGTTCAAGCTTTCCAATAAATCCAGATATTTGAAAAAATAATCAGTACTTTTCTTTTTATACACTGAAAGAATTATCTTCATAATATTTATGATTTTCATTAAAAAGTCGCCAAAAAGTATGAAACATGTTTCATAAAGCAGCACACATCAATGAAAAGTGTCATAGAATTTATGAAACATTTCTTAGAAACTAAAAAAATGCGTTGTATGAAAATTTTCATAGATTTTATGAAATAGTTTCATAAATAGTATATAATGAAGTTGCTAATATAAACGAAAAAGCAAAAAAGAGGTCTGATTCGTGGACTAACCAATCAACGCACACCACCATGTCGAGAGAGTCTTTGCAATGAATATATCTTTCACCTAAATCAGGGTTCATACTTATGTCCGAGTTAACAGTGTACAAATGAGAATTGCTAGCATTCAACCGAATAAAGTCGACACATTAAAAATGTAGTAAAAGTTATGAAACGTTTCATAAAAACTATAAAATCCTTCATTATAAAGGGTGATTTTTTAAAAGCTATAGGAAAGCTTGTCAAAAAAAAACACATAAAATTCAGAAAAATGCATGAAATTTTTATTTGAATCGATAGTACGGTCCATATAATTTAATGTTTGAAGATTATTTCATGCAAATGTTGACCTTGACCGCGTAAAGTTTGAAAAATCGGTAGATCCGAAAATGAACTGTCCCAGGACAAGTCCTAGAACTGGACACTGTTGGGTAGGGACCGGTCTTGGTTCTAACTCAAATATATGAAGGAGACCGCTCCCTTTTACATGGGTTTGTCATTGGAGGGCTGAATTGATCCCCTGTGGTATGTCTTGGAAATGTTCGCTGTATTTTCTAAACTTCTAGTTTAAAACCGGCCTCACAGGGAATGACTTAGACCATATCTCAACAGACAGGCCACAGGGATCGATCTCAAATGACAAGACTTGGATCATAGTCGTCGAGGCAGCCACAATACAAACACAAAGATCTCTCGGATATTATTTTTAGCGAATGTGTTATATTTAAAGAGATATTCAATATCCAATATTTTTCGGAATTCGCATCTTTTGTATTAAGATGCGACAACATTGTCCAGTTTCTTAAATAAATAATTAAATAAACAATTAAAAGCGAAAAAGGCGCAACTTGTGAACAACCCTGTAATAACTAGCTAATCTCTACATGTCATTACAGGGATGTTCACAAGTTACACTTTTATTGGATATAAAAACAAATTTCAATATGAATTAGCAAGGAATATAAACGTACAAATATTATTAATTGGAATTTTAATATAACAAAATATTCATCAAATAATTTTTAATTTCCTTTTCGAGTTTAGAAAGTCAAAATATATCGGAAAATGTTATATGCAGCCCTTCCGCAAAATGTTTGTGAACTAGTGTTATTACTTTTTTAGCATCAATTTGTCAAATTCTGTACACACCGGCAAACACTTGCTAAATAATTAAATGCGAAAAAGGCGCAACTTGTGAACAACCCTGTAATAACTAGCTAATCTCTACATCTCATTACAGGGATGTTCACAAGTTACACTTTTATTGGATGTAAAAACAAATTGCAATCTGAATTAGCAAGGAATATAAACGTACAAATAGTATTAATTGGAATTTTAATATAAAAAAAAAATAAAAAATATTCATCAGATAATTTTTAATTTCCTTTTCGAGTTTAGAAAATCAAAATACATCGGAAAATGTTATATACAGCCCCTTTCCGCAAACTGTCTGTAAACTAGTGCTATTAATTTTTTAGCATCAATTTGTCAAATTCTGCACACACCGGCAAACACTTGCTAAATAATTAAATGTGAAAAAGGCGCAACTTGTGAACAACCCTGTAATAACTAGCTAGTCTCTACATCTCATTACAGGGATGTTCACAAGTTTAGAAAATCAAAATACATCGGAAAATGTTATATACAGCTCCCTTCCGCAAAATGTCTGTAAACTAGTGTTATTAGTTTTTTTAGCATCAATTTGTCCAATTCTGCACACACCGGCAAACACTTGCTAAATAATTAAATGCGAAAAAGGCGCAACTTGTGAACAACCCTGTAATAACTAGCTAGTCTCTATATCTCATTACAGGGATGTTCACAAGTTACACTTTTATTGGATGTAAAAACAAATTGCAATCTGAATTAGCAAGGAATATAAACGTACAAATAAATAGTATTAATTGGAATTTTAATATAAAAAGAAATAAAAAAATATTCAACAAATATTTTTTAATGTCGTCTTCGAGTTTAGAAAGTCAAAACACATAGGAAAATGTTATATACAGCCCCTTCCGCAAAATGTCTGTAAACTAGTGTTATTAGTTTTTTAGTGTCAATTTGTCAAATTCTGTACACACCGGCAAACACTTGCTAAATAATTAAATGTGAAAAAGGCGCAACTTGTGAACAACCCTGTAATAACTAGCTAGTCTCTACATCTCATTACAGGGATGTTCACAAGTTTAGAAAATCAAAATACATCGGAAAATGTTATATACAGCTCCCTTCCGCAAAATGTCTGTAAACTAGTGTTATTAGTTTTTTTAGCATCAATTTGTCCAATTCTGCACACACCGGCAAACACTTGCTAAATAATTAAATGCGAAAAAGGCGCAACTTGTGAACAACCCTGTAATAACTAGCTAATCTCTACATGTCATTACAGGGATGTTCACAAGTTACACTTTTATTGGATGTAAAAACAAATTAAAATATGCATTAGCAAGGAATAGCTGACAGAATTGTTTGCTTTAAAGAAACATTTTTTTTTGCACTAAAATGCTTCCTTCCTTCCTCCATCATCATATCTTTAAGTTGTTCCAATTTTGAAAAGCAACAAATCCCTTCATCTCTTTCTCTCGGTGTAACACGGAATTTCGCTTTAAACATTGTTTTGCTGATATTTATTTTTGCTGCAGCTTCTACTTCTCCACTCGACACTTTTATTTGGTTTAATATTCCATTTACAGCCGCTTTTCAGCCATCTCTCTCCCACGACGCCATTCCCATCCAGCCAGACGAATTGGGTTGGCAACACTGAGTTTGCGTTGTTGACGCCGCCGATTTGTGTTTATTTATCTCTGCTGTCCTAATGTCGGTCGATCTCTGCTCCGTGTGGCGTCAACGTCAGGTCAGGGGGTGGCCATGTGGGTGTTTGCATCTATTGCTGCCATGAATGTGGCCGTTTTTTGTGCGCTGCGCATTTGCTTGATGTCTTTGGGAAATCCGAAAAAAATGGAGGCAAACAAACAAAGATTGTGGCAACAAGAGATGTGGTGGTAACGGCAGCTGTGACAGAGACTGTGGTTGTGGCTGGGACCGCGACAGAGACTGAGGCCCAAGTAGTAACTGCGGCTGCGGCTTTGGTTGTCATTGGCGTTGTTTTTACTGCCTCTGCCTCAGTCTCTGCCATCTACCAGCTGCTGCCGCAGTCAGAGTAACAGAGTTTTTAACAAAGTTTTGGTGGCTCGCTTTTGCCATATTCTTCTATGCATGAGCATACGTTCATACGCCCGCTGCACGCCGCCGTCTATTTAAATGGGGTCGTTGGGGTACGGGTTAAGCGGGAGAATCTTTTGTGTTTGGCCACACACACTCACACAATACAAGTTGTTTCGGGGGGGTTCGCTTGGGGGTTGAGGCACCAGATGAGGTTGTGTAGCCACACGGCCGCCCGACCGACCGACCGCCTGCCTGCCTGCCTGCCACATCATGCATACTGTATGGCATGGCTTTAATACCCTGTTTTTGCCTGTGTTTTTCTTGTCTTTTTTCTTTCTGATAAATTAAAGGAAAACAGATAGACAAAAACGAAACGAAACCATTTCGCGGGGACGAAACCAAACAAAGGGGAGGCTGGGGAGACCTCCGAATGAAGTTTGTACGTGTCATTTTAACTGAAATTGGAATTTATTTTTGTGTTGCCCTCCCCTCCTGCGTTGCTGGCTGTGGGTGAGTGGGTGGTGCTGGTGCTGGAGGTATGGCAAGTTACGTTAACGGGCTGGCTGTGTCCTCAATTCGGTCTCTTACTTTAATAGTGGACACAATTTCTGGTAGGTACAAAGTTTCCAAATAAGACTTATCATTGTCGCTTTCGCATATTTGTTAAAAAAATTTAGTATTTATGTTTTTTTCAGAATTCCGACACCATTTTCGATTGAACAACATCATATTGAGAAAATACAAATTAAAATTGAGAAAAAACAAATTGAAATTGAGAAATGTACATTGAAATTGAGAAAATACAAATTAAAATTGGGAAAAAACAAATTTAAATTTATAAATTAATAATAAAATTGAGAGAAAAATAAAACAAATTTAAATTTATAAATTTTAAAACATTAAAATACAAATTGCAATTCAGAAATGTTCATCGATATTGAGAGAATAGGAATTAAAATTGAAAAAAAAAACAATTTAAATTTATAAATTAATAATAAAATTGAGAGAAAAACAAGTAAAAACGGCGTTCGGCCAGGCCGAACTTTATATACCCTCCACCATGGATAGCATTCCACAGAGGTTGTCGGTTTTCGTAGAAGTGCAGTAATATTACAGGAAAATATAAATTTTTTAATATAGCCAACTCAAAACAAATACAAATATTGAACAAATAATTTTATAAATAAATATAATATTTTAATTACTTCAAAACATTATTTATTTCATATCAGAAAATAAATATTCTTATATTTTTATTTTCAAAAAGCTTAAATACCATAAATATTGGTAGATAGTGGGTGCTACAGTTGGTTGTATTTCCATTCTATTTTAATTCCAAAAGTACAAATTTTGAAAATCCATTATCAGACGTACATAGTGCAAAATAACCTAACTTCATGATTCAACCAATTTTTGCCGTAAAAGAAAAATTACGAATTTGGAAAAAAACTTTTTATTTTGCGCGTCTATGCAGTCAGAGGAATGTATACACCGAATTCCATGATTCCAGCTGCGCCCATTTGGTTGATTCCATTTTTACCCACTTGACGTTTCTACGCAATTAGAATTTCATCATTCTGGCTGTAGTCCTTTAGTTGGTACTATTTTTATCCCTCTGTACCATTGCATCCCTTGAAAGTAAAAATTTCGAAAAATCAGTTTATTTTCCGTGTCTACGCAGTCAGATGAATGTATACTCCGAATTGCATGACTCTAGCTGCGGTCATTTTATTGGTACTATTTTTATCCCCTTTTTTCATTTTAACACCAAAAAAATACTAATTTCGAAAAATCAGTTTATTTTAAGTGTATACGCAATCAGAGGAATGTATACACCGAATTTCATTATTCCAGGTGTAGCCGTTTGGTTGGTACCATTTTTATCCCTCCGTACTCATTGTATCCCTTGAAAGTACGAATTTGGAAAAAACCTTTTATTTTTCATGTCCACACAGTCAAAGGAATGTATACTCCGAATTTCATGACTCTAGCTGCGGTCATTTGGTTGGTACTATTTTTATCCCCTTTTTCTATTTTGGCCCCAAAAAGTACGAATTTCGAAAAATCAGTTTATTTTCCGTGTCTACACAGTCAGAGGAATGTTTACTCCGAATTTCATGACTCTAGCTGCAGTCATTTGATTGGTACTATTTTTATCCCTTTTTTTTCATTTTAACCCCAAAAAGTATGAATTTTGAAAAATCCGTGTATTTTACTTGTCTATGTAGTCAGAGGAATGTATACACCGGATTTCATTATTCTAGGTACAGCCGTTTGGTTGGTACCATTTTTGTCCCTCTATTCCCATTTTACCCCTTAAAAGTACGAATTTGGAAAAAATACTTTTATATTATGTATCTACTCAATTAGAGTAATGTACACACCGAATTTCGCGTTCCTAGCTGTTGTCGTTTAATATGTAGCATTTTTATCCCTTTTTTGTCCCATTTCACCCCCTACAAATAAGGATCACTTTATGGTGCACGTTTTTGATATAAGGGGAATGCGCGTACCAAATATCAAGCAAATATAAACAGACATATTCAAAAAACATGCTTAAATACGCTAAAATATTAGGGATTATTATGGGTATTTTTAGTCCTTGTGAGGGAAAAATTTTTCCCTTTGGGCCGATTTCGCCCCGTTTCAATCCCAACCGATCTACGACTATAAGACGCATTTATGGAAAATTTGAACATTCCAGCTCCTCTCGTTAGTTTCATAAGATCAAAGAAAGATTTCATTGTATTAAAGAAATAATTCTTAAAAATTATGAAATAGGTCATAACCGATAAAATATTTGTGTTATGAAATGTCTTCATATATATTCAATATAATCAAGGATTTCATAATTTTTATGAAATATTTCATAACTTGCAACATGTAGTTTTTTAGTGTGTCGACTTTATTCGGTTGAATGCTAGCAATTCTCATTTGTACTCTGTTAACTCGGACATAAGTATGAACCCTGATTTAGGTGAAAGACATATTCATTGACAAGACTCTCTCGCCATGGTGGTGTGTGCTGATTAGTTGTTAGTCCACGAGTCAGACCTTTTTATGCTTTTTCATTTATATTGGAAACTTCGTTATAAACTATTTCATAAAATTGATGAAGTTTCTTCATAAAATCTATGAAAATTTTCATACATCATATTATGAAAAATAATGAATTTTTTATGACTAAAGTTCTTCGAATGAAGAAGTGCATTTCATAGTTTCTAAAAAATGTTTCGTAAATTCTATGACACTTCATACATTTTATGAAATGTTCCTTTGGCGACTTTTTGAAAAATAATAAATGTTTTTGACAAAAGTTCTTCGAATGAAGTAATGTTTGATAAATTCTATGACACTTTTCCATTGATTTGTGCTTTATGAAACATGCTTCATACATTTTATGAAATGTTTCTTTGGCGACTTTTTAATGGAAATTGTCACTGAGGTTAAGGCAAAATCATAAATATCATGAAGATAATTCTTTCAGTGTATTCCCTCTGTATATAGTCAGCTGAAATTCAAAATCAGATTTCATAAATTTCAGTAGAAGTAAAAAGCTTTACAATGAGTAAAGTATAGAGTTAATGGAATTGTGAAGACGATCTATCCGTAAATCTCTTATCATTCGTTACGCTTTATAAATACTATATTTACCACAACAGTCTTCCCGAAAGAGTGGGAAATAGCGCGTCCTATAAGCATATGATTTTGAAAATATAAAAATAAACAATGATCTCCAACGAACGAAATAATCAATAAACATATATCTTTATATATAACAATTAACGCTCAACGTTAATCCATTTATTTTTATGTTCTATCATTTTCGTAAACTACAATAATATATAATTGAAAAAAATATAATATATATTGAAAAAAATTATTTCGATTTAAATATCTACCCTTCGTACAGAAAACCATGAAGTAAATATCTTCTGTCAGTGAAATTCTCATCCGAAACTTCACCCAGAACAATTTCAGAAAGAGCGCTCAATTTGAAGCACCGTCCTCGGATATATCATACCATTCCAATTTTGGTTGATATTCCAAAAAAAACAACTACTCCACAACATTTTTTCTGTTATTAGCCACCCAGAAGGCATTTCTTGAAGCCATCCTTTATTTTAAGTTTGCTTTTGACAGTATTTTTTGCAGTAACATTCCCTGGATCTTTTGCTTTGTTAAGAGCTTTAAATAAATTGGCTTTAATAAAAACTCAGAGATTTTCTTTTTCTTTTCGTTTAAACTTATGATATATGACATTCTATTCGGGGAGTAGCTGGTGGCGAGCTATTTATTTTTTGGAAGGCTTTGAGGTTCGGCTCCTCATGCAACCCCCGTTCTATATACAACGAACGTATTTGCTTCCTCCCATTCCTTCCTCAGGCAACAAAGATATAAATATTTGTTCGTTCTCTGCATCTATTGTTATTTATATATTCTTTGCGTTTACTTTGTTTTGCTTATTTCGTTTTTTTAAATGGAAAAACGTTTTCTTTTCGTTGCTGCCTTCGACAAAGTTTTTTGTCTTTAATGTGCGACGCCGAGAACGAAATGTTTTTGGGCGTGCGTTACACTTTTTTTCTTTGGCAAAACAACGAAAATGATGAAAAACGAAACGAAAGGAAATAATAACAAAAACTTAAATTCCTTCTTTATCCTGTACGATTCCAGCGAAACATTTACAAAGGCGAGGTTGAAGTTGGCATACACTTTTCTAAAGTTTGCTGTGTCGTCACGAAGGGTGTAGTTGTGTAACTGAAACTTATCGTAATTAACTATTTTATTTTATTGATTTAATTTGAGAATTATTAAAATTCATGAGTTTTGTGGCAAACGATTAAATATAATTGATGAAAGAATGAGAAAAATTTGGAAAATTGCATAAAATCTATAGAAATTGATTTTTTTTTAATAAAATTACCGTCTAAAAAGGCCCGCGTACACTTGATATTTTAATTTTTGACGCCCTGGTTCAAGATGAAATAGATGGATAATGTCATTACAAGTGAGTTAGTGTAATTAAGTGAATAGAATAGTAAAACTATTCCTTTGATTTCGAAATTAAAAATATACCCAAATTGAAGCTAAGCATGTCAGTAAACTAGTAATTTAGTGGAGTAAATAAACAAATTGATTTTCTGCAATGAAATCTCATCATCATCATTTGAGAAATGGTCGATGAGAAAAATTTTACAAAAAAAATGGACCAAAAATAGTGAAAAATCGGTAAAATTAAAATTCGTACTTTTAAGTGGGTAAAATGGGGATAAAAATGGTACCAACCAAACGGCTGCAGCTAGAATAATGAAATTCGTTGTATACATTCCTCTGAATGCGTAGACATTCAAAATTCGTAATCTTAAAGTGTAAAATGGGAACAGATGGATTAAAAATATGGCTACAGTTGGATTAAAGATTTCTCCTTTGTATTTACTTGATATTTGGTAAGTCCATTAGGTGAAATGGGCGAAAAGGGATAAAATTCGTACCAGTGAAACGACAATAGTTAGTAAACTGAAATTCCCCCTAATCGCATGTACACGTAAAATGAAGTCTAAAATTCGAAATTCAATTCAATATTTTTCGCTCCAATAATTTGAAAGTATCGAATCAGTCAATAGTCAATAAACTATATAAAATAGGTTATATTAGCTCATGTATTGAAGTGGCATATAAGAGACGATATCTCGAAAACCAGAATACATGAATCGGGTATTCCAAAGGCAATTATTTAGCCCTTGGTAAGTAGAATATTTTCCAAAAAATAGTTGGTCCAAATTCCATTTGAGATCGGAGATATATAGGTTTTCAGATATCGGGTATATATATGGCAAATTTTGATTGTCCGATATCTCGAAAACTAGAAGACATGAATCGGGTATGCCAAAGGCAATTATTTAGCCCTTGGTAAGTAGAATATTTTCCAAAAAATAGTTGGTCCAAATTCCGTTTGAGATCGGAGATAAATAGGTTTTTCAGATAACGGATATATATAGCGAATTTTGATTGTCCGATATCTAGAAAACTAGAAGACATGAATCGGGTATTCCAAAGGCAATTACTTAGCCCTTGGTAAGTAGAATATTTTCCAAAAAATAGTTGGTCCAAATTCCATTTAAGATCGGAGATATATAGGTTTTCAGATATCGGGTATATATATGGCGAATTTTGATTGTCCGATATCTCGAAAACTAGAAGACATGAATCGGGTATTCCAAAGGCAATTACTTAGCCCTTGGTAAGTAGAATATCTTCCAAAAAATAGTTGGTCCAAATTCCGTTTGAGATCGGAGATATATAGGTTTTTTTTTTTTTCAAACTAAAAACGTAGAAATTTAGCGGATTTGATAAAAAAAGGCATAACATTGTTTTGATATGGTTTGATAAGGCTCCGGCCAGAATTTATTTCTAATGGATTTGTTTTCTCAATACCATTCTCATCGTGAATTCTTTTCAAGGAAAACCAGTTTTATATAGGCTTTTCACATGGCTTTTAGAGTGGAAAAAGTCAAATCGTAAAAGACATTTGTATGGGAGCTGTATATAAATCTGAACCGTTTTGAAACATTTTCACCAGAGATGTTTCTAGTGGAAATACAAGATGTTGAACAAAAATTTGAAGAAAATCGGCCAAAATACATGGTTTCAAGAGTGAAAACGTCAAATCGGGAGCGAAATTTGTATGGCGGCTATATCTAAATCTGAACCGATTTGCTTCAAATTAAATAGCGTCCAACATTGGCCCGCAAAACTTAATTGTGCCAAATTTCGTAAGGATTGATTACAAGAATAGATGGACGGACGGACGGACATTGCTAAATCAACTCAGAAAGTGGTTCTAAGCCGATCTGTTAAATAAACCATGGGTCTATCTCGTTTCCTTTTGGGAGATACAAACAAATGCTCGAAGACATAATACCCTAGTGAAGGGCAGAGATACAAGCCGACAGATTTTAAGCCGTCAAGCCACCGCCGCCGCATGTTTCTGCACGAGCCGCGCCGCCGCCGATTTCATCGGCTCACATCGACTTCAACCACGCCGCCGATTTCATCGACTCATATCGACTTCAACCACGCCTCCGAGATTTGACGGAGTTCTAACTCAGTCAAATCTTACTACCAAAATAGACAACGCACTATACGATGACGTCTATAGAAAGTAGAACGATTGTATTTTGATTTGAATGTCGCATTTATATAAGACAATTCCAGTATGCGTGACCATGTGTTCCTATAAAAACAATAAACAACAGCTCCTCCATTGTGTCTTGTGTCAAAGTATCCTTCCAAAGAATGATAAAACTCTATTCTTTGGAAGGATTATGATATTCAAGATGCCTCACAGGGTCAGCTGTAATTGCAAACATATTTATTAAATTCATCCATATTATAAATTTAGGGGAATTGATTCCCAAAAAATAATTGTATAGGATAATAATATTAAATTATGGGAACATTGGCTAATATTGTCTAATATTAACGAATATTGAATTTACTTGCCAAAAAAATAAAAGAAAAGGTATTAAAAACCAATACAACTTGATCCTTCCATTTTCCCAAAATTGTCAAATAAATAGGGGTGATCGAATGACAGAACGAGCCGGCAAATCAGACGAAAGCCGCCGCCGCCGACCCATTTTGAGTAGCGCCGCCGTCGCTGATAATTATGGGTCGGCTTGTAACTCTGGTGAAGGGTATACAAATCTGATCTCTAACAAAGAGAGGCTTATTCACACATGTTGATTTCGTTTATGCAAAAAAAGAGAACGACCCCTTGCGTGAGAAAAAGAAGATAAGTGTACGCCGTCTCCACGAGTCCAATTTCTTCGTAAACAAGGAAATACTGGAAGTTATTTTTAAACGTTTGTTTTTTTCTTGTGGCCGATGGTTTTGACAGTTGAATGAACTTCATAATTACAAAAACTCTATCTCTCCCTCTCTCACACTTTAACAGACAGGTATAATGACTGACACACACACACTTACATTCACTCTCATTTGTTTGTTGACGTGGTTGGTGTTTTTAGAAGGCAATAAAAATATCTAAAAACAGACGACAGAGCCACACAAACACAACAACCAACCAGACAGACAAACGGACAAGCAACTTTAAAAATAACTCCAAATTTAGAATACAAGTGCACCTCCACTGCCGAACAGAGAAGAACACTGGGTGGAATGGAGTAGCAAGCAAACGAAACGAAAGAACAGAAACAAATCCGAAAACAACTTAAGGTGAAGATAAGAAGGCATAGATAGCATTCCAAG
Source organism: Polietes domitor (assembly GCA_947397865.1). Taxonomy (NCBI): domain Eukaryota; kingdom Metazoa; phylum Arthropoda; class Insecta; order Diptera; family Muscidae; genus Polietes; species Polietes domitor. Next base: position 22,527,280 of record OX377618.1, on the reverse strand, counting down.
TGAGTGAGTGAATGAATATGAATGTGTGATATATGAGACCGCTGAGTGAGTGAGTAGTTCCTACGCTCTTTCCAACTCAAATACGAATGAATGTCTGGGAAGAAATCAAATGCATATTTTTAAAAGTGTATTCATCATGAATGTATTACGCGATTAATGGGAATCGACACAACAATCCCTTTGTTTAAAGTCAACCCAGTGAACGGTGAACGACGACAACCCAGTGAAGGCAAATACATACACATGCTTCATATATAAATGTGATAATAATCCAAAACACTCCAATGCAGTTGTGACTGGACTGTTGCACCACTCACTGACTGACAACAAGCAAACGGTACATTTAATGTCCATGGATTTCTAAATTGTACTTAATTATGAAAACAAGAGAATAACAGTGATTTTTTTTATACAAAATTTCAGATTTGAATCAGAGCCCTAATAAAAAAAAAATTAGAGAGCAATTCTGCCAGCCTAATTCCGTTTCAATGCAATGCTTGGCTTAATGAGCAAATTAGTAAAATATTCCTTTGATATTGAGATGGACTTTTCAATCATTCGCTTAATCATTTATTTCTTAGTCAGTTATTTAATTTGTTATTATGCGTTATGGCGTTAAGTACGGCCGGGCCGCACTTTATATACCCTCCATCATGGATTACCTTCCACATAGTCTGTCGATTTTCGTAGAACTGCACAGTAGCATTACAGGAAAATATATTTTTTTTATTTTTTTAATATAGCCAAACCAAAACAAATACAAATATTGAAAAAATAATATTATAAATAAATATAATATTTTAATTATTTCAAACCACTCTTACAAGGTAAGGCTATATATATCGAAATAATACTTAAAGTCAATTCAAAAAATAAATAGTCTTATATATATATACAGTTGCGGTCAAAATAATAGCAGCGCACCATAGCTTAGCATACATATATTTCATATATTTATTTGTGTGATCATTTTTTTATTGCTACTACTGCATTAGATGCAGTGTAATGAGGTTACAAACACAAAATAATTGTTTATTTGGTGATATGATTTTAATTGTGTAAGAAATTTCACATTTTTTGGACTATTCGACATTTTCGACCGGTCAAAATAAGAGCAGCATTCAAAAAATCTCAAGAAAAAGGAATTTCATCTCATTTTTTCAATTCGATTTGATGTTATAAATAAGATTTTATGAAATGTACACTATTTCTGAAATGTTATTGTTTTATTTTTCTTCGTAAGTAGGGCGAGGAGAGCATTGTGGAGAACAAAATCGAGTTCATATAAAAAGGTTGAAATCTGAGGGAAATCATATAGTGAAGTTCGATTTTTTCCAGTGTTCCATCAAAATGATCAGAAATTCGATATTATAAGAAGAAAAAACAAAAACACGTCAAAATATCAGTTTATATCACCTGCAATCATTCGCCGAATAATAACGTCTAGTACAAAAAAAAAACACTTCCGCCCGCCACCGAAATAAAAAACAATGTCTGTCCATCTTTGAGAGTTTAAAATGTTCGTAGAACATAATCGGTAAGGCAGAAGTCCGAGAAAAGTCCCACTTAAAAATAAAAGACATATCACAAAAAATTGCAATTCGCAAAAACACACCTGCAGTTGCCAAACAAAAAGTGGGTGCACGTTTTATGGTCAATTGAATCAAAAAATGTTTTATATGGTGGGACAGTCCCTCCACAGTTTCAAGACGTCCACAGAACACGGCATCACACACACATCTCCAGGTGTAGTACCAGAACTGACAAATAGGGAGGATTTAACATAATGGATTGGGCGTGTTTTTCATATTATGGAGTTAGGTCGATACATTGGCCTTGAACTTCCATGGACTCTGTCCAGTACATCAAAATACTGCCTAATATTATGCTTACGTATGCAGAATATGGAATGCCACTTAAATGAGTCTTCTAGCAGGTCAATTATCCCGAAAATGCCAGCCGACTCGCAAAAAGGTGGTTTGAAGTCGATAATATCGATGTTATGGAAAGGTTCGGGCAGGCACCGCATCTCAATATAATCAAAAAATTTGAAGTGTGATGACTAAAATGAGATCTCAGTAGCAATACTGAAAAACAATAACGATATTTGATACGAAATTATAGAGGCATGGTCAAAAATTCCGCATTAAAAAGGTGCAAAATACTAGTTGATTCTAAGAAACGACATTAGGAAGCAATATTAAGCAATAAAGGCAGTACAACTAAGTTTTAAGTAATTATTCAAAAAAGTCTTCAATTAAAGTGAATTGAAACAAAATATGTTTAGTTTTTATTAGTGCTACTATTTTTTTGACTGGTCTGATTTTTGACATAAATGGTTCAATAGTTTTATTTAAATCCATATTAAGAATGACACAATACCATCTTTCAATCACCGTAAAAACTTTTAGGATTTTCGAAGGAAAACTGATATTTTTCTTTGTCGACATTTTTTTATCTCGTCGCTGCTATTTTTTTGACCGCAGCTGTATATATTTTCAAAAAAAAAATTCAATCTCATAAATATTGTTAGATAGTGGGTGCTACACATTGTATTTCCATTCTATTTTAATTCCAAAAGTAAAAATTTTGAAAATCCATTATCTCACATACATTAGACTGGGTCGCTGTCCATACAAATGGAAAAACAAGTTCCAGTCACCCCACGAAAATAAAGTTTGGATTGTTTAATGATGGTTTGCAAAATATTGCATTCCTATATCAAGCCATCTATGAGCTAAACGCTCCTGAAAATAACCCAAAAAATCATGTTTTACAGTGTAATTTGTTTGTGTTAAATTTTTTCCCGAATTTTTTTCTCTGAAATAATAGACCCTTGAAAGCACTTTAAATAAAAATTGTTGTACTTGTCTTAGAGTAACTTATTGGTCGAATTATTGGACGTTTATAGTAATTTTTTGTGGATTTTCACAGTGACCACTGAAAAACTTTTTCGTATTTGGTGTTAGTATTTTATTACAAATAAATAGCTTCAATCAATACCTTTCGAATGAAGCCTAAATGAAGAAAATCGGAATGAAATTGACGCGACAGCACTAATTTCTTTAAAAAGTGTTTGAACATTTTGGCTATGAAAACCATCGCCTGCATTAAATTATTTCACAAAAATATAGTCGGTGACGTCATTTTTCCTCCGTTATTCATCATTTAGGCCTCATTCGAAAGGTATTGATTTCTCCTATTTATTTTTCATTACACCTCTTGCAAAATGTTTCCAAGAAATACGAGTTTTCAGCTTGAAAACCCGCAAAAAATCAATATTAATGCCCAATAATTCTAACAATGAGTTATTCTAAAGACAAGAATAAAAAATTTTATTTAAACTGCTTCCAAGGGTCTATTTTTATCTAAAATTTGGGCATAAATGCAACATAAAAAATTACCCGGGAAAAACATGATTTTTAGAGTTGTTTTAGGAGCGTTTAGCCTCACAGATGGCTTGACCCAGGCACGAAATATTTTGTAGAAACAATCATTAAACAATCCAATCTTCATTTCTGGGCGATGACCGCTGCAATTTATTTTCGTGGCCCATCCTAACGTACATAGTGCAAAATAACCTAACTTCATGATGCAACCAATTTTTGCCTTAAAAGTAAAAAAGTACGAATTTGGAAAAATCTTTTTATTTTGCGTGTCTATGCTGGTTCCATTTTTATCCCCTTTTTCCATTTTACCCCCTTAAGAGTACGACTTTCTCTTTATTTTTCGTGTCTACGCAATAAGAACGAAGTACACACCGAATTTCATCATTCTAGCTGTTTAGTTGGTACTATTTTTATCCCTCTGAAGCCATTGGTATCCCTTGATAGTACGAATTTGGAAAAAAAATTATTTTTTTCTTGCCTACGCAGTCAGAGGAATGTATATTTCGAATTTCATGGCTGTAGCTGCGGTCATTTGGTAGGTACTATTTTTATCCCTTTTTTGCATTTTAACACCAAAAAGTACGAATTTCGAGAACTGCGTTTATTTTATGTGTCTACGCAATCAGAGGAATGTATACACCGAATTTCATTATTCTAGGAGCAGCCGTTTGGTTGGTACCCTTTTTATCCCTCCCTCCATTTTACCCCTTAAAAGTACGAATTTGGAAAAAATACTTTTATATAATGTCTCTACTCAGTTAGAGGAATGTACACACCGAATTTCGTGTTTCTAGCTGTTGTCTGTACTATTTTTTAATATGTACTATTTTTATCCCTTTTTGCCCTCTTTTACCCCTACGAATAAAAATCACTTTATGGTGCACGTTTTTGTTATAGCGGGAATGCGCATATCCAATATCAAGTAAGAACAAGCAGACATATTGAAAAAGCATTCTAAAATACTCTAAATATTAGGGAATATTATGGGTATTTTTAGTCCTTGTGAGGGAACATTTTTTCCCTTTGGGCCGATTTTGCCCAGTTTCAATTTCAACCGATCTACGACTATAAGACGCATTTATGTAAAATATGGACGTCCTAGCTACTTTCGTTTAGATGCTAGCGTGCTTTCAACAGACGGACGGACGGATAGACGGACATGACTAGATCGTCTTAGAATTTTATGACGATCAAGAATATATATACTTTATAGGGTCTCAGGTCGATATTTCAAAGTGTTACAAGCGGAATGACAAAGTTAGTATACCCCCATCCTGGAGGTGGAGGTTATACAAATTATTCAAATATAGAATTATTAATTTTTTTCATATTTAAATTAATGCTGGCTCTGAATTTAAACAGACTCCTTTTTGTCCTATTTATGATTTGCCATTAAAGTTATCTTAAGGAGACACATGTGCATCTCCAGCAACGGATTTAAATTCCTCCCATTTTCTCATAGCTTATCATTTATTAAAGCCACCATTCAATGAAGAGAAGGCGAAGAAAAAAACTCATGGAAAGATTACAAGAAATAAATTTCAAAAATAATAACCATAAACAAAGTTGAGCAAGACAACAGAAAGACGGTTGAGCAGAAGCAGAAGAGGCAGAAAGCAACGTTAGATAGGAAAATTGGATTTTGTGCTGGCGTTTTCTTTTTTTCTGTCCCGTTCGTTCGTTGGTTCGTTCATTGCTTTAAAGCAAATTTACAACTTGGATGAGAAAAAAAAAAATGAAAAGTAACGCACGAATGCGCAAGTACTAATGCTGGTAACCAAACATCTACGACGACATGGTTGGCAATATGGCCGTGTCTATGGCCGATGTTGCCGTTGCCGTTGCTACAACGGCACAACAATTTTTGTGGAGAAACATCAAGAAGAGGCAGACAGACGTAGGGAAGGCAAATATGTTCAAATGACTCCACCACCAGATGATAGAGAAGATACATACATGTACGTGCACGAACAAGAAGAAGAAGAAGAAGGAGCACACGTCAAGATACACAAAATTACCCGTCCGCCCGTCCGTCCATCTGTCTGTCTGCATTGTTAGATGCGATATTTATAAGATTTTGTTTTTCTCTTCACTTTTCGGTCCATCGGTATTAACCATGGCCCAAAACAAAAACAAAACCAACCTCATATTCTCTATCATCATCATCATCAGTAGCAGCAGCTGCTGCCACCACTACTGCCTCCGAAGATGGAGAGTCGACGAAGTAGAGAGCATGGATGGATGGATGGTTGGATGGTTGGTCGTACGACGTTTCTTTAAGACAAAGGCCATACACCCCTTCCAAAGGAGCGCACACGACGACCGGCCAGATACCAGAGACACATTTGTTGTTACCTTAATAGCACAAATGGTAGAAGTCCAGGGCAATGCGATGTCTGTTGTCGCTGTTGTAAAAGCCAAAGAAAATTAAGAAAAATACCAGCACGCAGATGACGAAGTTGCTGCTGAACGGGATAATGACGTGGATAATAATGTTGTTGGGATGAACCACCAACACCATCCATTTCGAGCAAATGCCCTTATTGGTTCTTTGTTGCTCCTCTCCTATCCTCCTCGAATAGCCCGAGACTTTGTGGTCGAGTCGCTGGCTTTGCAGCTTTGGCCCGGAGTGGCATAGTTTGTGTGCTGTATGTCAGCCTGCACGAGCTGAGCATATACAATGTTGCAGTGGGTTCTTTTTCAATTTGTTGCCGCTATGGAAAGTTGAATGCCAAGACACGAAAAGAAATCAGAGTAGGGAAGAGGACAATAATCAAATATCTCAACTGATTTTGAATTCTGACATGAGCGGGTGTAAATTGGCATGATCACTTGATCATTCGTCGCTTCGATCACTTGATCATTTTAACATTTGATCATTTGTTCCTTCGATCATTTGATCACTTGATCATTTTAACATTTGATCATTTGTTCCTTCGATCATTGGATCATTGGATCATCGGATCATTGGATCATTGGATCATTTGATCATTTGATCATTTGATCATTTGATCATTTGATCATTTGATCATTTGATCATTTGATCATTTGATCATTTGATCATTTGATCATCTGATCATTAGATCATTAGATCATTAGATCATTAGATCATTAGATCATTAGATCATTAGATCATTAGATCATTAGATCATTAGATCATTAGATCATTAGATCATTAGATCATTAGATCATTAGATCATTAGATCATTAGATCATTAGATCATTAGATCATTAGATCATTAGATCATTAGATCATTAGATCATTAGATCATTAGATCATTAGATCATTAGATCATTAGATCATTAGATCATTAGATCATTAGATCATTAGATCATTAGATCATTAGATCATTAGATCATTAGATCATTAGATCATTAGATCATTAGATCATTAGATCATTAGATCATTAGATCATTAGATCATTAGATCATTAGATCATTAGATCATTAGATCATTAGATCATTAGATCATTAGATCATTAGATCATTAGATCATTAGATCATTAGATCATTAGATCATTAGATCATTAGATCATTAGATCATTAGATCATTAGATCATTAGATCATTAGATCATTAGATCATTAGATCATTAGATCATTAGATCATTAGATCATTAGATCATTAGATCATTAGATCATTAGATCATTAGATCATTAGATCATTAGATCATTAGATCATTAGATCATTAGATCATTAGATCATTAGATCATTAGATCATTAGATCATTAGATCATTAGATCATTAGATCATTAGATCATTAGATCATTAGATCATTAGATCATTAGATCATTAGATCATTAGATCATTAGATCATTAGATCATTAGATCATTAGATCATTAGATCATTAGATCATTAGATCATTAGATCATTAGATCATTAGATCATTAGATCATTAGATCATTAGATCATTAGATCATTAGATCATTAGATCATTAGATCATTAGATCATTAGATCATTGGATCATTGGATCATTAGATCATTAGATCATTAGATCATTAGATCATTAGATCATTAGATCATTAGATCATTAGATCATTAGATCATTAGATCATTTGATCATTTGATCATTAGATCATTAGATCATTAGATCATTTGATCATTTGATCATTTGACAATTTGATCATTTGATCATTTGATCATTTGATCATTTGATCATTTGATCATTTGATCATTTGATCATTTGATCATTTGATCATTTGATCATTTGATCATTGGATCATTGGATCATTTGATCATTTGATCATTTGATCATTTGATCATTTGATCATTTGATCATTTGATCATTTGATCATTTGATCATTTGATCATTTGATCATTTGATCATTTGATCATTTGATCATTTGATCATTTGATCATTTGATCATTTGATCATTTGATCATTTGATCATTTGATCATTGGATCATTGGATCATTTGATCATTTGATCATTTGATCATTTGATCATTTGATCATTTGATCATTTGATCATTTGATCATTTGATCATTTGATCATTTGATCATTTGATCATTTGATCATTTGATCATTTGATCATTTGATCATTTGATCATTTGATCATTTGATCATTTGATCATTTGATCATTTGATCATTTGATCATTTGATCATTTGATCATTTGATCATTTGATCATTTGATCATTTGATCATTTGATCATTTGATCATTTGATCATTTGATCATTTGATCATTTGATCATTTGATCATTTGATCATTTGATCATTTGATCATTTGATCATTTGATCATTTGATCATTTGATCATTTGATCATTTGATCATTTGATCATCTGATCATTTGATCGTTTGACAAGTCGATCATTTGATCGTTTGACAAGTCGATCATTTGATTATTAGATCATTTGATAATTTGATCATTTGATCATTTGTTCATTTGATCACTTGATCATTTATCCCTTCAATCACTTGATCATTTGTTCCTTCAATCACTTGATCATTTGTTCCTTCGATCACTTGATCATTTCGTTTTTTGCCACTTTCGCTTCGCTTTTTAAGCACTCCTCGTTCATAACACCAAAGTTCAGATAGACGTGGCCGGGCAGACAGCGGAGTTACTGGATAACCACTCCACTTTTTAGCTCAGTCTTGCTGAGGCTCAAAATGTTATTACTTTTGTTGCTGCGGCTGTCGCCACAAAGGAAGTGGCAATAAACTGTTCCCTGGCACCGTGGCTGGCGCGCTGCTGCTGCTGTTTGGTTGAATGCTCGCAGGGCTGGCTCGGTCGTTGGGCTGCTTGAATTGTTGGCCGTTTGTTGTGTGTTGGTCGGCTTGTGTTCTAGTGCGGAGTTGGTTTTGGCTTAGTTAGATTATGCGTTCATTGTTGTTGTTTGACTACATGGTCGACCGTCCGTCCGTTTGGCTGTCTGCCTTTTATTCTTGTTCGCTGACTTGCTTACTTCACTTGGCTGTTGTGTGTCTCTTTCTTGCCTTAACTTTATCATAGTCTCTGTCTGTGTGTCTGTCTGTATTTGGGTGGATTATTCCCCAACTCTCCCCGTTTGGTTTGGATTCTTGGAGCATTTGCAGTTTTTGTTTGTTTGTTTTTTTTTTGGTTTATTGGAATGTTGGCTGTGATGAGTGAGTAGCTATGCGGTTTTTCTTGTTCCGAGTTCCAGAAGTTCCTTTTTGGGGTTATCTTTTGTTTGGTGGTAAATAAAAAAAATCCAGACCGATAGCCCATGAAACATTGGGTAACATTAATGTCCATTTAAATTTTTGTAATGCCTAGCGCAGTTTACAGATAGAAAAATTAATATTTCGATTTCCATGCTCAAAAAATGTTTTCAAAGAGGCAAGAAAAAGGTCCAAGTTTTTAAAATTCGTCCAGAACTGTGTTTTTGCGAAAGAACAAAAATGCAGCTTTGGGACAAGGACTAACAAAAGTGATTTCCAGTGATGCTATTGTTCAAAATTCAAAAAATTTTGTTTGACACATTAAAATCGAAAATCGGACTATATATTTTAGAAATTTGACCAAAGTTTACTATTAAACATTTCTTTTTTTTCGATTTAAAAGAAAATTAAAATATCGTATTTTTTGTTTTAATGTTTTTGACATATTTTCATGTATTTGTTCATAATGCGCATGAAACAATTTACCTTTTCAACATTTTCAAATTTAAGACTAATTTCTCTTTAAGACTTTGTCGAACTGTTTCTCGTGCATTTCACGAGACTCTGCACTCAAATTTGTTTGTAGTAAATATTTAAAAAAAATCCTTTTTGAAAAAAGAAAGAATTTTTCATTTCTCAATTTCAACTCAATTTCAATTTATATGTTCTCAATTAAAAATTAAATTTCTCATTTTCAATTTACATATTCTCAATTTCAAAATGTAGTTTATTAATTTCAATTTGTATTTGCTCAATTTCAATTGGATATTGTTTAGAAAAATTATTTTTGGTTTTTTTTTTCATCTCTCTGATAAGGAGTAATGCCATGACAGCTGTTTGGTCCTCCATCACAAATATTTTTATTGCGCAGAAATAAAGCATTAAAAAACAATACGAAGAAAGTCGACAACATATTTGGGGCAATGTCGTTGGTCGGGGGATCGAAACAGTAAAGGACACGCTTCATTACACACGAAAGGCCAACCATCAATGTGAATTCCTAATGCGTATGGCAACCATGGCATTTTGACATTTATTAATGCAAGGTCGACCGGCCCTGAAGCCATGATAAAGCCATTAATAATAACTTTACTAAAGAATAGGAAATTAAGACGATATATGGCTGTAAGTAAGTATGTGTGTGCGAGCAGGCGACCTGGGCGATTTTTGTGAATTGTTTTGCACAATTGTGTGCGGAACCTGCCTCCTCTCGACACTGACACAGCAGTGCAATGTGAAATTGGGATTTTCCTTTGGAGAAGGAGGCACTTGATATCCCTGATATATTGATTCATGTATTTATTTATTATTTTTTTTTTCAATGAAACTAACACCAGGTAAATACAGAATAATAACATGGACCACAACCAAACCCACATAAATATTGTGACAAGTGAAATAACATTTTGCACAATTACTTACATGAGCTGAGCAAAACCCCAGGATACATTAGTTGCCGGCCGCATTGTCTTGAATTATGATTAATGATGCCTTCTTGGCAGGAAAAAAAAAACAACGCCCAGGGGATTGGCTAACAGCCATGAATTGGGTAGAAACTCTCAATTGCTGGGTCTGCTGTAAAGGGTAGATGGAATTGAAACACTCCTCGATTCATGTCAAGTTTCACAAAAAAAATTATGCGAAATTTGAGTTTCGTTATTTTGTAATTATTTTCACACACGAGGGCAAAATGGGTTAATTGTGTGACAGCACCAACAACAAAAATTATGCCTCAATAATTTCTCTGTTTATACCGATTTCATATTGAGATTGATTGAGTATGTTTCCAACTTCCAACTTCGCTTTGACTCGGACATATAAAAATCATTAGATTTTATTTACTTTAAAAAGTTAAACATCAATTGTTTATCAATTTTCTTGTGGTCCACAAGAACATTTTTTCTCCAAAAATACTTTATTAGGCGTGTTTTATTTACCACAAGTGGTTTCATCTCTAGGTTTTTTGGATTTTTCAAAAAAGGCAAGATGATATTCGAGGTCCCAAGGTCTGAATATATTTTCGGAAAGAGGACCTTAAAATAAGAAAAGAAATCGTTTATATGTTATCGATAACTCACTTAGTTGTCGAGTTATCGGAGGTTACAATTAAAAAAAATCCACAAAAAGAAAATCCACAAAAGAAAAATTTTCGATAACTATATTAGTTATCGAAATTATAAATTGAAAAAATAAAATAAAAATGTTCAATAACTAACTTAGTTATCGAAAATGTAATCACAAGTGGTTTTCTCCAGGTTTTTTTGGATTTTTCAAAAAAGGCAAGATGATATTCGAGGTCCCAGGGTCTGAATACATTTTCGGAAAGAGGACCTCAACATAAGAAAAGAAATCGTTTATATGTTATCGATAAATCACTTAGTTATCGAGTTATCGGAGGTTACAATTAAAAAAAAATCCACATAAAGTGTATTTCTTGCGAAAAATGTGGTCAAAAAGAACAAAACGGAAAAATTGTCGATAACTATATTAGTTATCGAAATTATAAATTGAAAAAAAAAAATAAAACAAAAAAAATGTTCAATAACTAACTTAGTTATCGAAAATGTAATCACAAGTTGTTTTCTCCAGGTTTTTTGGATTTTTCAAAAAAGGCAAGATGATATTCGAGGTCCCAGGGTCTGAATACATTTTCGGAAAGAGGACCTCAACATAAGAAAAGAAATCGTTTATATGTTATCGATAACTCACTTAGTTATCGAGTTATCGGAGGTTACAATTAAAAAAAATCTACAAAAAGTGTATTTCTTGCGAACAATGTGGTCAAAAAGAACTAAACGGAAAATTTTTCGATAACTATATTAGTTATCGAAATTATAAATTGGAAAAATGAAATAAAATAAAATAAAATAAAAATGTTCAATAACTAACTTAGTTATCGAAAATGTAAATTAAAAAAGTTTATTATTTTAGCTCATTTAGAAAATGCGAAAGAAATCTGGCAAAAAAACCTTAATAACCCAGCAAAAACTCGCATTACCAAGTAATGTGGGGAATAAGGCAAAACCAAAAACCTTCACTACTTATTTTTCGGATCCGTTTCTAATTACTTTTATAAAGGGATTGTAAAAAAATAAGTACTTCCACGTACGCATACAAAAAGTTGGGAAATAAGTACTTCCACGCACGCTAAAAAAGTTAATAAATAAATACATTTAAACGAGTTGTAAAATAAGTGGCCACAGGAAGATACAAAATAAGTCATTATTGATAACTAGCCAAATAATGTATTATCAATAGCGGGCTTAATAAGTGATGAAAACAACATTTTTATTAAATTATACATTTTGTAGCGACAATCTGAGTACAGAATTTAGGGCTGTTTTTCTTTAAGCCTGAATAACTAATCTGCGATATCAACCGCACTGCTATTCTCTGACTCACCACAAAAATTTAGAAAATTAATTTTTAAAATCTGAAGTTCTATGAAATTTAACTTACCAAAAACTACTTATTTAAACCATTATAAGGAGGTAATTATTTCATACTTCAAAATAATGCAGGGCATAACGAGCTATCATTACTAGGTAATGCAAAAATAAATGAGGTGTCATTACCAAGTTTTTGCTGGGAACTTTCGATTTATGGAAACCAAATATGTCGGAAAAGACTAACTCAAAAATGGACAAAAAAAGTAAAGTAGCTGATTCCGAATATCCGACGGACTGACATGGCTCAAACAGCTTAAAAAGTCATGAAACGGATTTGATGCAAACAGTTAGGGTCTTGAGTCACTTCTTCAATGGTTGCACTTTTTGCTGTAATGAGAAAATTCAAGGATGAGCATTACCCGTCAATCTCCAAGGAACTTGCCAGGAAACTGGGAAATGAAAATTGGCCCCGGTTATTCCAGGGAGGGACATTTTGCAAAAAAAGATTGAAAATTACCGATTGAAAATGACCGCATCTACATCCACTTTTATAATACCTTTCTATTATTAAATAGTTTATATGTTTGACAATAGGACGATAACTACGGGAGTTATTGATTACGAAAAGGTTCTTAATTTATTTTCTAATTTTCAATTTTGAGTTCATTGATTTTATGTTTAAAGACCGATAACTTGAAAACTAGGCGAGATATCGATAACATCGGTTTTATTATTAAATCGTTTATATTTTTGACAATATCTCGATAACTATGGAAGTTATCGATTACTAAATTATCGATAACTATGATGTTATCGATTTTTTCATCTACTTTTAAATTTTGATTCCAATAAAACGAAAAAAATCTATTTCTTTCAATTTTGAAAACTAGGCGAGATATCGATAACATCGTTTTTATTATTAAATCGTTTTTATTTTTGACAATATCTCGATAACTATGGAAGTTATCGATTAATAAATTATCGATAACTATGCTGTTTTCGATTTGTTCATCTACTTTTCAATTTTGATACCAATAAAACGAAAAAAATCTATTTCTTTCAATCTTGAAAACTAGGCGACATATCGATAACATCGTTTTTATTATTAAATCGTTTATATTTTTGACAATATCTCGATAACTATGGAAGTTATCGATTACTAAATTATCGATAGCTAAGAGGTTATCGATTTTTTTCTTCGACTTTTCAATTTTGAGTCCAATAAAACGAAAAAATCTATTTCTTTCAATCTGTAAAGCCCGATAACTCGAAAACTAGGCTAGATATCGATAACATCCCAACCATTTTTTTTTTCATTTAATGTCCATCATCCTTCGCCTTAATAATACCAACACGCGTGGCCATTTCACTTTTATTTCTTTATGGATAAACGACGCACATTAAAATCTTCCGTAAGGCGAAGTTAATCCAAAAATATTGCTAGATCTTGGGACTCTAGATATCATACTCTCTCCTCTTGTTGTGCCCATATGAGGGCACAGTTTAACTCGGAATTTTTTGATTACAACTAAAGGGTGATTTTTTAGCTATTACCTTTTTGGCAACACTGGTTTAAACAGCTGACGCACGTTTCGTGTTTTGTTTCACTGTCAAACATCTTCAGTTTGGTCTATAATTTAACCATGAATCGTCTTACAAACGAACAACGCTTGCAAATTATTGAATTTTATTATCAAAATGCGTGATCTGTTAAGAAAGTTCATCGCGCGCTTCATTCATTTAATTGTGTTTGCTCAATGGCTACCTAAATAGGCAGATTTGTCGATTTTGGAGTGAATATCAGCCAGAAGCATTGCAAGAGCTACCAATGCATCCAGAAAAAGTCACACTTTGTTGCGGTTTATGGACTGGTGGCATCATTGGACCGTACTTCTTCCAAGATGATGCGAATCGTAACGTTACTGTGAATGGTGAGCGCTACCGTGAGATGATATCCAACTTTTTTTTTTGCCCAAAATGCAAGAGCTTGACTTGCATGACATGTGGTTTCAACAAGACGGTGCCACATGCCACACAGCACGCGCAACAATGGACTTATTGAGAGGCGAGTTCGGTGAACATTTTATTTCATGTTCTGGACCGCTCAATTGGCCGCCTAGATCGTGCGATTTAACGCCTTTAGACTATTTTTTGTGGGGGCTATGCTAAAGTTCATGTCTATACAGACAAGCCCGCTTCAATTGACGCATTGGAAGACCACATTGAAGCATTTATTCGTGAGATACCGGCCGAAATGTTGGAAAGAGTATGGACTAAGCGGATGGACCATTTGAGGCGCAGTCAAGGTCAACAATTGCATGAAATAATCTTCAAACATTAAATTATATGGACCGAATAAAGATTTCATGCATTTTTCTGAATTTTTTGTTTTTTTTTTTTTTGAAAAACTTTCCTAAAGCTTTTAAAAAATCATCCTTTAGCTATTTGTACCCGGCACTGCAAGGGGTTATTCTACCCTTACTTCGTACGCTTTTGATGTTAAAATGAGCACTAATTGATAAATATATATAAATTATGTGGGCGGTACCACCCCCCTTTATCATGATCAAGTATATCCAGGAACCATTCCCTACCCAAAAGTTAGCTAAAGTATGATTTTCAAGCTAATCGGTCCACGGTTTGGCGTTCTATAGGGAACATACAGACAAACAGACACACATTGATTTCAATATTTATTTACAACTAGTATTGTGTACTCGGCGTTGCACGGTTTCACTTTTCCCATTCACTTTTTTCCATTCGTATGCTTTGGAAGATTAAATGAATAGTTTTTGATAGATTTAAAATATTTTTTGTGTGGGAGTTACAACCCCACCTTTGTCCTATCATGACCTAGTATATCCAGGAACCATCCTCTGTCCAGAAGTTAGATACAGTAAAATGGTCTTGAGCCAGGACTATATCCCAGTTCAAATCAAATATTGATTACAGACAAAAAAAAAATACAAACGAAAAAAAACTAAAATAAATGAGCGTTGGCACGGCAGAAGTATTGCTGGGTAACTATACCTGCATATACACATACTTACATATGCAACTCAATGAGATGTTTGTAAGATGGCATGTGTACTTTATTACTTGGTGCGATTTTTTTTAAATGCAAATTCGGCAAGTGAGTTGTGCTTCTCGTTCGTTAGTGAAAATCATCTCCTTATAGAGGCCGGGTTTGATGTTGAAAAGTCGCTGCGAAGCCACTTGAAAAGACTTTTGACATGGTCGAAATCATGATCGTGGAAGTCTGCAGCCAAGTAATAAATATCACCATGCCATTTGTAAATAAATTTGCATTCTATGAAATATAGAAGCAAAATGGTCTTGAGCCAGGACAATATCCCAGTTCAAATCAAATATTGATTACAGACCAAAAAAAATACAAACGAAAAAACTAAAAAATAAAAATACAGTAAAATTTTCAGACGAATCGGTCCACGATTTGGACACACATTGATTTTTATATTTTTTTTCAAAAACAGTCGTATTTTTCCATAAAACATACTTAAAGTAATAATAATTTAATGAAAAATATTAATTAAATATAGGTCGTTTAGCTAAAGCTTTCCCACATTCTCTGCTCTTTAAACAGCATTTATCTTTCCTAATTGTGAATTATTGCAAAACGAAAAGCCTATATCAATATTAACTTAAGTTTTAGTTTCAACTTGTAAAGGATTAAAAATTGTTTTGATCACTTTGGTATCAAAACAATTATATTTTATATTTGTTTCATGTTTTTTTTCACTTCTTTTTATTCCAAATTTTTGATTTTCTTATGCATTTATTTTTTCAGATAAGTGGCACATGGTATCAGTATTGTTTTTGTTGCACCGCTTGCTTACATTTTTCTGCGTCATCTACAGATTGTTAATCTCAACAGATGAATAAGTAGTTGAGTATCTTCAATCCATCATCGCTTAAAATTGCTTATAAATCAAACGAAAATCTAAGCAAATGGTAAAACGAATATACGTCTGAAGCCATTTTCTCATGATTCGCTTTTGAAATTTAATATTAATTCTTATTTTTTTGTTTCTAATAAATAGAAATAAAAAAATTTCCTTACAAAAAACAATTATCTCTGGTATATTATCCCCAGTAATCCCTTAAAATCTCAAAACACACCTAATGTAAACAATTTATGCTTGCCCTACACAAGCCTAATGCATGAAAGGTTTAATTTATGTTGTGTTATATTCAAATTTTTATTAAAAAATCAAAATTTCTAATAAGATTTATTTCATTTCACGTGGAAGTTTTGCCAGTTTCAATTGGAAATTGGCAGTTTGTTTTTTTTTTTTGAGACCAAGTGTATGCAGATTTCTGCACTGTAGTATATTATATATACATATAGAGAGATGGCAACACTTATAGCATGATTGGGAGGGAAACTCCCAATTGTTTGCTTGCTTGCTGCATTTTTATTATCACGAAAAGTCTAAATTTGTTTTTGGGGGAAACTCACTTTTTGATATTTTTATAATTCCTTATATTCCACGTTGTTGTTGTTGTCGTAGTATTTTTGTGAACTTTTTCTTGCTTTATTAGCGAAGAAAATTGGTATAATTTATTTAATTATTGCTAAACTCTTTTTTTACTTCTAATCGAGATTTCTCTTTCGGTATCTTTTAAAGAAGAAAAAGCCAACACTTTCCACACTTATTAAACTGATTTATTTTCTATTATTTTTTCTTTTCAACAATTATTTACTGTCGCAACTGAAGCAATGCATAGATTTTTATCAAAATTTTTCACACTTAAATTTGTTGTATGCATTTTCTGGCTAAAATCCAGTTGCCGTGTTATTTATTATTGGATTAGTTTATTTTTATTTATAAACTCTTATTACATGAACTTTTATGTATGTATGTATGTTTGTTGTTTTTCAGTTTCTCTTTTACAGCGCTTTACTTGTCTGCCTGCTTTGCTGCTTGCATTTCATTTCAATTTCTTGCTGTGTGGTGAAAAAATTAATTAGAGACATATTTTTTCACTGTTGCTTTGCTGCTCTCTTCTGTCGGACACTGTGAAATTTCAGAAAATCATTTTTTCAGATTGATCTCATTATTTTATTTAGCTTAATTCGTGTTGTTTTGCATTATTTGTTTGTTAATTCATTGGATTTTTTTTTTTAATATTTTCGATTTTCTTCTTTCGGTCCATCGATAAAATACACACCTCTTTTTTCATCTATTGCTTCAGCCTCTTTTCTGGTGCTGCTATCGTGACATTTTTCATTTTTCTTTCTTTGCTTGCTTTATTTCTTTTTTAACATGTACTTCTTCGTTTGCTTCACAATACACACACACCGTCTCGGGCGACTCGCCGTCACGTACACACACACATCACCTTGTGCTGCTTCTTCCTTTTCTATTCTCAGCCAGTGCTTTGATTATTTTCAATTTTGTTTTAGTTGAACTTTTCGTTAAATTTTATGTTTTCCTAATTCTTAATTCTTGTTTCTCAGTTTGTTGTTGTTGTGTTGTGTTGTTACACTGATTCTTTTTTCTGGTGGTGTAGTCAGGCGCGTGTGTGTGTGCGAGTGCGTTTGTAGATTTTAGTTATTTCACTTGTTCTGGTCTTCTTCTTCTTACTACTGCTCTTCACTTCACTTCACTCGCCGTTTGATTGTTTAATTATCTTTATCTTACTTTATTCCCATGCTTTTTTTCATTCTTATTGTTAGTTTTTGTTGCCTTCTCTCTTTCTAACTTTTTTGTGGTTTATCCTCTTCTTCTTATTTCTCAATATTACCACATACACTGTACCTTACTTTAGTATATTATAGTATATTATACCGAGTATATTAGTATATTATACCGAGTATGTGTATATTTTTTAATTATAAAAATTGTGGGTTTATGCTGCTTTTGTTCCCTTTCACTCTCTCTCTCTCTTGTCTGTTGGTTCACTGCTGCATTAATTTCGATGAGTTTTTGGCTTGCTAAAGTTGTTACTGTTTTATAGTTTGTATTTGTTTAATTAAATGTTGAGGCAATTGATTGATCATTAGACCACACAAAATGCCATTATAACCACTTCTTCCACACCGTCGTCTAACTCGTTCGCCGTTAAAAAAGGAACTGAAAATGTTTCGTTGATTTCTTTTCATTCTTCTTCATACATACACATCAGGGATGGGAAGGTACGATTGTACCATTTTTGGTACAATTAAGACCAGGAGGTATGTAAAACTGAAAAGCCGGAATCCACCAGAATAAAATGGCTTCACCATGACTAGTTGGCACAAATTCCAATTATCATTTCAACAACATTACGCTGATTTATAGCCTTGTCGCACTGCATGCGAAATCTAACTAAAATGACATAAGGTCGATTTTCAAATGTCAAACTTATACGGGATCTGAGATGTGTAAGTCGACCTTATCTTATTTAGCTAGATTTCGCGTGCAGTGTGACAAAGCTGTAAGGTCGATTTACAAATGTCAGATCCCGTACAAATTTGATCTTTGAAAATCGACGTCATGTCATTTCAGTTAGATTTTGCATGCAGTGTGACACGGCTATTAGTTACAAATAAAAATGATGAAAACCGACAATCTGTTTAAGAAATAAGTACAACCTAAGTCGTTAAATTATAAATAATTACGTTCTACTAAAGAAATATAAATTATAAGGAATAAAGAATATTACTTCCACACAAAAATAAAAATAATAAAAAATAGTTGTTTTGGAATGTTCAAATCTGTCTACCGAATTCGATTGTAACTAGAAAACTTTTGAAGGTAAAATTAAATATATAAATGGACTACACATGACTTTATTGAATTTGATGGTATTAATTGAGGTTCTGAGCTAACATTTGTGTTTCTTACTTATTTACTAACATACTTAAAGCATTTTTCTTGTATTATATATTCTAAAATTTATATAAATTGTACCCAAAATACGAATTGGTAAAAACTCATGCTCATAATTTCTTATTTATAACTTAAAGTACACTTATAACTATAACTATTATTTACAATATAGGGTGATAGATTGTCTATTCCGATTGCGTGCATGTGTTATATACGAGATCGTCCAAGGTAAAACTTCGATGGTAGAGCAGGAGCTTATCATTTCTATACAAAATACCCTCTCTCTCCACAGTCAAAAGACCGAACGATGGTGAGTGGTCTTAGCAGGATGATATCAAAAGAAGTTATACTGGCCACACATACGCACTTGGCCACGTGTCAAATAAGTAACAAGAAAGGTGAAACTTATTATTATATTAAAATATAGGTACAGGAAATTTTCAAAACTTGTACAAATTTTCCGGGAAACCTGTGTCAAAAGGTTCCCCAGAAACCAGCTCCCAGTATTTTACCGATGTAAAAAAAAGGAGAACATCGGAAATTTATGGTCAAAATTTGGATCTTGCATTGCAATATGTTCATTACATTAAAAAATATTTTGGTACAATAGCGGCCGAAAAAGTACGATGGTACAAACCTGCAGTTAACCATTTTGCATCCCTGACACACATACAAGATTCGAACGAATAAATATAACGAAGACGACCAGTGAACAGTAACTGCTTCTTCGTCGGCTGTCCAACTGAACAGTAACTGACTTCGTTAAGTTCATCGCATAGCAAAAGTATGGCATCCTTCGCAAACAAAAGAAACAAACCATCTTTTGATATTTTTCGATATTTTGTTTTATTTCGTTTTTTTTTGATATCAGCTGTTCTAAAGGAAAAATAAAAAATTAAATTATTGTACAACAAATCTTAAAATGTAAAAAAACACTTTTATTGCCTTGTGTCAAATTTACATGGGATCTGCCATTTTTGCCAATATCAGTTCGATTTTGCCTGTAGTCTGAAAAGGCTATTAAAGAACAATTAAATTCTTGATTTGAGGTTTTATCTGAATAACTTTTCTACAGGAGTGTCAACATGATGCAGCTCTCTTGTGTAAAGTAGCCGAACATCGGTTGGTGTACAAAGATAATGAAGCAACGATATGCACATACACATGTTCAGCTACTTTACACTAGATGGCGGCAAGATCAAGAAATATACTAGAAATATACTCAAGCGCCTGCAGCAAAGAAGAATGAGAGAAATCACGCAAAAAAGAATGTGAGTTACCTATTCTGTGATAGACAACTGAAAAAGTTCTTTGGCAACTCATACATAACACTGGGGTAAATAGGTAAAAAATCGTTGGACAGTTGTAGCCTTGTAACACTACATACCTCATCTAGCTGAAATGACATAAAGCCTGTTCGATTGGGGTTACTAGCATCCAATTAAGAGAATTGATAAGGTGGCAACATTTTTATCCATTGGTTTTATTTAAATAAACCGCAGATAAACATCTAGCATCACCTTACTCGGTAACTAAGAGAGTAGTAAGCTACTTTCTTGTTACAAATATTAAGCAAACTAAGCCCATCCAAACAAAATACTAATGAAGGGGTTGGATCTATCAGAGAGTATTATACTACACAGTGATACAGTGATTGTTCAGATGCATATGGAAAATCTAGCTTATGTAATTTCAGTTAGATTTCACATGCTTGAAAATCAACTTTATAGGCCTGTTAGATTGGGCTTACTAGCTTAATATTTGTATGGAATTTATTTGCTTATCAAGAAAGTAGCTTAGTCCCCTTTTCCACAGGCAAATTGTTATTTGGCAATTTTTTTTTTTCTCTTTTGAAATTTTCGCTTGCTTTTCCACTAGCAAATTTTTCTTTGCCAAATTTGCGAATCAAAATACAAAAGAAAGAAAGAAACGTCAAAAGTGTTTACATTTTAAAGAATTTTTCGAAGAAGTGTATACATAATTTAAAATCGGTGCAATTATTTTATTGTATAAATTGCAAAAATTAAAAATTAAATTTCACTTGCACAAATTAAAGCAACATGTTTGTAAACAAAAGCCGGCTGTGTGTCAGTAAAACGAATAGGTTAAAAAGGAAATGTCAACAAAATTGTTTTCAACGAACAGAGCAAAGCAGAATTTGCGTGTACCGCAAATTCTGAACAGGCAAAGTTTTGTTTCTCTTCCTCGCACCCCTCTCGCCTACAAACTCAGAATTTGCCAAATAAAAATTTGCCTGTGGAAAAGGGGACTTACTACTTTCTTATAACCTTGTCACACTGCATGTGAAATCTAGCTGAAATGACATAAGGCCGATTTCCAAATCTCAGATCCAATACAAATTTGACATTTGATAATCGACCTTATGTCATTTATGCTAGATTTCGCACGCAGTGTGACAAGGCTATTAGTTACCGAGTAAGGTATTCCCATACTTTTATTCTGATTTATTTAAATAGAACCAATGGATAAAAATGTTGCCACCTTATAAAGTATCTTAATTAGAAGCTAGTAAGCGCAATCGAACAGCCCTAATGACAAATTATTTTTTCGCTAAAAAGTTTTCACAGCCAGAGACAAACGCGTAGGTACGATTTTGCATCCTGCAGAAAAATCTATTACAAAATCCGAATTAAAATCTAATAATCGATTTTCGGCTATAATTGTAATTTCATTTCATAATTGTAATTTCTTTCACTACAAAGTTTTCACAGCCAGGACCGAAAAGGTCCAATGGTACAAACCTATAGGTACGATTTAGCATCCCTGCAGAAAAATCGATTACAAACTCGATTTTAAAATCTGATAATCGATTTTCGGCTATAATAATAATCGATTTACCATTCACTATTGAGCTTCAGGGTTGCCAATTATATTTTTATTTCTGTACTTTCCGTTCGTACAAAATGTACAATTACCAGTCCACGATATAAAAACAAAAATTTAATGAACTGTATATAAAATGCAGGAGTATATCGAACGTAAAAAAACTTGAGAGTACATTTTCATGGTTTTAAAAATGCATATTATTTTGGATATTTTATAAAAGGGTTTTAAAATATATCAAAACAAAATACATTAAATTTCAATGTAAATGGTTTAAAATTAGATATTTCAAATAAAGAGCACTGCAAAAAATAAAGTTGCCAATGCCGGAAAGAATTGGAAAATTTCATCTCCGCAAACAATATTATATAATGTAATGAATATAATGCCAATGAATTCTTGTTTCATGTATGATGAGATATTTGCCTTTTTTTCTGCCTTCGATGAGACATTTGGCGTTTTTGTTTCTTACAGCCGAAACATTTGCGTTTTTTAATAAAAACAAATATTTAACAATTCATTCAATTTATCGAATAACGTATAAAAACAAAAGATAAATAGCAAAACAAAAACAAATAAAGAAAATTATAAAACTAAATAGCAAACAAAATACAATAAAAATGTAATTGCATGCGAAATTTGGCTGGTATGACATAAGGTCGATTTACAAATGTCAGATACCATAAAAATTTGACATTTGAAAATCGACTTTATGTCATTTCAGCTTGAAATCGCATGCAGTGTGACAGCGACTTTATAAAGAACAACAAATCTGGGTTACGAACGGTCCCAACGCCTCTCACTCCCGCCCCTTCCGACCGAGAGGGCCTCGTCCCCATAACGTAGGGACAACGTACACACCACAGTCCGAACTGTGGTGGACAAGCAGTAGAGGGTGGAATACCGGCTACAGATTAAATATCTTCAGCCGGCAAAAAACAAAGACAAACTACATTAAAGGTTAATGCTTACATTTGACATAGAAGCAATACATTACACTTAATAATACTAAAACAGAATACTAAACATTCAAGTACGAGAGAATCCTTGACTTTATTGTATCGATTCCGACACCAAAATCTATGATGTGGTACAATGAATTAAAATCAATACACATTCTACGAATGGGCTGCGCTGAATATCAATATGAAGAAACTGATAGTATCTAGTTGGTCTAAATGGCACGTTAAACTTAATCCTAGAAATAAGATATTCAGATGAGACATCACCATTTAGAACCTTAAATACCATCACGGTGTTCAGCATAATTCGTCTACTTTTTAAGGAGGGCAAGTCAATCAACTTCAATCTACTAAAATAGGGGGGAAGAACAAAATCACTATTCCAATGTAAGTGTCTCAATGAAAACAATAAAAATTGCTTCTGAACTGACTCAATTCTGTCAATATAGACGCCATACTGAGGGTCCCACACTACAGAACCATATTCCAAAATAGGCCTAACGAGCGAAGTAAATAACTGTTTCGTCACATAGGGATCAGAGAATTCTTTAGCCCAACGTTTAATAAAGCCAAGAACACCATACGCCCTGTTAACCATGGCCATAATATGATTGTTGAAATCAAGTTTCGAATCCATCAGAATACCAAGATCTACAAAAGAATCAACTGTCTCTAACTCAGCTCCAATAAGATCATATCTGACAAATTTCGGATTCGATCTAAAGAAACGCATATGCTTGCATTTCCGTAAATTAAGTTCCATGCAGTTTATGTCACACCAACATCCAAAATTATCCAAGTCGTCCTGCAAATAATGAGAATATTCTAGTTGTTTATAAGACAAAAATATTTTCACATCATCCGCATACATCAAAATCCTAGAGTTTATAATAGACTCCGGGAGATCATTTATGAATAATAAAAATAATATAGGCCCAAGATGACTACCTTGGGGAACTCCCGATGAAACCAGAATTGGCCTAGAACAAGAATTTCCGAATTTGACAATCTGCGAACGATTATTCAGATAAGAAGATATCCATTTCAAAAAATTACAGCTAAAACCAATTCTATCTAATTTATATAACAAAAGCTCGTGATTGACTTTATCAAACGCCTTGCTAAAATCCGTGTAAATGACGTCAGTTTGATTACTCAGAACAAACCCATCAATAACGTGTGAGGTAAACTGAGTCAAATTCGTCGTGGTCGATAAGCCTTTACGAAACCCATGTTGGCTGGGACTCAAAATAGAAGAAACGCTGTGAGAAACAACATTAGTCACCAGTTTCTCAAAAAGCTTAGGGATAGCACTTAATTTAGCTATCCCTCTATAATTCGAAACGTCAATTAGACTGCCAGATTTATGTAGGGGATCAATGAACGATTGCCTCCAAGCCGAAGGGAAATATCCAAATCTCAACGAAGTATTAAACAATAACGTCAGAGGAATAGCCAAACCACTAGCACAGAATTTTAAAATTATACTTGGCACCCCATCGGGGCCGACACTATTTGTTGATTCTAGATCATTCAAACCTGACAAGACCAAGGGCAAATCAATATTTGGTATTTCTAATTGATTCAAAGCAGGAATATCATAGGGGTAAGTGCTGTCGGATCGATAAGATCTATTTGAATATGTGGTCGCAAAAAAATTCGCAAAACAATCAGCAATATCCTGGTCCTCACAATATTCCAAGCCATCCATTCTAATCCTAGTTGGTTTAGATGTGGATTTACGTTAGAAAAGTACAAAATTTTAGGCGGAAGTACCGGGGTACCATTCAAGGTACAAAATGTACCAAAAATATACAATTGTACCAACTTTTGCATCCCTGTTCGGTTTCTGTTGTGTTTTTCGCTGTTTCAGTCAATCGTTCGTTTCGTTTCGTTCGTATTCGTGCGCACTTCAGAAAGTTTAGTTTTCGTTGGTGGTGTTTGTGAAAATATAATAAGCTGAAAATAAAAAATTATGAATGTTACTCGATATTCTATAACAACAATAAGGCCTTGCATAATTTTGCTTTAAGAAAAAGGTATACAAGAAGTGCATACAAATTTGATTGGGGGACTCCGAAAAGAAGTTCCCAAAAACGAAAAACGGTCAATATTCATTTTTAGTTTTTGCATCACGAAAATTATTTAAAAGAAAACGAAACTAAAGAAAAACCCCGAAAAAAAGTTAGAGGTGTGTATGAGGAAATAGAGAAGAAACAAAAACCAAAAAACATACACAACATCCAACCAAATAAAAATAGGAAAAAAGGGGAAACATCAAGTTTGTGGTGTGGTTGCGAGAGTGTGTGAGTGTGCAGCACAACAGCGAATTTAATTTTCTTTAGGATTTTGTTGTTGTTTTCGTTTTCAAAATATCACACAAAAATCGTGAGAAAATATATAAATCAAATGCTGCAGCAACAAAACAACTATAAAAGTTTGAAATTCCTTAAACAATACAAAAGAAAGTTCAATTTCCAAAAAAAGAAAACTGAAATGGCCAATTTCTGAGTGGATAATATGGGTGGATTTCTTCTTAAATAAAACAAAAAATATGTATGTGTGTGTGTGTGCTTGTGTTTGAAAATAACAATAAATTCGAGTATTTGTATTTGGCATTTGTCTTTTGCAGTTTGCTTGCAGTCTAATCTGTCTGTCCGCCTGTGCAGATTATTAAAACAACTTTTTTCGTTTCTTTTTGGTTTAAATACGGGGTCGTCGTATATAGATTTAGACAATACAAGTGAGCGGTTTTGCCCCATTTTGTTGTTGTTGTTGTTGTCGGTTTTCATATTGCTTTGAGAGAAAGGTAAGTGTTGAAGCAAACAATTGTTTGTATTGTAATTTATTGATGTTTTCGTTTCTTTTCACATTCAAAGTGTTTTGTGTGACTATTTCTGGTACTAAAGGAAAAGCGGGCCAGGCCAAGCAGTGCTAAATCGGTCAGACACATAACAAAATAAGTCATCACCTGAAATCAAAGACAAAATGGGGTCGACATAAAGAAAATCTCAATTTATCGAAGATTCTTAAAATCGGGCTAAAGTGGAGAAAGAATAGGTTTGGGACAGAAGAAGGTGGACACGTTGGTCGTTGGCCACTGCAATTAGGAATTATGTGCACGCTTAATGACAGATTATTATGGTTTTTTGTCTTGTAATATAGTGAAAATTGTGTTCGACCACGCCCACTAATGCGGCCGTTCACCTACGTCCACAACGAAGGTCTAAACACATGAAGAGCGTTGCATATCAGGGGCGTGGCGTGCCTATTACAAAGTTTTGTATGATTAAATTAAAATTGATTGTTAATGTCAGTTTTACCAAAAGTTTCTTCTTCAGTCGATGTCAGGCTCCGGCATAGAAGTTATAAAATATTTGATTTTACCTAAGATGTGGACGTTTATGCGGGAGGTACTAGAAGGCACATTCCAAAGGTATATGTAGTTTCTGGGCTTAAAATGATTTTATAATATGATATTGCAACAGATTTCGACTATCCGCATGTGAGTTATACTATTTTGATTTTATTGAAAGCTGATATCAATTTGGGTGGGAGGTAAAAAAGGGTGTGGCAATATCGTCCATATCCCAGGCTTGTGCAGAAACTACGAAAAAAATGTCAAGTATAAAATCACAGAGGATCATCTACACAGAAGTTATAAAAGCTTCAATTGCACGTAGGCTAGTGTGATTTTTGTGTGGGAGGTACTAGAAGGGGCTTGACCTCCATATTTCGTACGCTTAAAATAAATATAAAAAATATTCTTTGTGAAAGTTACATTGGATTTTATTTAGTATAGAAATATGGACCATTTACATTGCTTGTCAGGCCTATTCTGGAATATGTTTCCGTAGTGTGGGATCCTCAGTATGGTATCTATATTGATAAGATTGAGTCAGTTCAGAAAAAATTTTTGATTTTTTCATTATGACACTTACATTGGAATAGTGATTTTGTTCTTCCCCCTTATACTAGTAGATTCAAGTTGATCGACTTGCCCATCCTTAAAAAGCAGACGTATTATGTTAAACACCGTGATGGTTTATAAGGTTATAATGGTGATTTCTCTTCTGACTATATTATTTCTAGGATTAAGTTTAACGTGCCATATAGATTTTCAGCGTACGACTTATGCTTCCACAGAGCCCATTCGTAGAATGTGTATCGATTTCAATTCATTATGTCACATCATAGATTTCGGATTAGGAATCGATATAATAAAGTCGAGGATTTTCTCCTGCTTGGACGTTTAGTTTTTTTATGATATGTTTACTTTAATATTTTTAGTTACTAATTTTAAGAATAACCATTATTTGCATGAGATACTAATATTTTGTTTAATAATATTTTTGTTATACCGGCTGTTGATATTTGATCTGTAGCCGGTGTCCACCCTCTACTGCTTGGCCGCCATGGTTTGGACTGTGACGTACTGTGTACGTTGTCCCTACGTTATGTGGACGTGTCCCTCTCGGTCGGAAGGGGCGGGAGTGAGAGGCGTTGGGACCGTTCGAAGATGTATGGGAGGAGGTATCAGTTTCAATAAATTCCTTATTCCATTTCCAAAGTTATCGTGCACACCAACCAACCAAATAGATGAACGGACAGCTCAAAAAGTCATGAAGCGGGTTTAGTCCAGTACTTAGTACTTAGATTCTGAAGTTTCGATTATTTTTCATCAAAATAACGCCCCAATACATAAAGTTAAAATTATGATGTACTGGTTTCTAAAATATACTTCACGATGGCCTGATCTAAATCTTAGCGAAAACCTGAAATTGAATTTATACCAATGGCTGACTCCAATCTTAAAGAGTTCCGAGTTACGATAAATAAAACTTGGAGTGAAATATCCATTCACTTCACAGCTTACAAATTTAATTGGCTCCATAGCAGGACGGCTTAAAGAATTAGTTATGGTATCTGGCGCTCACACTCATTATTAGACAAATTATTTTGTATTTTTTAAATTATTTTCTTTTCAATTTAATTTCCTATTCAATTCCGATTATTTAAAATCATTTAAGAACAATCTTACAATAAAAAATAAAAAAAAGCTTTTACATTGTGCATATTTTTATGTGGGAGTATATTTATTTCCATGAGGGCATCTCCCAGTGGCCTGGACGCGACATTCGCACGCCTTAAACTACTCCAAAAACAAGAACGAATGTGAAAAAGTCGATGAGCCTTTTTAGTGTTCTTAACACATTGAGTGCCAAGCATTTTTTGGGCTATAAGTAAATCACTGTCGCACGGAAACGTACGACGTGGCACTCAATGTGTTATGTGCATAAAGAATACTACAATGAAAATATATCGTCAGGATTTAGTACAAAATTATAAACAATATTACAAGGAAACGGGCGCGACAACAATCAGAAGTACTTTTGAAGGTCTTATAGAAATATACTAAATTCAGCGATTTGTTTTTCCATATATACATGTAAATGAAGGTCAAAGGATTTATTTTGTTCGTAGATTTATGAAATATGAGAATTATCTCTTAGATTTACAGCAGAAATACGGGCGCGATAAATATTTGCACTCGTAGTAAAAAAATTAGTAATTTTCGTTATAACAATTCAACTTTTAATAAAAATAGAAGAGAACAAGTTAATTTCAAGTTTCATAATAAAATAAGTTGTTGAAATAAGGAAAAATAGAGTTAAAAGTTCATTTTATGGTAGACATTTTTTGGGAGATGCCCATGAGTGTATACCCTCCTACTATGTACAGAGAGTATTTGAAAATAGGTGCATAAATATTTCCAGCGCAGTATATGTTTTTGTGTTTAATAACAAGATCAAAATGAATAAAACATATATAGAAAAGAAGCTTTATACATATCCATGGTGATAAAATTGTTTTAAAAGCCCAGATACAAAGTATGTGTTCCAATTAGACTTTCTATAAGTCGACCTTTTTGCAACCGACCCGAAGATATAATGTGTCAAATTACTTTATATAGCTCCCATACCAATGTCTCCTATGATTTACTTTTTCCGCTCTAGAAACCACATATTTCAACAAATAACTTTTTTTTTGAAAATGCTATAAAAAAACTACTGAATATTTTCTCAAATTTCTTTTTTTAGTTGAAAGTACAATTCTTGCGGTTAATAATGGAAAATAATTTCATTCAAATGGCTGCTGAGGGCACCCCACAAATAATAGTCCAACAGTTGAATAGTTGAAAAAAAAAAACGTTAGATGGCGGACCCTAATGATCATATTAAGTGAGCTGTTGCATTGCTCTCTACGAGGCCGATAATGAAATGTCGATCTTTATATTGCTTTCCAAAGTTCAATTTAACACTGCTCTAAGGCTAAGATACAGTATTGCGGCTTGGCCAGTATAGACGTCGGTAAGATGTTTCTTGAGTCGCACAGATTCGTTCCGATGAGCGGGTGTAATAGCCCGTGATATCACAGTTGACCTCTTCTGGCAGTTTGATTTCAGAACCTGACCAAAACTAAGAGATTATGTTTGATAAGGAATATTGCATTCAGCTGAAGTCATGGGTATGGGTATGGACGACTGACTGTTTTGAAATCTGTTAAATGTGGGCCATTTCTTTTTGCGAACTACTGATTTCAAATCATTATAGCCGGATGTCAGTCTTGAAGTAATGAATGTTTGTTTCGCTTAATAACTGTGCATTCTGACCTTTCTTGGCTTGCTTTTAATTAAATTTGTAGTTTAAAGTCAAGCACCCTCACCAACACAGATGCTGTTTTCCTTCCATGGGGTGTTTATCTCTGTCTCTGAAGAGGGCCGTCAAATGAAGTGTCTTGTAGATGACATTAATAATGCTTGATTCGGTAACCTGCGCCAACTACCACATTTACTTTGACATTTATGTATGTATGTGCACATTATCGCATTTGAATTTCCTTATCACACTTCCCAAGTACAAGCGAGAGATTATGCGAGCATTACTCGTACGACTTCTGGACGACGACGCACACAAACGATAAGCAATGACGCCTTATCAGATAAGTTAAAAATCCCCCCAATTTTTTAATGATTTGCTGCGGGCTTCATTTAATCAAATGTTTGAAAAGTATTTCAAATACCTATTGCAGCACATTTGACGGTTTAATATAGGGCCTGCCGCGCCGATCGTATGTGAGTTTTGGGTAACAGGTAAAAATCGTCATTCCGGATACCGTGTCGTTATCAGGCATATATTTTCACCGAGAGTTAAACTTCAATACCCATTTTCACAATGTCTGATTAGAGCTAAGCAACAATTATAGATGTCAAACCCCACGCAAACTGACAACTATAACTGCCGGTTAGCTCTAACATTAAATTAACCATTTTTGAAAATTGAAAAATGAAAACGGAAAAGTTTATCATATCTTTAGAAGTTCTCGTTTGAGAAGTAACTGAGTTAAAAAACGTTGACCTTCCAAAAATTTGACACGCTTTTCTTGATATTCAATGGTGACCGGTTACCGGGCCAAACAAATACGTATTCACAGTGCGATCTAAACTGAACAAGCTTTGGACACACAACAGACTGTCAGTAGGACGGATGGCCGGACACACAGAAATTGAACGGACTGAAGAACGTCCAGAAATTTGGACGTATGGACAGAACGATTGGGTCGGCAGAAGTAGGACGAATGAAGGGATAGAATACCGGATGCACGGATATATAGAAAGGCGTTAATCTCTGTCGGTGATTCAAAATCGATTGGTAAATTTAAATTAAAATCGAATATTTCCTGAAGCTACAAATGTTTGGCATATATCGAAGGTATGCTAACTGGATAGGAAGACTCAAAAGTAAAAACACATTTTTTTTCTTACGAACGGTCCCAACGCCTCTCACACCCGCCCCTTCCGACCGAGAGGCCCACGTCCCCGAACCATGAACCATGGCGGCTAAGCAGTAGAGGGTGGACACCGGCTACAGATCAAATATCAACAGCCGGCATAACAAAAATATTATTAAACAAAATATTAGTATCACATGCAAATAAAAGTTATTCTTAAAGTCACAACAAACTAAACATCCAAGCAGGAGAAAATCCTCGACTTTATTATATCGACTCATAATCCGAAATCTATGATGTGACACAATGAATTGAAATCAATACACATTCTGCGAATGGGCTCTGCGGAAGCGTAATTCGTACGCTGATAGTCAATATGGATGAATTGATATTATCTAGAAGATATATTTAAATGGCACGTTAAACTTAATCCTAGAAATAATATAGTCAGAAGAGAAATCACTTATAAACCATCACGGTGTTCAACATAACACGTCTGCTTTTCAAGGAAGGCAAGTCGATCAACTTCAATCTACTAGTATAAGGGGGGAAGAACAAAATCACTATTCCAATGTAAGTGTCTTAATGAAAAAATCAAAAATTGTTTCTGAACTGACTTAATTCTGTCAATGTACCATACTGAGGATCCCACACTACGGAACTATACTCCAGAATAGGTCTGACAAGTGATGTAAATAGCTGCTTCGTTACGTAAGGATCGGAGAACTCCTTCAAAAATATATTTTTCGCGAATTATTTTTTAACATTATTTTCGAATGACATAGAGCTCAATTATTAAATAAGCAAACATCAAAATATATCACAATAAAGGTCGAATAAATAATCCAAACAACCACATTATTATTTAAGCATGTGTGAGGGTGCTATATTGTGTATACTGTAGTGGACTTCGTTCCGACGAGTATCAGATTTTCGAGACGCACTTGTATTTTTCCATAATTCGCATGTACTTGTCCTGATGTTATTTGTATCTTCTTTAAGGTCGATGTCCAGGTAATGGACAGATTGCGTCATTCATTTACTAGCAGCAAAAAATTGCTTCGCCATCATCACCGCAGCTCGTTTATATTTGTGTGCCACTTTAATAAGGCATAATTAATATATATTTTTGCAAATACAAAAAAATTAATAATCGTTAAATTTCTTTGAAGTGATAGAGAGAGGAGATAAACTGCACAAAGGGGAGGTAATTTTGTTTGGAAAATTATTCCAAATGAAGGCCAGTTTATGTTTAAATTGGAACAAGGGGGCCAAAGGGTTTTTCACATCTCGACATTTTACGACTTTATTAATTTTACTACAAATATCCATGAGCTCAAAACTATAGTAAGCAAACATATTATATTTTACCGGAGTAGTCTTTTTAACGATTTCCCTTCTCACTTACGCATCTATATTTTATAGAATGCCATAGATGGCATGTTGACATATATTACTACATGGCTATATCAAAATGTGCACCCATTTTCACTGTAATTTGTCCTGGGTATGGGTGAAGTAAAAGGTCATTTAGCACATTTAACCTGAACTCAACTCATGAGGGCCATTCGCACGACAGATAAATAAATAAAATAGGAACCAACGTAGACTACTTTCACATCAGATATTCATTCATATGCGAAATATAAGCTCACTTTTTGATATTTTATAGACAATTTTGATATTTTTAAATACACAACGATAGAATGTGTTCTAAGGAATAATTTTAAATAATATTAAAAAACATGTCGGCAAAACTGACTTATATATACCCTCACTCTCAGAGAACATACATATCTACGAAACTTATAATTACATTTTACTAAGGACCGGATGATATGTGTGGAAGGTTTTATAAGGTTTGTGGCATATGGTCCTAGCTTCCACTTTTATAAAACAATTGTTAAAACATGATCAAGTATGAAGTCATAATGGATTTCAGACACCGGTATAGGACTTATAAAGGATTTAATTTTAACTAGGATAGACAATATTCATTTCATTTCATTTATTTCTTTGTAATTCCAAGCCAAGTGGCCAATTATAATTGAATTACAATATTCTTCAAGAAATTATATTTATTAAATGTTTTAAACTATTTAAACAATTAACTACAAGTAATGATGATCCAAACTACAAACAAATAATATTTAAAAAATAATAAAAAATTAAATATGATTTAAAAATGATCATTTTCATAAATAAATTAAAATAAACAACTAAACAAAAATAAATATTTAAATAAAAAATAAATAAATAATAAAAGAGCATACAATTAGAATTTCTAAGCTCCCAATGAATCGCCGGACAATAATAATAAAAATTAAAACAGACGAAGGTCTTTAAAGAAATGCTGCATCGGGCATATTTCCAAAATAATGATAATAGAAGAAGTTGTTTTAAGAATGACTACTCGAATTTTATATTATAAAATTTTAAAGTAAAAAAGACAAAACACTGCACAAATACCTGTATTAAGAAGATTGTATATTACAATATTTCTATTACTACTCATAATAAAATCTATGACATATTAAAAGTCCTTAAATTAACAGGTAGTTTGTTAAACACACGGGCTGTGTGGGAGGTACTAGAAGGGGCGTGGCTAAAGCATAAATATTTTTTTAGGTTTAATGCGATTATAAAAACATTTTCACTTTTCAAATTGCAACTGATTTTGTTAACCCGTATGGAAGTTATATGGGTTTTATTTAACCCAGGCTTATGTCACTTTGTGTGGGAGGTACTAGAAGGGGTGTGGCAATATAGCCCATATTCTACATGAATGCAACATCTATAAAAGCATTGTCAAATATCAAATTTCATAGTATTCCGATCATCTGTATAGAAGTTATAACAGCTTTAATTTTAGATAGCTTAGGGTGATTTGTGTGGCAGGTACTAGAAGGGGTGTGTCAAAACCCGTCATATTTTGTACACTTAAAGTAATAATCAAAATTTTATCAAATTCGAAAATATGAGTGATTCCGAATATCGGTGTGGAAGTTACAAAGGTTTTAATTAAACATGGGAATATGGGTCATTTGTGTGGAAGGTATAAAGAAGGGGTGTGGGAATTTCGCCCGTCGTCGAACTTAAACTAAGGTTGGGGAAAAATATTACCATGTGCTAAGTTTAAATTGATTCCTTAACTCCCTTCGAGAGTCATCGTGTACACCAGTCAGACGGACTGACATGGCTCAAACATCTTAAAAAGTCGTGAAGCGGAAGTCTTAACTCCTTTCGAGAGTTATCGTGTACACCAACCAGACGGACGGACATGGCTCAAACATCTTAAAAAGTCGTGAAGCGGTTTTGGTCCAAACATACTTGGGGTCTTAAGTCACTCCTTCAATGCGTTACACTTTTTTTCTGTCCCAAATGGTATATATCATTCTCCTACTCTGTAGAGTGAGCGTATAATAATGAAGCTTACAATAGTTTATGAGCATAGCTTGACACAGAACGAAGAGGTGTCAGAAGGAAGCTCCCAGCCTGATAATACAGATTATAATTAAATGTAAGTTATGCATCACTTATTATAAGCCAAATAGGAAACAGATTTTACCAACAAATTTTAATATGCTAGGATTTATATTTTCGTTCTATTGTCACTTTCAAACAATTTTGTTTTTTTTTTCTTTTTCATCACATTTAATTAGTAGTAAAAAACGGATTAGTTTAATTGTTTTATACAAAAAGTCGACTTAAGTCGACCTTTGGCCCCTGAATCGATGAATCGATTAGTCGAAAAGTCGCATTTTTAATTTTTTTTTTGAAAAGGTGAAAAGCCGATTTTGTTGCTACTATATATAACCGTAGACATCACACAAAGGCTGATGGTCATATGGCTCATTTATTGAAGAAATTTTTATTTTATTGAAGACTTGAACAATCAATCAGATTACTAATTAACATATCTTTATTTCATAATTACCGGGATGAACGAATATCTTCATTTCATGCCGCCTTCTTAAATCTATCATGCCAATGGAGTATTGCCACCATACCTTTTGCCCCCAAAGATGCACGACCAAAGTATTTTTCGCCTTTATTGCTCTGTTCCACAGCGGGGTACAACAACACCAAAACAAGATAGACAGACAGGCGAACAGGCGGACGGACGGACATAATAGTCAATTCACATCTTCCGAAGTAGAAAACAAAACAAACAAAAAAACCAACTTTATGCAAAGTGGAAAAAGTCAAGAAACTACAATGAACCACTTGTGCGAATGTTCTACAAATTTTACCATATTCCCCCCGGCAACGCATACTGCTGACGCACATCTCGTTGCCGCTCTTCTCGATGGGGTCATTTCGAGAAATCATTTATAAAAAAAATAATATGGGCCGCTTAAGAGATACGGCCAGTGAGTGATATCACAAGAACGTTCGTTTCGTTCCGTTGCTCGGAGGCCAGTGGAAGTGAGCCACTGAGCTGCGCCAGCCACTCAAGAATCGTAACAAGTCGCCATTCTTTATTAGGCAGGCGGCCACAAACACAAAAGTGATGGACGGGCGGTCGGATGCAGCGGCAACTGTATCATGCGTAAGACGAAACAAGTGCCTGCCACTCACTGCAAAGAGATAATTAATGCACATATATTTCCAGTATTCCATCATACGGTGGCTGCCACTGTGCCTGCCGTTCGTCGCCGCCGCCGTTGCCACTGGGTGGACCACATAGTACATCGTGGTTGCAGCAATCTATCTTTCATTCCTTTTGTTCATCAGATTCTCTGCCGTCGGTTGGTGTTACTGTTGTTGTCTGCAAATAAATTGCATTTAATTCAATTAATTTTGCAATTTTTATGAAAATGCAAATGGAATTTATTTTTAATTTATTTCTCTTTATTTTTATTTTTGTTTGTTTCTCATACCAGTGATTAGTTTGTACCATTATCGGGGCCATTTATTGAACTGTTCTAAGGTTAAATATCCACAGATAAGCAAATCGTTTTTTTTTTTTTTGTTTAAATTTAATTGGTTTAATTTGGTCATAAACAGTTATCTCCTTGCCCCAGGAGAGTGGTGTAGGAATTCACAAACATGGAAATAAATTTTCTCAATGTAAACACACATGTAGCCGCAGGCCTAACTCAAGGGCTGCAATCAAGGCAAGTTTATGTAAGGCTTTAAAGTAAATCTTCTGTTAAGGTGATTGGTCTCGGTTCGCTGCTTTGATTTCATTGTTTTTTAATATGTATAGAATTTGAATTTTTACAAATCTTTATTATGTATCACTTCGAATAACAAATAGAGTTGTTATTGTACTCGAAGAAATCCTTTACAATTAAGAACAAATTCTAAACATTTTTAATTACAAGACACTCAAAAAATTTAAATTTGATACTTCACTTTTGGATCTCTTTTGAATCATCTTTGTCACCTATGTACACAAAAATAAAATGTATTAATTCAGCAAAATATGTGATTTTAAAGATTTTATAGAACTAACTCGCAATGTTGTCTATAGGCAACATTGGGCATGAAAGGATTAAGATTGTAAATTCTGAAGTAATAAGTACAAATGAGCAAAATCTTGAAAATGTTTCAACATTTTGCTATCTCGCAAGTATCTTCACCTCATCAGGAAGTTCTTTCGACGTTGTGAAAATTCGCACAATCATTTATAAGTCTTAATTCTATTTGGCGATCAGACAAATGAAAATAAAAATTTCAATTCTTGCATCAAATCGACGCTTCTTTATGGTAGCGAGTCTTGAAACGCAGCCCGAATTACGCAGTCGAATTATGAATATATTCTGGCCAGTCATAATACCCAACGTCGGACTATTGTCCTAAACCAATCAATAATCCATTACCATCGTAATAGGATGAAGGAAATAGCGATGGATAGGGCACACTCTTCGTAAACCACCGGAAGGCATATCAAAATAAGCTATTGAATGGATGGAATGGACTGGCGTCGACAGATTGAAACTGACTAAAACACACTCGACAAATCCTGGATTGAAATAAATAAACTGGCTTGAATTTAATTTCTTTCGGCCTTATTCTCAAAGTTAAGATAATAATAATAATAATAAAACAGGTAAGAAAGCTTCAGTCGGCTGAACCGACTTATATATACCCTCACTCCCAGAGAACATATATACGGAAGTTGTAAGGACAGGATAATTTATGTGGAAGGTACTAGGAGGTTTTTATACCCTACACCACTTCGTGGTCTAGGGTATTATAAGTTAGTTTCGCGCCAAATGTTTGTAACACCAAGAAATAATCGAGCTAGACCCTACCGATCGAGCTAGAGTATACCGATCGGCTTAGAATCACCAGCTAAGTCGATTTAACGATGTCTGTCTGTCCGTCCGTCCGTCCGTCTGCTGTCCATCTAAGCTTGTTCGCACTCTACAGGTCGCAATTGTTGTCTGATTGTCATGAAACTTGGCAGAAGTTATTTTTTCTGGCCAAGGACCATCGGTATTGAATTTGGAGGAAATCGGTTCAGATTTAGATATAGCCCCCATACAAATGTCGAAAGAAAGAAACGACATATTGTACCCGATTTTCTTTAAATTTGGCACAACATTTTATAATCGAACTAGAAACACCTATGGTGAAAGTGGGTAAGATCGGTTCAGATTTAGATATAGCCCCCATACAAATGTCGCTCCCGATTTCACTTTTTCCGCTTTAGAAACCACATATTGCACCCGATTTTCTTTAAAATTGGCACAACATTTTATAATCGAACTAGAAACACCTATGCTGAAAGTGGGTGAGATCGGTTCAGATTTAGATATAGCCCCCATACAAATGTCGCTCCCGATTTGACTTTTTCCACTCTAAAATCCACATATTGTACCCGATTTTCTTTAAAATTGGCACAACATTTTATAATCGAACTAGAAACACCTACGCTGAAAGTGTGTATGATCGGTTCAGATTTAGATATAGCCCCCATACAAATGTCGCTCCCGATTTGACTTTTTCCACTCTAAAATCCACATATTGCACCCGATTTTCTTTAAAATTGGCACAACATTTTATAATCGAACTAGAAACACCTATGGTGAAAGTGGGTAAGATCGGTTCAGATTTAGATATAGCCCTCATACAAATGTTGCTCGCGAATGTTTAACCGATTTTGGCCAAACTTTACATATTATATTTCACCAATAAACATACATGGTGAAAGCGGGTCACATCGTTCCAGGTTTCAATATACCCCCATACAAATGTCCTTTCCGATTTAACATTTTTTGTCAAACACATACATTTACAGGATGCAAAAATCCTTCCCGATTTCACTTTTTTACCGAATTGAATTGTAATGAGATAGAAAGTCCGTCCGTCTTTAGCCTTTCCTTACTTGTTTGAGAGATGCACATATGTCCATACTTTGGTATAACCCAAATGGGCACCATTCTGATCTATTACAGCTCTAGAAACTAGATCTTACATCAACTAGGTATACCTACCGTGAATGAGAAAAATATGGTTTTAATTAAACATAGGAATATGGGTCATTTGTGTGGGATGTACCAGAAGGAGTGTGGCAATTTCGCCCGTCATCGAACTTAAACTAAGGTTGGGGAAAAATATTAACATGTGAAAAGTTTGAATTGATTTCTTAACTCCTTTCGAGAGTTATCGTGTACACCAGCCAGCCAGACAGACGGACGGACATGGCTCAACCACCTTAAAAAGTCGTGAAAAGGATTTGGTCCAAACATACTTAGGGTCTTAAGTCACTCCTTCAATGCGTTACACTTTTTGTCTGTCCCAAATGATATATACCCTCCTACTCTGTAGAGTGTGGGTAAAATTACATTTGACAATAGCATGATTTGGCACTTAATCTCAGTAAGACTTGAGTGAGGGACAAAAACTTTAGGAATCGAAAAATATGTTGGAACTGTCACCTGAGATTTATCTTTCAATCTTCTAAAATGTCAAAAATTGCTGAGATAATCTCGTAGCAGAGGGATTTCATTTTGCAGTTCGAGAAACGGCCTAAGACTTGTGGGTAATATAGAAATAAAAAATTATGAAGATACATTTTGGAGATGTTCGAATCGAATTGCAGCTTGTATTAGAATAGATTGTTGTAGTCGTTCTGTTGTGTTGTTTAAGAACTTGATACTTGAAATACCATTGGAGCCAAGGGGTATTTAAGCAGGTGATAGCAGCAGAGCAAAAACAAATTCGGCAACAACAAAATACAAGTAATTTTTTGAATGGTGAGCCATACTGTCAAAGCAAAATATATGGGATTTGACAGTTTCGGTTACTTTTGAATGAAAAAAATGTTCAGTGAGCTGGGCTCCTGCTATCACCTTTATAAATACGCCTTGATTGGAGCTATTTCTACTCATTATTCCTTCCTAATTGCCAATTCAAATTACAAGAACTAAATGCCCTCTTGAATTGTGGCCACTAAATGTCATCATGCCACCACACACGCACACTTTCCTTTCATGACAATTCTAACTGCACCACACGTTGTATAGAGAGCTGGGAGATGGGACCACTATTATCATCGTCATTTTGTTATTTTTTTTTCAATTGAATTATTATTATAGAAATTATAATGGAAAAATATCGCATGAACAGCAACAACACAAACTTCAAAGAAATAAACGGAGATAATGTTGGGTCGTGCTGACGGTTGATGAATGAATGAAAGGCTGACTGACTGAATGCATGAATGGCAAAGGGGAAGGGGGGGAGGGAATGACTGATGTGAGTGAGTGATATGATGCGGATCGCGCAGTGCGGGCTGTCTTTTTGATTTGTTGTTGGACTGGGATTGCTAAGCTTTTCCAAGCTGACAAATTCAAACAGGGAAATTTGATAACGATTTCTTTTAATTCACAATTGGCTGCTGGTTGGTGTGGGCATGAGTACCCCGAAACGCACTGGACAATATATTATTCACAACAATTTGAATTCAATTCATTCAATTCAATCGACAACAATTCGAGTGAGCGTTAATCTGGTGATTTAGTTGCTGCCGACAAATCTAGATCTGTTTCCATTGTTGTTGCGTGCTTGTCCATTCTTGGACGGAGTGTGGGACCAGACAGTGTCCGCCGCCCGTGGGATTGCTGCATATCAAGTTGTCGTTAATAAATTTAGTTTTTCTTGCTGTTGCCAACAGGTTCTGCTCTGCGCTGCTGTTCAATTGTTTTCGCTTTTATGACGGTCGGTCCTCCCACGCACTGTCTCCGACAGTATCACGTTATTGTCGTCGTCAATTGTTTTGTCTGTTGATGTGATCCCCCCCATGCGAAATCGCAATGGTGTGTGAGGGCCTTCAGTGGAGTGATATGTTCTTTGTGAGGTCTTTTCTTCCTTATGTTTGATGTCTGAGATTGAGACATACATATGTGTACGTACGTATTTTGTTGCTTATGAGAAAGATTTCTAACATGAAAAAAAAACACACACACAAATTGCCAATTATAGCAGAGAGGCAACTTTTACGACTTCGCATACAACCGTCAGTCTGTTTAAAGACTTCTGGACAATGAGGCGTTCATTTTGAAGCCAATGTACACGTGTTTCATGGAGCTTCTGTGTCAAAAGTGCCATAAGAATATTAAGGGGTGGTGTAACCACAATGGAAAATTATGGTTTCGATCTTTTTTTGTATTCTCCCAAAAGCCTTTATACCTTAAAGAATATTTGAAGCGACTCCGCATAATGAAATAATCTGATGCTGAATTTTAAGATAACTATGTGGTCTACTAATTTCCAGAATATGGCTCGCCCATCTGTGCACTGGATTAGCTACGGTGGGAAAAATGATAGAAAATATATATTTAAAAAAAGGCATTTTGTTCACCAACATTATTGAACGTTAACCTTTTCATGTCCAAAGTATGGACAACATTATGAGTTATTCCTATTAAATCATAAAAATCACATATTTTGCAGAATTAATACATTTTATGTTTGTGTACATTAGGATGGCTCACAAAAATAAATTGCAGCGGACAGACACCCCCCAGAAATGAAAATTGGATTGTATAATGATGATCGGCAACAAATTTCGTCACTGAGTCAAGCCATCTGTGAGCTAAACGCTTCTGAAAACATCTCTTAAAATCATGTTTTTCCCGTGTAATTTTTTTATGTTGCACTTTTGGCCAAAATTAATAGACCCTTGGAAGCACTTTAAATAAAAATTTGTATTCTTGTCTTAGAATAACTCATTGGTCGTATTATTGGACGTTTATATTGATTTTTTGTGATTTTTCAAGGTGACAGCTAAAAACTCATATTTCTTGGCAACATTTCGTAAGAGGTGTAATGAAAAATAAATAGGAGGAATCAATACCTTTGGAATGATACCTAAATGATGAATAACGGGCGATAACTTATGTCACTGACTCCATTTTTGTGAAATAATTTAATGCAGGCGATGGTTTTCGCTGCCAAAATGTTCAAACATTTTTTTACAAAAATGAGCGCTGAGGCGTCAATTTCAAACCGATGTTCATCACTTAGGCATAATTCGAAAGGTATTTATTTTTTATAAAATACTACCACCAAATTTTCAGTAGTCACTGTGAAAATCCACAAAAAAATACTATAAACGTCCAATAATTCGACCAATAAGTTACTCTAAGACAAGAATAAACATTTTTATTTAAAGTCTTTTCGTGGATCTATTATTTCAGAAAAAAATTGGGGAAAAAATGTGACACAAAAACAATTACACTGGAAAAACATGATTTTTGGGGTTATTTTCAGGAGCGTTTAGCTCATAGATGGCTTGATATAGGAACGAAATATTTTGCAAATCATCATAAAACAATCAAAACTTTATTTTCGTAGGGTGACTGGAACTTGTTTTTCCATTTGTATGGACGGCGACGCAGCCTAGTGTACACGATAACTCTCGAAAGGAGTTAAGGAATCGATTAAAACTTTACACATGGTAATATTTTTCCCAAACTTAGTTTAAGTTCGAAGATGGGCGAAATTGTCTCGCCCCTTCTGGCACCTCCCACACAAATAGGTCATATTCCAATGTTAAATTAAAACCCATATAACTATCACACGGATAATCGGAATCAGCTATATTTTGGTATTTGATAATATTTCTATAATCACTTTAAGTGTACTAAATATGGCGGGTTTTGCCACGCCCCTTCCAGTACCTCCCACACAAATCACGCAAAACTACGTAAAATTAAAGCTGCTATAACTTCTATACTGATGATCGGAATATTGTGAAATTTGATATTTAGCAATGCTTTCGTAGTGATTACATTCGCATGGAATATGGGCGACATTGCCACACCCCTTATGGTACCTCCCACACAAAGTGGCATAAGCTTTGGTTGCAACAAAACCGGCATACGGGTAGTTATAATCATTAGCAAATTGTTAATAAAAATGTTTTTATCAGGACTTTAGATCTAAAAAAATATTTACGCTTTAGCCACGCCCCTTCTTGTACCTCGCATACAATTGTCTCTATCCCAGGTAATATTAAATCCTTTAT
This sequence comes from Polietes domitor, assembly GCA_947397865.1. NCBI lineage: Eukaryota > Metazoa > Arthropoda > Insecta > Diptera > Muscidae > Polietes > Polietes domitor. The sequence goes on along the minus strand of OX377618.1, from coordinate 22,484,956 downwards.
AACTTCTATACTGGTGCATGGAAACCACTACGACTTGATATTTGATCATGTTTTTACAATCTATATATATATAAATGAATCTGTGTTTGTAAGTTTGTTTGTTCTTTATAGCAGCCTAAACTACTGAACCGATCTTCTTGAAATTTTCACAGTATGTTCATGCTGAACCGGTGGTGAAAATAGGTGAGCGTGGCACCTCCCACACAAATTACGGATTTATTCGTTTTTTATAAATTAGCATATTTGGAATACTATTGCAGCTAGAGTCTTGAATTTTTGTGAAAGTTCACTAATTATTAGTCTGCACAGTTGTGCCAAAAAGGGGCGGTATTGGAAAAGTGGGCGTGGCACCTCCCATACGATGTTGAAACCTGTTATTGAATATTGTCAGTTCTATGGCACCTAGAGTGTTGTGATTTTGTGTAAGTGCATCTAGCATCAGTCTGTGTAGCTGTGCCAAATATGGACGGTAGTAGAAATGTGGGCGTGGCACTTCCCATACGAAGTTAAAACCTATTATTGAATATTGTCAGTTCTATGACACCTAGACTGCTGAAATTTTGTGTAAATGCATCTAGCATCAATGTGCTGTGGAAAAAAAGGGCCGGTATTGGAAAAGTGGGCGTGGCACCTCCAATACGAAGTTAAAACCCATTTTCGAATATATTCAGTTCAATGACAGCTACAATACTTATATTTTGTGTGAGTGCATCTAGCATAAACCTGCGTAGTTGTGCCAAAAATGGGCGGTATTGGGAAAGTGGGCGTGGTACCTCACATACGAAGTTAAAACATATTATCGAATATAGTCTATGACACCTAGAGTGCTAAAATTTTGTGTGAGTTGATCCAGTGTAAATAGTTGTGCAAAGATGGGCGGAAAGTGGGCGTGACCTTCCTATATAAAATTAAAATCGGTTTTAGAGTATATTCGACACCGAGATGGGCGGAAAGTGGCCATGACCCTTCCCATAAGAAACTAAAACCTTTTTTGAGTATATTCGACACCGATACTCCTAAATTGTTGTGTGAGTTAATTTAGTTGTAACCTGTTTAGACAATATACAAATGGGTGGGATTTGAAAGATGTGACATTTTTGATTTGAATTTTGTAAAATTACACGTTTTCTTAGCACAATAGTGAAAAAAGGTTACAAAAAAAGAAATATTCATTCGTCAACAGCCGCCTTAAGACAAGAAATTAATTTTTTATTAAATTTAAATTTTTATTAATTTTTTAGTTTTTGTGTTGTTTGGTAAGTGAACAATTTGATTGAATTTCTATGTGTTTTGAATGTAATGTAATGTAATTTCTTCTTACGAATGAAGTTTTTTGTTTAGGTAATGGAAAGGAGGAGAATCACACTTAACAAAAAAATCAATAAAGTTTTTGACATTTCTTCCATTATTTGCCGTAAACTAACGTTCTCCAGGGAACATATCCATTTCCTTAGAATCTCAGGGAAGTACCTTGATTATAATTGGTACATATATTACCGATCAGGAGAAAAATCAATCATTTATACTGCCCTACATAAAATTTTATTCCTCATAACTTCCTTATATATGTATGTTCTCTGAGAGTGATGGTGTATAAAGGGGGATTTTTTGGCTATTATCTTTTTGCCAACACTGGTTTAAACAGCTGACGCACGTTTCGTGTTTTGTTTCACTGTCAAACATTTTTGGCCTCTGTTACTCAAAAACGTGGAAATGTGGACCATTTGAGGCGCAGTCAAGGTCAAGATTTGCATAAAATAATCTTCAAACATTAAATGGACCGTACTATCGATTTAAGTAAAGATTTCATGCATTTTTCTGAATTTTATGTGTTTTTTTTTTTTTTTGAAAAACTTTCCTATAGCTTTAAAAAAATCACTCCTTATAAGTCGGTTTAGACGACTGCTTGTTTTAGGTAGTGTATGTAACTATTTACTATTTGAGTTTCTTGTAATCAAAATTGTTTAAAATTTCTTCTTTTTCTTCATCGAAGTGATACATAATCATGATTTTTAAAATGAAGAAACATTTTAAAATATTATTTTTATTTATCCGATATCTGCAGTGATTTAAGAAACATCCATCCACTCATGTCCTGTAAGAATTAGAACCACAAAACTATATAGAAATAATAACTTCATCAAAAAGCCAAGTAAATGTTATTTATTTAAACAAAAAAAGAAAATTCGGGCATGAAATTGTTAACTAAGAATAGCTGCATTTGTTTGCATGGAACAAAAATACTTTTGGTCCCTTTTCCCGATTGGGAGAATTATTCCAAAACAAGGTCAGTAATTACTTTGTTTTGGAATAATTTTCCCAATACAATTCCCCTTTGTACAGTTTATCTTCTCTCTCTCTCTCCCTCTTTCCAACTCGATCAAAACTAAAGATTATTAATCTTTTTTGTTTTCGTATTTGCCAAAATTTTATTAATTATGCTTTATTAAAGTGGCACCAAAATCTAAACGAGCTGCGGTGATGATGGCGAAGCAATTTTTTGCTGCTTTATAGCTTGCGCTGGAATGGTGGCGGTCACCAGTCAATGAATGACGCAATCTAATCATTTTATTGCAATCTTTATGGCCCAAAGGGTTAAGTAGCCTTTTATTCATTAGACCCCTTGTCCACTCAGCCCAGCATAAAACATTCATTAAAAGCGTGTTTCGCGTCCCCTCTCATTGCTACTGTTCCATTGCACACAGAGGGCGCGCGATGAAAGGTGAAGCCAAATGCTCTTCACTTCCGATGAATGGATTGGACGGACCGACTGGCTGGCTATCAATGGCCCGTAATCGTTTTGAGACAACACTGACAAGAGCAGCAGTTGTTGATGAGTTCAATTTCTGCGATAAGGAGGGCGGCTGGCTGTTGCTGTGCTCTTCTCATCGCGCAAATTGTTAACATACTTTTGAATGAAAAAAAAAACAAATGATTAAACTTTTCTATTTCAAAGTTGTTGGCCGTTCCTGTGGCACTGTCCCTCAACCTGCCCCCTCCCTACTACTACACAACACACCCGGAAATAATAATAAAAAACCAAATGTAAGAACTCATCGTTAATGAATGAATTCGAACACACATTTCTTGGCTCATACTCACATACGACATAGTGCTCTTGTTGTTTGTACACCGCGAAAAAAGTTGCTATAAAATTGCTTTAAATATTCAGCTTTGCAGGGTGGAGAGATGAATGGAAGGGTAGTGGGTGGGCTGATACTTTGTGTGTGTGTCTGTGTCATTCATAACCGAATTATGGTAATATTGTTAACGTTTTTTGGTTTTAGGCCTATTTGTTCGTTCTTTCGAACCCTCCTCTTTTTCCACCTTTTGTGGCGAGAGCAGCAGCAGTGAAAGCAAGAGCAACGACCACACAAAAGTTCTGTCAATCACAGTTAATTTTGTTATTTCCAGACATGCAAACAGTTGATTTGGATTTTTGGGGTTTTTTGGAGTGCCCTACTGTCTTCAGCCACAGGCTGGACGGAGTAGACGGAATAAATAAAATAAAATCTAACAAAAAATTTTCTAAAAAAATTACTAACATGAGGTTAACACGCGATAATAAAGTCAGTTCTTTTATAAATCATATGATCCATATTAAAAAAAATCAATGGATAACTTCTGATATTATGCTCATTTAAGGGAAGGTTCTTTATTTTGATAAGATATTAAGATTTTTGTCAACTGTCAATTTTTGTCAATTTGATGTTACAATTTTTGAATAAAATCAGATACATAATAAACGTTCAATATATATATGGGCATTTCCGCAGAAAGGTCCACCTGTTTTATTATATTTGCATAAAGAAATAATCAAATTTAACTTATGTAAAAAAATTTTACTTTAATTCATATCCTATCTTGAGATACTTGAGTGCAAAGTAGCTCAAGTGCAATATTACTCTTTCGAATATTTCTCTTGCATATTTTGGTTTGATAAAAGTTCTTAAATAGAGACATTACACTTTGACTTTTGCTGTCTAAAATCTTTCAGGGAATACAAAGAGTCAAAAAAGAAAGGATACGAAGTTATACGACTGCTATTAACTGTATCTTTTTGGTTTGCATTATCACATATTTCGATGTCACGTTAGACATGGAAAAACAACATTTGTTGCTACTGTGTCCAAAGTAAATACATGCAGAAAGATCACAAAATTTTGAGTACAAACAGAGATTTGTATTCAATTTAAAAAAAAATAAACGTTACTGGAAAATGAGAAAATTTGTGAGCTTGGTACTTCATTAAAGTTGGTCACGTGTGTAACCTTAAGTGTGAAAATTAAAAATTAAAAAAAAAATCTTACTTCAATAATTTGTTTTTGTAAAAAAATACTTTTGTAATTTATTTATTAGCAAAAACGGAGGAAAAAAATAAAGAGAGCTGAAAACAGCGGAGAGAAAGTTGAAAGAAAATCAGCTAAAATTTCAAATTAATAATTTGAAAAACAAAATTTTGCTTTTTGCTGTTATTATTTGAGAATGAATACTTTGAATACTTCTGTGGATTACAAAAAATATATATTATCTATAATTTCGTAAAAATTGCAATTGAAACAACATAAATACCATGATGGAAAAAATGTCACGTGCGTAATGTCACGTGCGTAATTTACAATTTATTTTTTTCTTCGCCAACCCATGCATAGTTGCTTTTGAACAAAACATGATTATAAAGGCCCATTACTAACCTTTATAAAAACATTTTTCCCGAAATAAAAACCTCCTACAATTCGCTTACTTTCGCACTTTTTCTTACGGTCCTAAAAGGCACTTCTATTTTTGTCACGTGAGTAAGTCAACTTTGATTGCATGGCATTTGGGTACCCAGTACTCAATTTACCATTATATATACTTTTTAGAAAGAACTCATCACAAACAATGTAACAATTCTAGAATTCATTCTAAAATTCCAATCCACTTCTATTTTTTTAATATTCAAACACAATAAAACGCGTACAAATGTCGCGTGTATAACCAGAGAAACACCCATATAAAGAGTGATTTTTTTGAGGTTAGGATTTTCATGCATTAGTATTTGACAGATCACGTGGGATTTCAGACATGGTGTCAAAGAGAAAGATGCTCAGTATGCTTTGACATTTCATCATGAATCGTCTTACAAACGAACAACGCTTGCAAATTATTGAATTTTATTATCAAAATGCGTGCTCTGTTAAGAAAGTTCATTGCGCGCTTCCATTTTATGGTCAGTTTAATCGACCCACTGAAGCGGCTATTCGGGCTATTGTGACTAAATTTCGCACCAAATTTACATTGTTGGACATTAAACCACCAACACGCTTACGTAGAGTGCGAACTGAAGAAAATATCGCAGCTGTATCGGCCAGTGTTAATGATGACCACCAATTTTCGATTCGTCGCCGTTCGCACCAATTGGGTCTCTGTTACTCAAAAACGTGGAAATGCCAAAATTGGACTAAGCGGATGGACCACCTAAGACGCAGCCGCGGTCAACATTTAAATGAAATTATCTTCAAAAAGTAAATGTCATGGACCAATCTAACGTTTCAAATAAAGAACCGATGAGATTTTGCAAATTTTATGCGTTTTTTTTTTTAAAAAAAGTTATCAAGCTCTTAAAAAATCACCCTTTATGTACCAATTTTCCGCCTACTACCTCTCAAAAACACTATTGTCACGCCCCTACTGCCCACCAAACGAAAATTCAAAATCCAGCACCATATTTATCTTTCTCGTGGCCAGTAATACATATGTACCAATTTTCAGCCTTTTAGCTCTCAAAAACAATTTTGAAATGCTCCCACCGCCCACGAAAAGAAAATTAAAATTTCGGCATCAAATTGATACTTATATATGTACCAATTTTCCGCCTACTACCTCTCAAAAACACTTTTGCCACGCCCACAAAGCGAAAATCCAAATTTCGGCATCATATTTATCATTCTCGTGGTCAGTAATATATATGTAACAATTTTCAGCCTTCTAGCTCTCCAAAACACTTTTGCCACGCCCAAAGCCCACGAAACGTAAATCCAAATTTCACATCAAATTGATCTTTCTCGTGGCCAGTAATATATACAATATAATAAATAATATTCCAATTTTCAGCCTTCTAGCTCAAAGAGCACTATTGCCACGCCCAATCCGCCCACAAAAAGAAAATCCAAATTTCGGCATCAAATTGATCTTTATCGTGGTATATATGTACCAATTTTCAGCCTACTACCTCTCAAAAACACTTTTGCCACGCCCACTCCGCCCACAAAACGAAAATCCAAATTTCGCCATCAAATTAATCTTTCTCGTGGTCAGTAATATATGTACCAATTTTCAGCCTTCTAGCTCTCAAAAACACTTTTGCCACGCCCACTCCGCCCACAAAATGGAAATCCAAATTTCGGCATCATATTTATCATTCTCGTGGTCAGTAATATATATGTACCAATTTTCAGCCTTCTAGCTCAAAAAACACTATTGCCACGCCCACTCCGTCCACAAAATGGAAATCCAAATTTCGGCATCATATTTATCATTCTCGTGGTCAGTAATATACATATATATTACCAATTTTCAGCCTTCTAGCTCGACAAAACTCTATTGCCACGCCCCCTCCGCCCACAGAGCAAATTTTTAAAAATTCTATAGCCTATAGTTCCTTCCAGACCTACATCTATCTGTACTGAAAATTTCAACAACATCGGTTCAGCCGTTTACACGTGATTGCGGAACAAACGAACAGACAGACAGACAGACAGACTTACACTAAGGTTTTATAATATTAATAGGGAATAGGGATAATAGGGATAGGGAATAGGTATAGGGATTTAATGGAACAGGCTGAGTTTTTAAGCGATGGAAACCAAATTTAACATCTTACAATATTGTTTAGATGGAAATAACATGTGGACAAAGTTCTTTACAACAAATTCTTTAAATTCAGCAAAGTGACCAAGCAAATCCAGTCTAGTTCTCTTAGCCGAATTGCTGTTTTTCAGTCTCTTCCGGTTTCATAAAAAGGCTGTAAAATCTTATTGGGATTACAAATCCATTGCCACCATGAGATTAGTTATCATTGGTTTTTTCGTTTTTGTGATGATTTGCAAATAACTTCTAGTGAAGGGTATCATGTAAACGGCCTTGCCGGACCTTAGACTTTCTTGCTTGTTCTTATTTTAAATGAGGTTTTATTTTACAGCCGAGTATGTTTTGCGTGTTTCATGTTGATTTTATGTAGTAGCAGTTCCTCTGGTCTAATCACAGCATGACATGACATGAATGATGTGGACTTAAATTACACATACTAACTTTATATGTACTTATGTATGTATGTTTGTTTGTATCTAAAAAAAAAACTAAAGAACATTTGGTGTTGTTGTTTGTTTGTTTGTTGTAACATTTTAAAGTTATGAAATTCGACCACATTTCCACCACAAACAAAAACAAACAAACTTTTTCATTATGTTAAGAGCCGAAATGTAGCAAATTTCCCAAATATTTCAAATCCATAATGAGGGGGGGGGGGGGGGGGGGGAGTTATACTCGTATGTATGTCTGTATATGCACAACAAACACTATACTCTTCTTCCGTTTCCTGGTTCTGTTGGAAGTGGGATTACATCATTGAAATGAATTCATAAATAATTCATCGCCGGGCCGACCGCAAAACGTTAACAACAACAACAACGATGACGTTTACAACTCTCGTGACGATGAAGAACATGCCTCAAATACAAAAGTAACAACAACAACAACATCTTCATCAATATCACAACATATATTTCTAACAACAACAACATATGAGTGGTATGTTCAGTGAAGCCAACTTTTTGCTATACGAAATATTGGGAAAATTTAAAATGCGTAAAGCCAAGTACTTAATTCTAGAGAGATAGCATTTTTCGTTCTTTCCTCATTCTACATATTTATTTATGTTTAATTAATTTGAAATCATGTTTGAAAGAGGAAAAAATGAGGACCAATTAAAAAATAAATGAATAAACAAGTAAGAAAACGTCAGTCGGCTAAACCGACGTATATAAAAGGTGTCCCAAGAAGAACGCAATTTTTAAATCTGGCAACATTCGAAGTGTCATTGTTTGACATTTGAACAATTGTTATTGTTTGTTAGTAGAAGGTACGAGGTTAGTAAAAATGGAGCGCTACACGAATGAACAACGCATTCTCATTGTGAAATTGTTTTACCAAAATGGTGAAAGTTTTGCGGCTACAGTTCGCAAATTGCGATCAATTTGGGGTCACAATAATGCTCCAAAAGAGTCAACTGTAAAGAGATTAATGGATAAATTTGCCGAAACTGGGTCTGTTAGTGATGTAAAGACAACAACGCGCCATCGACCAGGTCGATCGACCGAAAATGTCGCAGCTGTACGTGATGATGTCGCTCAAACTCCATCCACCTCAATTCGACACCGAGCTCAGCAAATTGGTGTCTCCAAATCCACTTTGCAGCGAATTTTGACGAAAGATTTGCATCTTCATGCATACAAAGTTCAATTGACTCAGGAACTGAAGCCAACTGACCATGGACAGCGAAGGGAGTTCGTTAATTGGGTATTGGAGAGACAACATGAAAATGCTGATTTTGCCGATAAAATCATCTTCAGTGACGAGGCCCATTTTCATCTTGATGGCTTCGTCAATAGGTCAATATTGTCGCATTTGGGGTGCGGAAAATCCTCGAGTGATTCACGAGAAGCAAATGCATCCTCAACGTGTCACGGTGTGGTGTGGTTTTTGGGCTGGAGGAATCATTGGACCTTTTTTTTATGAAAATGAGGCAGGTCAAGCGCAAACAGTCAATGGTGTTCGGTATCGTGAAATGATAACCAGTTTTTTCTTGCCTAGAATTGAAGAAATGAATGTGGAGGGCATGTGGTTCCAACAAGACGGCGTCACATGTCATACAGCCAGAGAAACAATTCAATTGCTGCATCAGTCATTTCCCGGTCGTGTTATTTCGCGTTTTGGAGATCAGAATTGGCCGCCTAGATCGTGCGATTTAACACCATTAGATTTTTTTCTTTGGGGTTTTTTTAAGTCGATGGTTTACGCGAATAAGCCGACGACGACTCAAGCCTTAAAAGACGAAATTGGACGCTGCATTAATGAAATACCGCAGCATTCATGCAAAACGGTCATTGAAAATTTCATTAAAAGATCGCGTGCATGCCAGCAAAGCCGCGGCGGCCATCTGCACGATATATTGTTCCATACATAACCTCATTCTGTCTACTTTACGATATAATAAAGTTTCACGATTTTTTCTTAAATATCTGTGTTTTATTAAAAATTAAAAAATTGCGCTCTTCTTGGGACACCCTATATAACCTCAATCTCAGAGAACATATCTATGGAAATTATAATAACGTAAATTTTACGTAGGGCCGGATGATTTGTATGGAAGGGGTACTAGAAGCTTCTTGGCATTTGGTCCCAGTTATGAAACAATTGCAAAAATACGATAAAATATCAAGTCATAGTGGAGGATTCCATGCACTGGTATAGAATTTATGAAGGATTTAATTTTACCTAGGAAAAGACAATTGTGTGGGAGTTAGAAGACATTGTTACGGGTGCGGCCAAAATCGAGAAATTTTGTTTTTAAGAATTTTACAAGTCATTTAAACAGTCTGGGCAAGAAAACTGCAAAGAAGTTATTTTTGTGGCAGCTATGATAGGTCAAAGTTCGTCTTTTAGTTACATATTTTAAAAGCAATAATTCTCGAACAAAATAGTCAATATTAAAATGACTCAGTTATAATGAAGTACTGAACATAAAATAAAAACCTTCTTAAAATAGTTCGCACGACTCATTTTAATGAAGAAAACGTACTTGTTCAATTATATATTATATTGTATAAGCAAGTACTTTGTAAACATCTAAGGCATCATTGAAAGTAAAATATTAATATAATTTCCGAGTTTCACAGCTTGTAAAAAATATATATATTGTTTTATATCTCCAATTTTTATTTTGCATAAGGTTGCTCGTATATCGAATTAAAAAATGTCAACTTCAGCTGCTAATATCTGCTAATGAAGTGTGCATAATTTTTTTAGTGCACAAGCCCATGACAAAAATGTGTATAAAAACCACGGTATATATGATTGAAGCTACACCAGGCTTGCAACCATGTGAAGCAACCAGTAAAAATTACATGTAAAAGGAGTACTCCTTTAAGGAAACACAAATAAAAAACGAAAAGGGGTTATATGTCGACATGGTGAAGACTGAATATGGTTGGAGTCGTAGATTTGTTTGCCAATGTCGACAATGCACCGACATTACTGGAAACTGACCCTAAAAATTCATAGAAAATGTTACTATTCCAAGTGGCTACACAACAAATGTGAGATTAATTCACCATTCAGATCTAATAAGAAACTCAATAAATGTAAATGGAGTCCCTCTTGAAGAAGGCGTGAAGCCATAAAATATTCTGAAAAACGCCAGTATCATTCATGAAAAAAAAACTTATGAATTAATTACAATAACGATTTAATTGTTAAATAATGGTTATCCAATCCGAAGCAAATCTGATTAAGTCTAAATATCGCAAGAAAATAGTCATTTCAAAAACTAACTAACTCTTACCGCAAATATTTAAAACATTACTTTTTCGTTTTTTTCTTTCTGTAAACTCTCTTTTTTATAAATTCTAAATTCTCAAACCAATTTTTCCTAAAAATTAACCAGATGGGAAGCTATCTGTGTTGTTTCTATTATTTCTGTAATATTTGGTTCATAATGTTATGTTGTGATATACAGTGGCCGACAAAAGTCAACATACGACCCACATTTTTGCGTTCTAGCGAGTTCCAAAAAATATTTGAAAAAAAAAGTAATGATGCGGTTTTGTTTGAAAACGTTTTTTTATTCATATAACAATAACAAAATGCTTTACTTCAATATAAACTTAAAAGATATTGGCAAAATAAACAAAAAACACCTTGACAAAAGTCTACATACGACATAGCATCCCATGCTTTACGTCATTTTTTATAATGTACTTTATAGGAGAATTGACGAAATTTGTATTGTCATTTGTCTTGGGCTTGCTCTTCTTTAAATAAATATAATTCAAGAAACATTAGTCCGCGAAAATGGCTTCTCGTAAAGAAATTGCAACTGATATTCGAAATTTAGTAATAAAATGCAGAAACGAAAGGAAATCTTTAGGCGAAATAGCTGGTTAATGGTTAATTTAAGTAAATCAACTGTCCAAACTATATGCAAAAACTTCGAAAATACGGGTACTGTTGAAAATAAGCCCAGAAGTGGGCGTGAGATGAAAGCTTTATTTTAAAAGAAGTTAATGAAAACCCGAAAGTGAATGCTACAATGTTGTCCAAACAACTCGCAGAAAGGCCGGATACAATTGTACATCCAAGAACAATTCAAAGAAGTCTGAATAATAATGGTTTCCTAAGCAGAACGCCACGCAAAAAACCTCTTTATAAGTGAAAAGAATCGTAAGCTTCGCCTTGAATTCGCCCAGCAACACTTGGACAAGGGATTAGACTTCTGGAAGCGGGTTTTATTTACGGACGAGTCGAAGTATGATAAAGGGTGTTTTTTATTGGGGTATAGAACTTTAAGTTGGCATCACTTTTTTAACTGGCGGCCATTTTGTCAGCTGTCAAGTGATTAATATTTAGTTTGGTTTGCCATTTCATCATGAACAGGTTGACAAAAGAACAACGCTTGCAAATCGTGCAAATTTATTTCGAAAGTAATGGTTCAGTTCGCGAAGTTCACCGCAAGCTCCGCCCATATGGTCGACATAATCGTCCATCAGAGCAATTAATTCGGTTAACCATGGATCGTTTTCGCACTACGTTTACTCTATGTGATAATACGCATCCGCAGGGACGTCGAACAGTGCGCACCGATGAAACAATTGCCGCTGTAGAGCAAAGTGTTGAAGAGGACCCGAATGAATCGATTCGCCACCGTGCACAGCAATTGGAGTGGTTGAAAATTGGACCTGTAGAATTGGCTATATTCGAGCCAGCCGCGGCGGCCACATGCCCGAAATCATATTTAAACATTAATGGCATAAAATTATCCTTCCAATAAAGCCAAATTGATGGACATTAAAACGATTTTCTTGTGTTTTATTTCAATTCGAAGTTCTATACCTCAATAAAAAACACCCTATATATTTGGAAGTGACGGGAGAGCCAAAGTATGGAGAAAAGCGAATACGGCAATGAATCCGAAGAATTTACTTGCATGGTGGTGGCAACGTAATGGTTTGGGGTGCCGTCGCGGCGTCTGGAGTTGGAAATCTGGCGTTTATTGAGGATAACATGGATCGCTATCAATATAAATCCATATGGGAACAAAATCTGAAGGCATCGGTCGATAATTTAAACCTCGGTGAGTGCTGGATTTTCCAACACGATAACGATCCGAAGCACACAGCCCAATTTGTTAAAGATTGGCTGATTTACCATGCTCCAAGACAACTTTATTCGCCGCCACAAAGCCCCGACCTGAATATTATTGAACATGTGTGGGAGATTCTGCAACGCAGAATCCGAAAACATCACATAACTAGCGCCCAAACGCTAAAAAACACGCTGGAAGAGGAATGGCGACAAATAGCAACTGCGGAATTGGAAAACTTAGCTGCATCAATGCCCAGACGTTGTAGATGCTCATGGTGGACCAACAAAATATTAAATTATATAATAGTATCATTTTGTCACGTTATATTGCATTTTTTATGTCTCATCTCAAACCGTATGTAGACTTTTGTCAAGGTTTTTTTCTGCGTATTCTGTTAATATCTTTTGTGTTTATATTGAAGTAATGCATTTTGTTATTGTTATATATGAATAAAACACGATTTCAAACAAAACCGCATCATTACTTTTTTCAAATATGTTTTGGAACTCGCTAAATCGCTAAAATGTGGGTCGTATGTTGACTTTTGTCGGCCAATTTTTGTGTACCAATTTTCAGCCTTCTAGCTCAGCCAAAACACTTTTGCCACGCCCACTCCGCCCAGCAAATGAAAATCCAAATTTCGGCATCATATTTATCATTCTCGTGGTCAGTAATATATACGTTCCAATTTTCAGTCTTCTAGCTCAAAAAAACACTATTGCCACCCCCACTCCGCCCACAAAATGAAAATCCAAATTTCGACATCATATTTATCATACTCGTGGTCAGTAATATATAAATATGTACCAATATTCAGCCTTCTAGCTCTCAAAAACACTATTGCCACGCCCCCTCCGCCCACAGGGCAAATTTTTAAAAATTCTATAGCCTATAGTTCCTTCCAGACCTGCATCTATCTTTATAATATTAATAGGGATTAATAGGGATTCAAACATCACTCTATTGTTTTTGGACAGTGGTGGACTGGATCGCAAATTATATGTGAAATTTGAAATGTAAATTGCCTCATCTTGTTTTTGAAAATCATATGACTTTCGGGGTCTTAGTATCTGCGCACCAGTGCCAAAAACACTTTGTTGGCATCACTACTCAATGTTTATGTGTGTGTGTGTTGTTAATGTATCTGAAGTATGTATGGATGTACATGAAAGCCGAAATCTCAACTCTAGGGCAATGGGATGATGACTCATACTCAATTTAGCGGTGTCTTGTTTGTCATGGTGGTGTTGTTGCATTGCTGTGTTCTGTGTCAGATAGCATCCACCCCACCCAAACAACTCTACAACACCATCAGCATAGGACGTCATCGCAGCCAGAGCGAGAGAGAGATAGAGACAGTATTTCCCCAAACAACAACAAGAACACAATCAACATCCAAACAAACGAAATTTACGATACCGTCTCCTCGTACAAAGAAGCGGAACAATCCTTCCCAAATGAGCCTTATCGAGGGCAACATCCATCCCTCGTTGTATTGAAAAGCATTTTACATAATTGTTGTTGTTGTTGTTGGGGAAAGTTGACCCATATTCCCCGCGGACAATTCTGGAAGCAAAATTATTCGATAAAAAATATTGACCATTTTGTAGAGAAACGAACGTATATATCGATTTGTATATGCTCTTCCAACCCCATATGCCCCTCAGCCTTTGCCACAATTGCAAAAAAGTTGATGGTCGAGCAAAATGTATTATTGGGGTGTGGTCCGCGGCAGGACAGTAAATGGAAAATAGTATAAATGCATTCATAGTCCATTGTGTCAAATTAATCAACCAGCTCTCCTACGCGTGGTTGTAATATTTTTCAATAGAATGTAATCGACTGGATGGACCTTGAAATATCGATATAAGGATATCCCACAAGATGCGATTTTGATAGAAAACAGGGTTTTGTTAAAACAAACTTTTATTTTTAGGCGTTTTTCTTTGAATGCAACACATTCTAATACAGTCTAAATATAAAAATATTAAAATTGTCCATCAATCAATTGTAATCACCTAGCATATATTTTGCATTTGGGAAGGTTATTATTATCAAATGAAAGGCCTCAATCTATACTCTCGTAACACATTCCCAAATATTTTTATATATGTACATAAGGGGATAAAAATAGTACCAACCATATGACCGCAGCTAGAGTCATGAAATTCGGAGTATACATTCCCCCCTGACAGCGTAGACACAAAAAATAAAAGGTTTTTCCAAATTCGTACTTTCAAGGGATTCAATGGGTACAGAGGGATAAAAATAGTACCAACTAAACGACTGCAGCTAGAATGATAAAATTCGGTGTGTACATCCCTCTAATTGCGTAGACACGTAAAATAAAGAGATTTTAGAATGTCGTACTCTTAAGGGGGTAAGGTAGGAAAAAAGGGATAAAAATGGTACCAACCAAAAGGCCGCAGCAAGAATCATGGAATTCGTTGAATACATGGTATTTTAACTTTTTGGAAATATAAATATAAGAATATTTACTTTTTGAATTGACTTTCAATATGTAAAAAAATATGGTAGCCTGGTTTGAAATAATAAAAATCCATATCCCTATTATCCCTATCCCTATTAATATTATAAAACCTTAGTGCAAGTCTGTCTGTCTGTTTGTTTGTTCCGCAATCACGTGTAAACGGCCGAACCGATGTTGTTGAAATTTTCAGTACAGATAAATGCAGGTCTGGAAGGAACTATAGGCTATAGAATTTTTAAAAATTTGCCCTGTGGGCGGAGGGGGCGTGGCAATAGTGTTTTCGAGAGCTAGAAGGCTGAAAATTGGTACATATACATAATATGATGCCGAAGTTTGGATTTTCATTTTGTGGGCGGAGTGGGCGTGGCAAAAGTGTTCTTTGAGCTAAAAGGCTGAAAATTGGAATGTATATATTACTGACCACGAGAATGATAAATATGATGGCGAAATTTGGATTTTCTTTTCGTGGGGCATGGCAAAAGTGTTTTTGAGAGGTAGTTGGCTGAAAATTGGTACATATAAATCACTGACCACGAGAAAGATAAATATGATGCTGGATTTTGAATTTTCGTTTGGTGGGCAGTGGGGCGTGGCAAAAGTGTTTTTGAGAGGTAGTAGGCTGAAAATTGGTACATATAAATTACTGACCACGAGAAAGATAAATATGATGCTGGATTTTGAATTTTCGTTTGGTGGGCAGTGGGCGTGGCAAAAGCGTTTGTTTAGCTAGAAGGCTAAAAATTGGTACATATACATTACTGACCACGAGAAAGATAAATATGATGCTGGATTTTGAATTTTCGTTTGGTGGGCAGTGGGCGTGGCAAAAGCGTTTGTTTAGCTAGAAGGCTAAAAATTGGTACATATACATTACTGACCACGCGAATGATAAATATGATGCCGAAATTTGGACTTTCGTTTTGTGGGCGGAGTGGGCGTGGCAATAGTGTTTTTGAGAGCTAGAAAGCTGAAAATCGCTACATATATATTAATGATAACGAGAAAAATCAATTTGATGTCGAAATTTGGATTTTCGTTTTGTGGGATGAGTGGGCGTGTTTTTTTAAGCTAGAAGGCTAAAAATTGGAACGTATATATTACTGGCAACGAGAAAGATAAATATGATGTCGGATTTTGAATTTTCGTTTCGTGAGCGGTGGGTGAGTGGCAAAAGTATTGGAACGTATATATATTTGTGACCACGATAATATCAATATGAAACCTGATTTTAATTTTACCATTTGTTTTTTGCCTGGCGAAGCGGGCGGGGTCCGGCTGGTATTATATATATTTATAAAATTATTTTTTCAATATTTGTATAGCCAAACCAAAACAAAGGTTTGGCTATATTAAAAAATCTATATTTTCCTGTAATATTACTGCACTTCTACGAAAACCGACAACCTGTGTGGAATGCAATCCATGGTGGAGGCTATATAAAGTTCGGCCCGGCCGAACTTAACGCCTTTTTTACTTGTTTTACATTAAATAAATAAATTGCAAATGCAAAATATTTTATTTCAAAATGGGATGGCAAGGAGAGGACCTGCACACTAAATTTGTAGAATGTAACTAATACTATCAAAACCAAAGTAAAATCGCTTAAAGGGTTAATCGAATAAAATTTAATCGGTTGATTACGGCAAACCACGCCCATAATACACGCTTGTAAATGTCTTCACACTGGCAACTAAATCGAGTTTAAGTCGATTTCGAAAATCAATTTTTTATTGGAATTTGATATTTGACATAGCTGCATAGTAACAACAGTTGGCATAATTGAAAATTATGCAATTTCTTTTGTTTTTTATTAATTCTCCATTATAATCATTATGCCATTTCTTTCTCTCAATTGCGAAATCCATTAAATCGCCTTGTTTTTCTGTATACCACCATAAATTTTACCCTTTTGCAATATATTTCAAAGTCATTCTATGTCAAACCAAAATTTTTTCGTTTGCAGACTACGTAAATAAATTTCCCGAGAAAATTAAAATAAAACACATGGACAAACAGTATTTGTTTCGCACAGAAAATATTTAAATAATCAATATGAGACGTGGAACCAAAAAAAAAGGACGCCCATAAGTCAACAAAAACGAACATATGCAACAATTATTATGGCATTTTGTTTTTGGCAGATAGTCAAAAAGTTCAGTTCAATTTTTTTTTGGCTAGAAAAATACACACAATTCGTTAGAAAATCCCATTAGTAACCGACAATGGAGATACATAAATGGGTATGGTGGGGTATTCGGGACATTTCAAGTGTCATATTGCAGATATTTGGATCATAAATAAAAAAATAAAAGACAAACAACCCAAATGAATTGAAAGGAATAGAGCATAATTGTGATAGTTGAATTCTGCGACAGTTGTGGGCATGAAAGTAGCAGTTGTTGCAAATACATTACCGAACCAGATCAGAATAGTCCAATGGAGAGATGGGTGGGCATTAGAGCGTACCAGGTTACAAGTAAAAAAAAAAAGTTCGCCGTACACCTTCGAATATGAAGTATTATTGAAAGGTAGTTTCAAAAAAAATTTTTTATTTTTTTATGTCGAACGTAGGGGTCGCGCTTTTACATTTTTCTATATAACTTCTGCATTTATAAACGGATTTTAAAGTGTGATACATCGATGTTTTTGTCTCGACGAGGCCAATTTTTTTTGTCTTTGAAGTCATTGAGCTCAAGCATGATTCATGATTTTATGCGAGCTTTAATTTTCTGATATTAGAGTGGTACATTAGGGTAGTAGCAACTGAGATATGATGGGTAAGTACCAGAAGGGGGTGCTTGAGCTCAATGACTTCAAAGACAAAAAATCTGCCTCGTCGAGACAAAAACATCGATGTATCACACTTTAAAATCCGTTTATAAATGTAGAAGTTATATAGAAAAATGTAAAAGCGCGACCCCTACGTTCGGCATAAAAAAATTAAAAAAAATTTTTTTGAAACTACCTTTCAATAATACTTCATATTCGAAGGTGTACGGCGAACTTTTTTTTGAGGTACGCCCTAGTGGGCATAACAGGTGGACAGACATGCTTGTCGTTATCCCCGAAACAGAGTTTTTGGTCAGAGACCACCCAAACGCGAATTATGTTTTTAGAATCGAACTTTGGAATTGAATTCAGTAAGAAAAGCAACTGACAAAAAACTTGTTTAAATACTCGATGTTTCGATTCCTCAAGACAATGAGCCAGTCTACATCCGTCCATTGCTTGTAATAGGAATTAATTCACAAAACTCCCAAAATTTCTCGATGGTAAAAGAATTGCCGACCATGAAGAGGTGCCTAGTTCACCTATTTGGAGATGCTTGGCGGTTTTTGGAAAGTATTTTGAAGCTATTGAATATTGTGGGAAAATATTTTATCGATTTAAAAAGCATTTCATTCAAACAGTATTTTTTGACTGTTTCAATTTTCAAAATTTCACATTTTTGAAACTTATTCCAGTTGTTTCTCCTTTTTAATAGAAATGTAAAATTCAGCAAAAAATATGCTGATAATATTGAAAAAATACGAAAGTCTAATGGGGCCGCATATTGTTACATAAAAAGCTATTTCCCCCAAATTAAAAGTGTTTCTTATACTACACCATTTTCAAGTGTAATTCAAAAGACACCATTTGAAATTCAAAAGACACCATTTGAAATTCAAAAAATATCAATTGAAATTCAAAAATTCCATTTGAAATTCAAAAAATATCAATTGAAATTCAAAAAATATCATTTGAAATTCAAAAGTCGTAATTTGCAATTCAAAAGACATCATTTGAAATTCAAAAGACATCATTTGAAATTCAAAAGACATCATTTGAAATTCAAAACTCATCATTTGAAATTCAAAAGTCGTCATATGAAATTCAAAAGACATCATTTGAAATTCAAAAATTCCGTTTGAAATTCAAAAAATATCAAATGGATTTCAAAAATTCCATTGAAATTCAAAAAATAAAAATTGAAATTCAAAAAATATCAATTGAAATTCAAAAGTCGTCATTTGTAATTCAAAATACATCATTTGAAATTCAAAAGACATCATTTGTAATTCAAAACTCGTCATTTGTAATTCAAAAGACACCATTTGAAATTCAAAACTCGTCATTTGAAATTCAAAACTCGTCATTTGTAATTCAAAATACACCATTTGAAATTCAAAAGTTTTCATTTGAAATTCAAAAATTATTCCATTTGAAATTCAACAATTATTCCATTTGAAATTCAAAAATGTAAACAAACTTACTTAAGAAAAATGTACATTAGGTGGGGTAGCATTTATTTTTTTCTGCAAATTTGGATATTCTGCAGTTTTGGAAACAGATTTAATAAAATGATAAGCTAGTTGCTTATAATTATAATGATGTAAAATGTCGGTAGTTTCATATATAGTTTATGACCTTCACCAGCTCAGGGAGCATCTGCATATAATTTATAAATACTTGCATTTTACTTAGGGTTGGATTATTTATGTGGGAGGTACAACAAATGATAACTATTTTACAGGTATAAAGTGATTGTAAAACCATTTCCAATAATAAATTGTTACTGATCAGTTTTATTTTAACCAAATCTTATGCCAATTTGTGTGAGAGGTCTTGCAATATCGCTCATATGGCAGGTGTATATAACATCTATGAAAACATTACCAATGACCAAATTTCAGAGTATTCCGATCGTCCGTATAGAAGTTATAAAATCTTTAAATTTAAATAGGTTAGAGTGATTTGGGTGATAGATACGTAGATACGTTTTCTAAACAGCAGAATATTAAAATTTACAGAAATAAATAAATGCTACCCAACCGAATGTATATTTTGCTTAAATAATTTTGTTTACCCTTTTTGAATTGCAAATGGAATAATTTTTGAATTACAAATGGAATAATTTCTGAATTTCAAATGAAAACTTGAATTTCAAATGGTGTCTTTTGAATTACTTATGACGAGTTTTGAATTGCAAATGAAGAGTTTTGAATTGCAAATGAAGAGTTTTGAATTTCAAATGATGTCCTTTGAATTACAAATGACGACTTTTGAATTTCAAATGATGTCTTTTGAATTACAAATGACGACTTTTGAATTTCAATTGAAATTTTTTGAATTGCAAATGGAATTTTTGAATTTCAACTGTTGTCCTTTGAATTTCAAGTGATGTCTTTTGAATTACAATTGAAAAAGGTGTAGATCGGGTAGTGCCTTCGTGGTGACAGTTACTTTTACTAGTTCAACTTTTTAAAAATAAGCGAAAATAATAAAGTTTTGTTTTGAATATTTTTTCTTTGTTTTAACTCTTAGTCAGGTGCGAGATCATTTGTTTTTGTTTTCTTAAAAAGAAAACAAAGTAGTCTTATACATTAATAGTTTCTGGTGTAATTAGTTAGTGCATAAGCAATGAAAAACATTTTTCTGAAAATTCTAAATTCTTGACAATTTATCAAACACGACAAATATTTATAACTATAACTATTTTCTTTTCTCTTTGCAGGGTAAGTTTAATAGAGACAATCCACAAATACATCCGTAAGTTGTTGTTGTAATAACATAATAAATTTAAATTAAATTTACTTTTATAAATTAATTAAACTACATCACATGAAAATTTATATTGAGTTAGATGTCCCAAAAAATTGTTAGAGTATGAATGCAACCTTATCGACCACGATCTCTTTTGAACTAATTAACATCTGATAACTCTCACATGTTACAAATGTAGGCTTAAAATGTGATAAAATATATTAATAATATAAACTTATAGTGTATTACCTCTGGCAGTTGATTCCAATAGTCTCTAAGGTCCATAATTCCATGATCAATTGCGTGCAACTTATTCTGAGAATAATACTGGCGACCTTATAAATTATCTGCTTTTTTGAAGCCTTACGAAAATAAAACGAAATGTTTAAAAAGCTGCTATTTTATTTCCCATCGCTGTAATACAGACGGTACTGCCAATACTGAGAAATGAGAACCTAAAATGCCAATGAGTAACGAAGAAAACGAAATTAGACCGTAGTTAGCTTATGGCTTAAATGGCGCCGATAGTTATAGTGCAATGTCAATTGGCGCCCAACGTAAATGGCCAATGCCTCCATTATCATCTAAAGTCCTTTCTGCTATTTTGAGGCCCTTAAAAATAAAAATAGTACGAAAAAGTGTTTAATATTAATGTCACATGTTGCTATTTTATTACACATTTCTGTTATTAATGTTTGGCTGTAAATATTGAAAAGTCCACATAGTGCCGAAGGCAATATCAATTGGCGCCCAACGTAAAGGTATAATCTTTCCAATAACATTTAAGGAGATATATTCAGAAAACAACAAGTAAAAAAGGCATTAAGTTCGACTGGTTGGTACCATTTTTACCGCCTTAAGGGTACGACTATCTAAAATCTTTTTATCTGACGTTTCTACCCACTTAGAATTTCATCATTCTAGCTGTAGTCGTTTAGTTAGTTTTTTATCCCTCTGTACTATTTGTATCCCTTGAATGTACGAATTTCGAATTCAATTCTTCCATTTTGACCCCAAAAAGTACGAATTTCAAAAAATCCGTGTATTTTCCGTGTCTACGCAGTCAGAGGAATGTATACTCCGAATTTCATGACTCTGGTACTATTTTTATCCCCCTTTCCCATTTTAAGCCCAAAAAGTACGAATTTCGAAAAATCCGTTTATTTTTCGTGTCTACGCAATCAGAGGAATGTATACACCGAATTTCATTATTCTAGGTGTAGCCGTTTGGTTGGTACCATTTTTATCCCTCTGTACCCATTGTATCCCTTGAAAGTACGAAATTGGAAAAAAACTTTTATTTTCCATGTCTATGTAGTCAAAGGAATGTATACTCCGAATTTCATGACTCTAGCTGCGGTCATTTGGATGGTACTATTTGTATCCCCTTTTTTTCATTTTAACCCCAAAAAGTACGAATTTTGAAAAATCCGTTTATTTTACGTGTCTATGCAATCAGAGGAATGTATACACCGAATTTGATTATTTTCGGGGGCAGCCGTTTGGTTGGTACTATTTTTATCCCTCTATTCCCATTTTACCCCTTAAAAGTACGAATTTGGAAAAATTACTTTTATATTTTGCATCTACTCTATTAGAGGAATGTACACACCGAATTTCGTGTTTCTAGCTGTTGTCGTTTAATATGTACCTTTTTTATCCCGCTTTTGCCCCATTTCACACCCTACAAATAAGAATCACTTTATGGTGCACGTGTTTGTTATCGGGGGAATGCGCATATCAAATATCAAGCAAATATAAACAGAAATATTCAAAAAACATACTTAAATGCGCTAAAATATTAGGGATTATTATGGGTATTTTTAGTCCTTGTGAGGGAAAAAATTTTCCCTTTGGGCCGATTTCGCCCCGTTTCAATCCCAACCGATCTACGACTATAAGACGCATTTATGGAAAATTTGAACGTTCTAGCTCCTTTCGTTTAGATGCTAGCCTGCTTTCAACAGACGGTCAGACGGACGGATGGACATGGCTAGATCGTCTTAGAATTTTATGACGATCAAGAATATATATACTTTATAGGGTCTCAGGTCGATATTTCAAGGTGTTAGAAACGGAATGACAAAGTTAGTATACCCCCATCCTGGAGGTGGAGGGTATAAAAAGTGTTTAATATTAATGTCACATGTTGCTATTTTATTACACATTTCTGTTATTAATGTTTGGCTGTAAATATTGAAAAGTCCCCATTGTGCCGAAGGCAATATAAATTGGCGCCCAACGTAAAGTTATAATCTTTCCAATATCATCTAAGGAGATATATTAAGAAAACAACTAGTGCTAACTTTCAAAGTACGCCTTTAAATTATAATAAAATTAAAAGTATTTAATCCAATGTTAATTTCTAAAGGTCTACGCAGGCAAAACAATCAGCTAGACCTTAATTAGTATAATATCAAATGGCACTCAACTGGGGGATTTTAATTATAATTCTGCATGAAAGTCCTAATGGCCACTTATGCCGAGAAAAATCTAAAAAAAATGAATGACTTTGGCTAATTATCCCCTCGGTGTGGCCAGCCACCTGCTGTTGCTATTTTATGGCACTCTACTGTAATTAAGCCATGCATACAAATCTTATTTCCAAAAACACAAATCGAATATAAAATATTAGTCTAAAATAAAATATATGCCATGCCATGCCATACATATCAAAGAAGATGAAGTGAAACCATAAACAAAATTTCGTTTTAAAAAAAAATGAAAAAAACCGGTCTTCCCGGTGTAGCTTTTAAAAGATAAACAAACAAACAGCAGTGGAAAAGGTGTTAGAAAATGATAACAAAATCTTAGGAGCAAACACAAACACGTGATTTCGGTTTGTTTTTTACCTGCCCCTGTAATTGTGTGACACACTCCATGGCCGTGTTTTTGTCGGCGAGATTCGAGTTTCGCCAAAGCCAAATGACTCACAAAAAGACGATTAAGCGATGATGACGAAGAAGCCGGCGACGGTGACTATAGTTCCGAGTAACCACCATTATTATTTTGGTGTGTGAGTGTGTTTTAATTTACAATCTTAAATAAATCATTTCGTTTCTTGAGAACCTACCAACAAAACAAAATAAAATTGATAAAGAAATGGCATCGAAGTCATCGTCGTCGTCTTTGAGTGAAATAATGAGTGATACTTAACACAAAACCATAAAATGATTTTATTTTATTGTCTCGATTGGTATACTTTGTTTACAAAATATATTTTTTAAATTCTGATAAGCAAGGCGGAAAAACTTGACCGATATCTGTCAATAACCTGTGACTCTTCCTTAAGTCTGATTTTTTTTTAATTATAATGAAATAAGGAAACGTTGCAGTGATATTGAAATTTTATTCTCAATGATTATATATTAGTACTATACCATTTTCAATTGAAATTGTGAAAATACAACATCATATTGAGAAAATGCAAATTGAAATTGAGAAATGTAAATTGATATTGAGAAAATAAAAATTTATATTCAGGAATCTCAATTGAAATTGAGAATATACAATTTGATATTGCGCAATAAGCAATAGAGAATGAGAAATTACAAATGAATTTAAATTTTCATCTCTGAATTTCAATTTCCATTTTCTCGATTTCGATTTTCATTTCTGAATTTCGATTTGTATTTTCTCAATTTCATTTCATTTTCAATTTCATTTTGTATTTTCTCAACTTCATCAGAAAATGGTGTAGTTTTACAGCCATTTGTGTTGTTTTTAAGCTTAACGAATATGTGTTTTCATTTTAATTTTTGTTATTGTTTTGCATTTAATATATTGAGATCAAGAGACAAATGTGTGAGTCATAATGATGACGCCGGTGACGGTGACTAGTTCCGAGTAACCACCTTTATTATTGTTGTGTGAATGTTTTCATTTACAATTATTTCTTATGAACCTACCGAATGACAACAAGAAAAACAAAACAAAACAAAAAAAATGATAAAAAATTATATCGCCGCAGTCGCCTTTGAGTGAAATAATGAAACCCGTAAAATAGTTTCAAAACATATTATCAGTTCTGTTACCATTTTATTCGGCACACATGTATGAATGTATAATTTCAAACCACTTGTTGATATTTACATTCATACAACCTGTTAATATTCATTATGCCACATGTTGATATTTACTCTACTTGTTCAATATTGTAAGCTACTTGATTATTATACCCTCCACCTCCAGGATGGGGGTATACTAACTTTGTCATTCCGTTTGTAACACCTTGAAATATCGACGTGAGACCCTATAAAGTATATATATATATATATATATATATATATATATACAAATACAAATACCCATAATAATCCCTAATATTTTAGCATGCTTTGAATATGTATGTTTATATTTGCTTGATATTTGGTAATGCGCATTGCCTTATAGCAAAAACGTGCACCATAAAGTGATTCTTATTTGTAGGGGGTGAAATGGGGCAAAAAAGGGATAAAAATGGTACCTTTCAAACGACAACAGCTAGAAACACGAAATTCGGTGTGTACATTCCTCTAATTAAAAATATATATATTATATAAAAGTATTTTTTCCAAATTCGTACTTTTAAGGGGTAAAATGGGAATAGAGGGATAGAAATGGTACCAACCTAACGGCTGTACCTAGAATAATGAAATTCGGTGTAGACATTCCTCTGATTGCATAGACAAGTAAAATACACGGATTTTTCAAAATTCGTACTTTTGGGGGTTAAAATGAAAAATGGGATAAAAATAGTACCAATCAAATGACCGCAGCTAGAGTCATGAAATTCGGAGTATACATTCCTCTACATTCCTGTGCAGACACGGAAAATAAACAGATTTTTCGAAAATCTTACTTGTTGGGGTTAAACTAAAAAAGGGGATAAAAATAGTACCAACCAAATGACCGCAGCTAGAGTCTTGAAATTCGGAATATACATTCCTTTGACTACGTAGACATGAAAAATAAAAGGTTTTTTTTCCAAATTCGTACTTTCAAGGGATACCATGGGTACGGAGGGATAAAAATGGTACCAACCAAACGGCTACACCTAGAATAATGAAATTCGGTGTATACATTCCTCTGATTGCGTAGACACTTAAAATAAACAGATTTTTTGAAATTCGTACTTTTTGGGGTTAAAATGAAAAAAGGGGATACAGATAGTACCAATCACATGACCGCAGCTAGATTCATGCAATTCGGAGTATACATTCCTCTGACTGCGTAGACACGTAAAATAGACGAATTTTTCCAAATTCGTACTTTCAAGGGATACAATAGTACAGAGGGATAAAAATAGTACCAACTAAACGACTACAGCTGGAATGATGAAATTCTAATTGCGTAGAAACGTCAAGGGGGTAAAAATTGTAGCAACCAAATGGGCGCAGCTGGAATCATGGAATTCGGTGTATACATTCCTCTGACTGCATAGACACGCAAAATAAAAAGTTTTTTTCCAAATTCGTACTTTTTCTTTTACGGCAAAAATTGGTTGAATCATGAAGATAGGTTATTTTGCATTATGTACGTCTGATAATGGATTTTCAAAATTTGTACTTTTGGAATTCAAATAGAATGGAAATACAACCAACTGTAGCATCCACTATATACCAATATTTATGGCCTTGAAAATATTTTTGAAAATATAAATATAAGAATATTTATTTTTTAAATTTACGTATAAGGCAAGACTTTATAAGCGTTGTTTGAAATAATAAATATTTTATATTTATTTATAAAATTATTTTTTTTTGTTCAATATTTGTATTTGTTGTGGTTTGGCTATATTAAAAAATTTATATTTTCCTGTAATATTACTGCACTTCTACGAAAACCGACAACCTCTGTGGAATGCAATCCATGGTGGAGGGTATATAAAGTTCGGCCCGGCCGAACTTAATGCCGTTTTTACTTGTTATATTTAAATCGTTGATATTTTTACCTAATAACGTTGCCCACATTTGAACAGTAGCTTTTTGTATTTTCTGTTTTGTTTTTTATTTTCCCAAGTAAAATCCAATGTCTGACACATAGAAAGCGAATGTTTGCAGTTTCCGATAACAAATTTCCATTTTTTTATTATTTAATTTCCGATTCAATCCTTGCATAGTTTTCATCTAAAGTAGCCAGCACCGGGGAGTCAATCGACCAGTACACACGATTCCATTCTCAACACAACAACAAAAAATCAATTCGTGTTTTTATCTTGTTTATGTATTTAGAAAGAAACATGATTACATCCGAATCGGTTTAGTTTATATTTGACTTTTTTGTTTATTGCAAAATTTGGCGGTAAAAAATGATTGTTATTGTAAATTCATGAAGTCATTGTAATGTGAGTTTGGTGCACATGCATGACGGGCACACGGACGGATGGATGGATGGCTGACTGGATGGGCGGACGGACGGACGGACGAAACTTTGCTTTTTCGTGTCATTTGTAAACTTTAAATGGATTTGTTAAATGGTTATTGCATGGACGCGTTGATTTTCAAACAGCCATGCTAATTTAATAATTTTGCACTGAATATACAATAACAACAATAAAAAATCATGACAAACAAGTCAACAGAAACAGGCAAACAACTATTGTGTTGCTTCATATCTTGTACATACATACATACGTACTCGTACAAGTTTGAATATCCGAGTTTTAATTTCAATTTTCTGTTCGCTAACTTAATTATTAAGGTCAGCCAACCGGCAGCAGCAGAAGCTATCGAATAAACAAAATATAGGGTCCGCCATCTAACGTTTTTTTTTTTCAACTATTCAACCGTTGGACTATTATTTGTGGGGTGCCCGAGGCAGCCATTTGAATGAAATTATTTTCCATTATTATTCGGAAGGATTGTACTTTCAAATAAAAAAAGAAATTTGAGAAAATATTCAGTAGTTTTTTTTATAGCATTATCAAAAAAAAAAGTTATTTGGCGGACCCTATATATTTTGAAATGTGCTCCCTCTCGAGTGGAATACTTTCAACAGCCATGTTGGGCTTGTCTATCGATCGGTTCAGCCATCGGTCATTGACTTTCTGGCCCAGTCATTGTGAAATGAATTTATGCGAATTCTTTTGATCTTTGACTCGCTATATTTCAAGTCGTGTAAATTTATTTATTACAAAGACGGCATTTTCCTTGGAATGTTAGAACTTTTGTGTGGGAAACTACTATAGACCACAAACAATTTTTGAAGGAAACGGAAATAAATATATTAGAAAGAAAATTCCACAAATATTTGTTGAGTCTAAACATATGTATCTACACCTTTTTCAATTGTAATTCAAAAGACATCACTTGAAATTTGAAAGACACCAGTTGAAATTCAAAAATTCCATTTGAAATTCAAAAAATATCTCTTGAAATTCAAAAATTCCACTTGAAATTCAAAAATGTCAATCGAAATTCAAAAATAGTCATTTGTAATTCAAAAGACAACATTTGAAATTCAAAAGTCGTCATTTGTAATTCAAAAGGCATGTTTTGAATTTCAAAAGACATCATTTGAAATTCAAAACTATTCATTTGTAATTCAAAACTCGTCATTTGTAATTCAAAAGACATCATTTGTAATTCAAAACTCGTCATTTGCAATTCAAAACTCGTCATAAGTAATTCAAAAGACACCATTTGAAATTCAAAAGTTTTCATTTGAAATGCAAAAATTATTCCATTTGTAATTCAAAAATTATTCCATTTGTAATTCAAAAATTATTCCATTTGCAATTCAAAAAGGGTAAACAAAATTATTTAAGCAAAATATACATTAGGTTATTATTAAATTAAATTTATTATTTATATTTATTTATTATTAAATTGTTCATCAGTCTTATAAAAGATTTTAAATATATATGTACACATTCTGCTGTTTAGAAAACAGATTTACCCCCATTTAGATTGATAGATTAGAAAGTCTGTGGAGTGAGGATATAAAAATAAGAACATTACCCATTGAGAAATTTGTTTCATAGATTTTATGTACACCTGCCATATGAGCGATATTGCAAGACCTCTCACACAAATTGGCATAAGCTTTGGTTAAAATAAAACTGATCAGTAACAATTTAATATTGGAAATGGTTTTACAATCACTTTATACATGTAAAATAGTTATGATTTGTTGTACCTCCCACACAAATAAACCGACCCTAAGTAAAATGCAAGTCCTTCTAAATTATATGCAGATGCTCTCTGAGCTATTGAAGGTTATAAACTATATATGAAATTACCGACATTTTACATCATTATAATTATTAGTTGCTTATCATTTTATTAGATCTGTTTTCAAAACTGCAAAATATCCAAATTTGCAGAAAAAAATGCTACCCCACCTAATGTATATTTTTCTTAAATAAGTTTGTTTACATTTTTGAATTTCAAATGAAAGCTTTTGAATTTCAAATGAAAACTTTTGAATTACAGATGACGAGTTTTGAATTTCAAATGACGAGTTTTGAATTTCAAATGACGAGTTTTGAATTTCAAACGATGAGTTTTGAATTTCAATTGATATTTTTTGAATTTCAATTGATATTTTTTGAATTTCAATTGATATTTTTTGAATTTCAATTGATGTTTTTTAAATTTCAATTGATATTTTTTGAATTTCAATTGATATTTTTTGAATTTCAATTGATATTTTTTGAATTTCAAATGGAATTTTTGAATTTCAAATGGTGTCTTTTGAATTATACTTGAAAATGGTGTAGATACCGAAGATTGTCTTCCGACAAAAAAATCGTACAGTAGTAATTATATAGGTTACTTTTAGAAACGAAAAAATATATGTTACAAAAATATTTTGCGCAAAATAAAAATAATTCATTTGTAAATATTGACATTTATTCAAAACTACATAACGCTCCCGTGATATCGGCCACGTAAATATTCAAAATACAAAATTATTGGCAAATGGGAAATTAGGAAAATTAAAAAAAAAATAATAAAAATTAGACGGAATACAGAATTTTCCTAAAACGTCTTTTATATGTATTTGGGCAAAAACCTGTTGCTCAAAATGCGAGTTAATACCTTTTACATACGCTGGTGTTGCCCCACAAATGCGCAATGTTGGTCTTTATCACAATTGTTTGTATTTATTGGGTTTGTTTCTATTGTATTTATTGAGTGATTATTTGAGCAAAATATTTTCTGTTTCAATATTTTTATGGCTAAATAATTTCAATCTTGTACCAAAGCTGATTTTCAAATGCAATGTAAAGCGTCCCAAATACTGTGGAAGTTTTGGCATTTTCTGTGCCAATATTTTGTACGTCAAAACACAGATTTGAAATACAAATTTGTACAAAAAAGGGAGTGCAAATTGTGGCATAATACATGTTTCCTAGACGTAGTCTAGAGGAGACAATATATTAAAGCACAACAATTTAGTTTTTTCAATATTTTATTCCAGCAGTGTTGCTGTTTCGTACGAAACACACAAACTACTTTGACAAGCATAAAACAAACATTAACGCCATCTGCATGTGGATGTCACAGTATGTCATACGTGCATCATCAGCATGCCAGCATCAGCTGATGTCGATCATATGGTGGATCGTCAACACATGTAAAGTATCAAAATTTTGTGCAGAGCGAAGATTTGGACAAATATGTATATTAGGCTAGGTTGCGGGCCATACAAATGGAAAAACAATTTCCTGTCACCCCACGAAAATAAAGTTTGGATCTGTGAAATATTTCGACAAGCCATCTGTGAGTTAAACGCCGTGTAATTTTTTTACGTTACATTTTTGTCCAAATTTTTTTTTCTGAATTAATAGACCTCCGGAAGCACTTTAAATATAAATTTTTGATTCTTGCCTTAGAGTTACTTATTGGTCGATTTATTGGACGATTATAGCAATTTCCTTGTTCGTTTTTTCATAGTGACAACAGAAAACTTATTTTATTAAAATTTTATTTTATAAAAAATAAATAGCTGCAGTCAATACCTTTCGAATGATGCCTAAATCATGAACATCGGAATGAAATTGACACTGCAGGGCTCATTTTTGTAAAAAGAGTTTGACCATTTTCGCTCGGAAAACCATCGCCTGCATAAAATTTTAAATTTTTCACAAAAATGGATTCAGTGACGTCATTTTTCGTTCGATATTCAACATTTGGACATCATTCGAAATGTATAGATTCATCCTATTTATTTTTCATTACACTTCTTGCAAAATGCTTCCAAGAAATATGAGTTTTTAGCTGTCGTCTTAAAAACGCACAAAAAATCAATATAAACGTCCAATAATTCTACCAATAAGCCATTCTAAGACAAGAATAAAAATTTATATGTAAAGTGCTGCCGAAGGTCTATTAATTCAGAAAAAAATTTGGACAAAAATACAACATAAAAAAAAACGGGAAAACTTGATTTTTAGAGGTGTTTTCAGGAGCTTGATGGCTTGACCCAGTGACGAAATATTTTGTAGATCACCATTAAACAATCCAATCTTCATTTCTGAGCGGTTGACCGCTACAATTTATTTTCGTGACTCATCCTAATGTATACGTTGTGTCTAAACTCCATATTATACATTCGACATACAAATGTATATTCCTTTAGACAATAAGTATGCATGTGCAAAACGACTTCTGTACAAATATAGGACTTTTTAGACACACAAATCATTTATGCAATACCGCTTTCAAAATATTTTGCATATGTAGGGCAACAGCAGAGTATGTAAAACGTATAAGGGTCATTTTAAACACACAAAATATTTGGGCGAAATGCCACTTTGTACAAAATGCCATTTTGCACAAAATTTTGCATCTACGCGGCAACACCAGCCTATGTACAACGTATTATTTCACATTTTGCGCAATACGTTTTTGCCCAATTATTTGGTGTGTAAAAATAATTTTATCCCAAATTCTGCGTAACACGTTTTTGCCCAACTATGTGGTATATCTAAACCTCCTATAAAACGTTGAACACTTTCAGGAATTTTCATATAAATACCTTTTAGCCACACAAAATATTTGCCCAAAAACGTATTACACAAAAACCGATATAATACGTCTTGCGCAAATATTCTGTGTGTATTTTACATATTCGGGAATGTCCTTAAGGAGGTTCGAGGTAATGCAATTTACATACCCTTTTTACATTGCCATCCAAAGAGCAAAAGACAGCGCAAAATGTATATTCGAGCAACTATTTTGTGTGTCCTCTAGCCACACGACAAATATCGGAATTTTGTGCAAATGACTTGCGATTTCAGTGTGGGTAACCACAAAATGGTTTTATTCAAATATTGTGTATACTTAAAAAGACTGCAGCAAACATAACTATTAATAGTCACTTTTTTGATAAAATAAATATTTGGCCAGAAGCGTATTATTCTGCTTAGCTTTAGTTTTGTGGTGTTTTGCGCAAATATTGTCGTAGCATTTCATAGTTTGATCATTTCGCTGAAAACAAAACCAAATTTAGGAAAATAATTCCCGCGGTTTGAGCGGGAATTACTATATATTTCTTTCTTAGTGATCTTGGCTAAAGCATAGTGTGTTTAGGTAGGGGAATGCCCTTCGAACTCTTTGGCTGTTGTAAGGTTGTATAACAAAATCATACGTTGTGGAGTTGTCGTCCTTTTTAAAAATTATTATTTTTAATTTTAAAATGATTTTAATATGGAAATTATTTTAGCTGTCACTGAACACGTATTTTAATTTTTTTTTTGAATTTCCTGGAAAATTTTCATTGTTCCTTGGTTCTGTCATAGTGGGATTGGATTTTTTTCACTTCACAAAATAATGACGTTGATGCATTGTTTCCGGTGAATGAATTTAAACAATTCATTTGTTTGTCAGTCATTTCTCTGACTCATTTGCTCTATATCATATATATACTTCTCAGTGGAAATTCATGAAATTGAAAGATGTCAAACAAATAAAAAGAATCATCAAATTCCGATGAAAACGTGTTCGTTCGCACACTTAAGTTAAAAATTACAAACTGATGTGATGACTTTTTTTTTGCTATTATTATTTTATATACTCTATGGAGACTTTATTTCGACCGCAGAAAAATTTAATTATAACAGTTGATGAGGGCCAGACATAAAAAAATTACATTGCATTCCATCAAAGCCACATTGAAAATGTGACAGTCACTGAGATCGTGTTTAACTTAATTGAACAGATTTGGAACAATACCATCCTTGAAGGCTGTTAATGATCAAAATTGTATATTATCGAAGTGTAAATACACATACAAAAAATTTGCACAAAACAATTTTGTGAAAGCTTAAAATAATAAAACTTAGTTTGCATTGATGAACATTGTTTTTCTGAACATTATTACAAAAGCATATTATGTAGCATATAAATATTCTATTTGAACCAGCAATTTAAATTATTATGTAGCTAGCGAAGACACCAACCAATTGTAATAGATTAAGCCAGCTTTTTTTTGGGGGTAATATTAGGAAAATTGCATTTTATCGAAAACTAAAGGGGTAGGAAAGCCTAAATTTTTAGTAAAAGCGTTTATAGCATTCGAAATGTTCTCCCTATGACTACCTTGGGTGTTCTATATATGACTGCCACCATTCCCATCTTCTACAAGATTCATCTATATATATAAAAGAGTTGCGTTACTGACTGACTGACTGACTTATCATTGACCAGCCCCCAGACCAAACGGCTGATGCCAGGGTCATGAAATTTTCAGCGTAGTTCCGAAATATGACGTAGACGTCGACTAAGAAGGGTTTTACGAAATTCGTACTTTTAGGGGGTAAAATGGGACAAAAAGGGATAAACATCGAACCTTCGCCCTGACTAAACGGCAGTAGCTAGAAACATGAAATTCGATGTGTTCCTTGCAATGACCATGCAGACGAGCTACAAAAAGGGATTTTTCGAAATTTGTACTTTTAAGGGAGGAAAGAGACAAAAAGGGATAAAAATAGTACCAATTTAAGAATTGCAGCTAGAATCGTGAAAATCGGTATTTACATTTCTCTGACAACGTAGACTTGCAATATGAATTGATTTTACAAAATCTGTACTTATAAGGGGTGAGCGGGACAAAAAGGGATAAAAATGGTACCAACCAAAGTATTGTAGCTAGAATCCTGAAATTTGGTATGTAAATTCCTCTGACCATGTAGAAGCGCGTTAAAATTGGATTTTTCAAATTTTGTACTTTTAAGGGTTGCGGGGGACAAAAAGGAATGAAAATGGTACTAATTTAAGTATTGCACCTATAGTCACGAAATTTGGTGTGTAAATTCCTCTCGCCACATAGAAGCGGAATATAAATGCATTTTGTACCTTAAATGGTTGCGCGGCACAAAAAGGGATAAAATGGTACCAACTGAAGTATTGCAGCTGGAATCTTGAAATTTGATATGTAAGTTCTTCTGACCATGTAGAAGCGCAGTAAAATTGAATTTTTCGAAATTTGCACTTATAAGAGGTGAACGGGACAAAAGGGATAAAAATAGTACCAACTAAAATATTGCTGCTATAGTCGTGAAGTTTGGTGCGGAAATTCCTCTGACAACGTAGACTTGGATTTTTCGAAATTTGTACTTTTAAGGGGAGAACGGGACCAAAAAGGATAAAATGGTACCAACATTAGGATTACAGCTAAAATCGTGAAATTTAGTTCCTCTGACCATGTAGAAGGGCCATCAAAATGTATTATTTTTCGAATAAAAGGCTCTGCGGTTGTAATTTTTTGTTAAAAGCTGGATAAAAAATGATCAAAAATATATATACGAAGGGAGTTCAGCTAAAACAGTGCACATCAACAAGCACATTCCTTTGACTGTATATGAGTGCTATGTTTCCAATTTACTATTTTGGAAAAGAAAATCAAATAAATACTATCCTAAAAGAGAGACGGATAATAACAAATACCTGGCTTTTTCGCGTGCGAAGCAGCAGGTACTGCTTCAATTCCTCCTTCAATTTTAATAATATAATCACTTCATCATTTTATTTTTACGCCTTAATTTTAAGTATTTTCGGAATTTTCTCAATATAAAATATAATTAATATTAGTATAAATAGTATTCTGTATATTTCCCATTGTAACATGGAAATTTAAAATGAATTTTCCGATGAAATTTGTCAGTTGCAAATCAAAGTTTTCAATTTCAAATGAAAGTTTTGGGAATTTTCTAAATTTTTTTAGTGATTTTTTGGAATTTCTAGTGAAAACTTTAAATTTTAAGAATGAATTTGCCAATTTCAAATGTATAGTGTCTGAATTTGATTGACATTTTCTCGATTTCGAATGAATTTTGTACAAATTTGGATTGAAGTTTTGATAATTTTCTCAATTTCTTATGAATTGCCAAACGGATTTCCAGAATTCCAGAAACTGTAGTCTGAATTTCAGTTGGAATTTTCCGAATTTCAAATGGAAATTGTGTTAAATTGAAATTTTATCAATTTCAGTAGGAAAATATAAATTTAGGAACTGTTGCTGTAACTTATTTTTGTTCGTCTGAGGCGAACGATCAAAAATCACTCAATTATTACATGAATTCTATAAAACGTAGATAAGAAATATTTTAGCAACGTAATAATAATTCTCCTAATAATTGAGTGACTTTGTATCGTTCGCCTCAGACGAACGAAAATAAGTTACAGCAACAGGACCTTATATTACAATTTCATCAATTTCATTTAGAAAATTCTCGACCTGAATTAGAATTGGCCAGAGGTTTGAACAAAAAGGTATCTCTTTAAATTCATTTTACCAAACTTCTATAATTTCCCAGCTGTCCTTAACCTACGATGATGGTCCATGCACCCGTCCATAATATTCCTTCCTTATGTTGCATTTTCAGTCTTCCCCATTTAAATTCTCATTCTCAACATATTTTCTATATATTTTTTTTTTTTCAAATGACCATTCATGATTAAAGAAAAACCGATTATAATTACATCGACGACAACAACAACAAAAGAACATAAAGAAAGTGAATTTCTTTTGATGGGGATTTTCTTTTTCGTTTTCTTTTACTTAAGCTTTCTTCAGGGTTGTTGCACTTGGTTTCTATTTGAAAATGTATGCGAACCCATCGAAAACCCCAGCATTTATTATCGGCTATATACATACACATGCACGGGGACATTAGAGTGTCTCAGTAACGAAAGTTGTTGCCGATAATAATTGTTAAAGGCTAACGAAATATTAATAAATAAAATAAAAAATAAATCAAAGCAAAAGATATCATAACATTAATAAAGAAGAAATAAAATTTAGAAAATTAGATTAAAAAACTAATGTTTTACCCTCCACCTCCAGGAGGAGGAAGTTGGTATACCCACTTTGTCATTCCGTTTGTAACACCTTGATATATCGACCTGTATATATATTCTTGATCGTGATAAAATTCTAAGACGATCAAGCCATGTCCGTCCGTCCGTCTGTTGAAAGCACGCTAGCATCTAAACGAAAGGAGCTAGGACGTCCAAATTTTCCATAAATGCGTCTTATAGACGTAGATCGGTTGGGATTGAAATGGGGCGAAATCGGCCCAAAGGGAAACATTTTTCCCTCACAAGGACTAAAAATACCCATAATAATACCTAATATTTTAGCGTATTTAAGCATGTTTTTTGAATATGTCTGTTTATATTTGCTTGATATTTGTTGCGCGCATACCCCTTATAGCAAAAACGGGCACCATAAAGTGATTATTATTTGTAGGGGGTAAAATGGGGCAAAAAAGGGATAAAAGTGGTACATATTAAACGACAACAGTTAGAAAAACGAAATTAGGAGTGTACATTCCTCTGACTGAGTAGAGACATAATAAAGAGTGATTTTTTTGAGGTTAGGATTTTCATGCATTAGTATTTGACAGATCACGTGGGATTTCAGACATGGTGTCAAAGAGAAAGATGCTCAGTATGCTTTGACATTTCATCATGAATCGTCTTACAAACGAACAACGCTTGCAAATTATTGAATTTTATTATCAAAATGCGTGCTCTGTTAAGAAAGTTCATTTCGCGCTTCCATTTTATGGTCAGTTTAATCGACCCACTGAAGCGGCTATTCGGGCTATTGTGACTAAATTTCGCACCAAATTTACATTGTTGGACATTAAACCACCAACACGCTTACGTAGAGTGCGAACTGAAGAAAATATCGCAGCTGTATCGGCCAGTGTTAATGATGACCACCAATTTTCGATTCGTCGCCGTTCGCACCAATTGGGTCTCTGTTACTCAAAAACGTGGAAATGCCAAAATTGGACTAAGCGGATGGACCACCTAAGACGCAGCCGCGGTCAACATTTAAATGAAATTATCTTCAAAAAGTAAATGTCATGGACCAATCTAACGTTTCAAATAAAGAACCGATGAGATTTTGCAAATTTTATGCGTTTTTTTTAAAAAAAAAGTTATCAAGCTCTTAAAAAATCACCCTTTATAAAAGTATTTTTTCCAAAATCGTACTTTTAAGGGGTAAAATGGGAATAGAGGGATAAAAATGGTACCAACCAAATGGCTGTACCTAGAATAATCAAATTCGCTGTATACATTCCTCCGATTGCATAGACACGTAAAATAAACGGATTTTTCAAAATTCGTGCTCTTTGGGGGTAAAATGGAAAAAAGGGATAAAAATTGTACCAAACAAATGGCGTCAGCTAGAATCATGGAATTCGGAGTATAAATTCCTCTGACTTCATAAAAACATTTAAATAAAAAGGCTTTTCCAAATTCGTACTTTCAAGGGATACAATGACAACAGAGGGATAAAAATGGTACCCACTAAACTGCTACATCTAGAATGATGAAATTCGGTGTGTTATAATTGCTCATGTAAAATAAATAGTGGGTATGCCCATTCCCCCTATAACAAAGACGTGCGCCATAAAGCGATTTTTTTTCATAGGGGGTGAGATGGGGGTAAAAAGGGATAAAAATGTTACCTTTCAAACGACGACAGCTAGAAACACGAAATTCGGTGTGTACATTCCTCTAATTACGTATATATATATATATATATATATATATATATATATATATATATATAATATAAAAGTATTTTTTCCAAATTCGTACTTTTAAGGGGTAAAATAGAAATAGAGGGATAAAAATGGTACCAACCAAAAGGCTGCACCTAGAATAATGAAGTTCGGTGTATATATTCCTCTGATTGCGTAGTCACGTAAAATAAACGGATTTTTCGAAATTCGTACTTTTTGGGGTTAAAATGGAAAAGGGGATAAAAATAGTACCAACCAAATGACCGCAGCTAGAGTCAAGAAATTCGGAGTATACATTCCTCTAACTGCGTAGACACAAAAAATAAAAAGTATTTTCCAAATTCGTACTTTGAAGGGATACAATGAGTAAAGAGGGATAAAAATAGTACCATCTAAACGGCTACAGCTAGAATGATGAAATTTGGTGTGTACATCCCTGTAATTGCGTAGACTCGTACTATAAAGAGATTTGAGAAAATCGTACTCTTAAGTGGATAAAATAGGAAAAAAAGGGGATAAAATTGGTACCAACCAAATGGCCGCAGCTAGAATCGTGGAATTCGGTGTACACATTCCTCTGACGGCATAGACATGCAAAATAAAAAGATTTTTGCAAATTCGTATTTTTTTTTACTCTGACGACAAAAAATATATACAAATAAAGGGTGATTTTTAAGCTATTATCTTTTTGGCAACACTGGTTTAAACAGCTGACGCACGTTTCGTGTTTTGTTTCACTGCCAAACATCTTCAGTTTGGTCTATAAGTTAACCATGAATCGTCTTACAAACGAACAACGCTGGCAAATTATTGATACTGATCATCATTAATAAATTTAACATAAAGTTGTCATGGAAGGAATGCCTTTTATTTGCAAAGCTTAAAAGTTAACTCCTTTAGTGCAAATTCATCCAATTATTTATTAATTTTCATTTCATTTACACGATTTTTTTTTTTCTGAGAGACACCCTAATACGTACTTATATATGATGTATGTATGCGCCGCTATAGATAATAAATACCACCATGCAGATATGAGCATGTCCACACAAACATACATAAGTACACATGTGGCAGTTTAATAATAACCTATTTTTGTTTAAAACTAAAAATGGTAGTGTTGCCATCACACGTCGTATTATTTACAAAATAGGCTATTGCTTTGTTTGGCGTCTCTATGAGCGAGGAAAATTCCCAGAAAAAAAATAGCATAGCAACATATTTGTAATATTATTGCAAAAAAAAACTAAATAATTATCTCTTGGTATTTTTAAATAAAGGTGGTCACTGCTTCAGGTTGCTGGGCCATTGAGAAATTGACTTGCTAAGGTCGGGCTTGTTTTTATGTGTTGCTCTTGAACGGCGTGGATATTTTCTTAGAGCAGTAATTTTGGCACCTGTCTCCTGCAGCTCTTTTTGCTATTACGACTCAATTTGTTTTTCATTGATACCGTGCCCACTGTGCTCTAATGATTCAGTTGTAGTTTACCATTGAAATTGAAATAAACTGTCATTGAACGTTTACTAAACCACGGAGATATTTGTATGCCAGTACAAAGTTAAGATAGAGGCAATAAAATATTAATTTAGAATTACAAGGGTCGTCTGATAAGAAGACAAATTTTGTTGTTGTTACCAATGTACTATTTCCCATTGAAAATTAAATTGCGAAAATTCAATTATGTGAAGTACAAATGGGGGACCCCAAAACAAAATAGTTTTAGCCTTACATATCTCCAATTCGCTATAGTGGCGGGTCATATAAAGTACATTTCTGTAATTATATAAAAAATGCGAAAAACTTAAATTTTTATATTATTTTTAGCATAACATCATTTTTTGGAATACGTTCCACAAGACGGATGTGCAGGCTAGCGGACGTTTTTAACTGACGAATTTATCTTCACATACTTCGAAACTGCCAATGCGCGGGCTGAGCTACACGCACTAAAATTCTCAAAAGCACGAGCTGAGAAACTGCTGAACACAGCAAGCGAAGACATCGCTCGAAGGGCATTTTCCTATCGCATAATAACAACTAACGAAATGAACATGAAGATAAAAGAGTTAGAACAGAGCGAGTTAATTCCAAAAACGAAAAACACTGAAATTGTCCCAAATTGAATACGTCTTTCAAAATAAATTTTAGATTCGAAATTCAAAACAAGGGTATTTTTTCAATTCTAGTAAAAAAATATTAAATTCCATTTGAAATTGGAAAATTATCAGAGCATTGGAACAGAGCGATTTAATTCCAAAAACGAAAAACACTGAAATTGTCCCAAATTGAATACGCCTTTCAAAATTAATTTTAGATTCGAAATTCAAAATAAGGATATTTTTTTTTATTTGAAATTGGAAAATTGGAAATTGTCCCAAATTGAATAAGTCTTTCAAAATTAATTTTAGATTCGAAATTCAAAACAAGGGTATTTTTTTCAATTCTAGTAAAAAAATATTAAATTCCATTTGAAATTGGAAAATTATCAGAGCGTTAGAACAGAGCGATTTAATTCCAAAAACGAAAAACACTGAAATTGTCCCAAATTGAATACGCCTTTCAAAATTAATTTTAGATTCGAAATTCAAAATAAGGATATTTTTTTATTTGAAATTGGAAAATTGGAAATTGTCCCAAATTGAATACGTCTTTCAAAATTAATTTTAGATTCGAAATTTAAAATAAGGATATTTTTCAATTCTATTAAAAACATATTAAATTCCATTTGAAATTGGAAAATTATCAGAGCGTTAGAACAGAGCGATTTAATTCCAAAAACGAAAAACACTGAAATTGTCCCAAATTGAATACGTCTTTCAAAATTAATTTTAGATTCGAAATTCAAAATAAGGATATTTTTTTTTATTTGAAATTGGAAATTGTCCCAAATTGAATACGTCTTTCAAAATTAATTTTAGATTCGAAACTCAAAACAAGGGTATTTTTTTCAATTCTATTAAAAAAATATTAAATTCCATTTGAAATTTGAAAATTATCAGAGCGTTAGAACAGAGCGAGTTAATTCCAAAAACGAAAAACACTGAAATTGACCCAAATTGAGTACGCCTTTGAAAATTAATTTTAGATTCGAAATTCAAAATAAGGATATTTTTTTATTTGAAATTGGAAATTGTCCCAAATTGAATACGTCTTTCAAAATTAATTTTAGATTCGAAACTCAAAACAAGGGTATTTTTTTCAATTCTATTAAAAAAATATTAAATTCCATTTGAAATTTGAAAATTATTAGAGCGTTAGAACAGAGCGATTTAATTCCAATAACGAAAAACACTGAAATTGTCCCAAATTGAATACGTCTTTCAAAATTAATTTTCGATTCGAAATTCAAAATAAGGATATTTTTTTTTATTTGAAATTGGAAAATTGGAAATTGTCCCAAATTAAATACGTCTTTCAAAATTAATTTTAGATTCGAAACTCAAAACAAGGGTATTTTTTTCAATTCTATTAAAAAAATATTAAATTCCATTTGAAATTTGAAAATTATTAGAGCGTTAGAACAGAGCGATTTAATTCCAATAACGAAAAACACTGAAATTGTCCCAAATTGAATACGTCTTTCAAAATTAATTTTTGATTCGAAATTCAAAATAAGGATATTTTTTTTTATTTGAAATTGGAAAATTGGAAATTGTCCCAAATTGAATACGTCTTTCAAAATTAATTTTAGATTCGAAATTCAAAACAAGCGTATTTTTTCAATTCTAGTAAAAAAATATTAAATTCCATTTGAAATTGGAAAATTATCAGAGCGTTGGAACAGAGCGATTTAATTCCAAAAACGAAAAACACTGAAATTGTCCCAAATTGAATACGTCTTTCAAAATTAATTTTAGATTCGAAATTCAATATAAGGATATTTTTTTTATTTGAAATTGGAAAATTGGAAATTGTCCCAAATTGACTACGTCTTTCAAAATTAATTTTAGATTCGAAATTCAAAATAAGGATATTTTTTTTATTTGAAAT
The DNA here is from genome assembly GCA_947397865.1 of Polietes domitor. NCBI lineage: Eukaryota > Metazoa > Arthropoda > Insecta > Diptera > Muscidae > Polietes > Polietes domitor. Next base: position 22,443,579 of record OX377618.1, on the reverse strand, counting down.
TGGAAATTGTTCCAAATTGAATACGTCTTTCAAAATTAATTTTAGACTCGAAATTCAAAATAAGGATATTTTTTTTATTTGAAATTGGAAAATTGGAAATTGTCCCAAATTGAATACGTCTTTCAAAATTAATTTTAGATTCGAAATTCAAAATAGGGATATTTTTTTCAATTCTATTAAAAAAATATTAAATTCCATTTGAAATTGGAAAATTATCGAATTATCGAACTAAGACTTCGAAACTTTTTACAGGGTTTTCCAACAAGAGGTGTTATTTTGGTATTCAAATTTGGTATTTGGTATTCGAAGAAAAAAATGTAATTTTTTGAGATAAATGATCGGATGTTTATTTCATAATAAAGAGCCAAATGGCCACCACGACCACGCTTACAGGACCATATCCTTTTCATGAAATTCTCCATAACCAAATCGCAAAGTGGCTACCCTATGTCCTCGATAGCCTCACGAATTCTATCTTTGAGGTCTTGAATCGAGGCTGGGCTGTTGGCGTAGACCTTATCTTTTACGTGGCCTCAAAGGAAGAAGTCGCAAGATCTCGGTGGCCAATTGTGATCACCTCTTCGAGAGATAACACAGTCCGGAAACTTTTCCCGTAAAAGATCAATGGTTTTGTTGCTTGTGTGGCACGTAGCGCTGTCTTGTTGAAAGTAAACGTTGTGCAGATCAATCCTAAAAAATCATTAATCATCTCTCGATAGCGCAATCCATTCACCGTAACTGTTGATCCAAACTCATTTTCGAAAAACTAAGGTCCAATGACCCCGCCGGACCATAAACCGCACCAAACAGTCACACGATGAGGATGGAGAGGCTTCGCAACAATAACTCTGGGGTTTTCCGAGCCCCAGATGCGACAATTTTGCTTGTTGACATAGCCACCGAGGTGGAAATGGGCCTCATAAGTCAAGATGATTTTTCGATGGAATTCCGGATCATTTTCATTCATGAATTTTTATAATTGCAGTGCCTTGTTGAAGCGTGTATCGTTCCATTTTTAGTAATGGCGTAGTTTCTACTTGTCAAATGTCAAAGAAAAAAGCTTCAAAAATGACAGCTACCGAAATACCGGGTGATTCAAAATAACACCTCTTATTGGAAAAACATGTATTTATAATTATCATAATTTGAATGTCGCAGTTTTCTCTTGCATTCTGTAAAAATCAGCTATTCAACCTTTAGGTCTGGTCTATTACCTTTGTTTTTTTCCTTTTCAAACGTTGGAACCCCTGTTGCTGTGGTTTCCCTTTCCGTTGCACCGCCACCATTCTGTCGCATTCTGTCCACTTGTTGTAGCCGTTGTTCGCACGACTGCCGTTATACAAAACTTATTTTTAAAACAAAAAAAAATTGTAATAAAAAACGGAAAGAAATAAACATCGTACATCGTTTATATGGTAATTATAGCAATTATATGTGGTATTAAATCTATTAATTGAAATCAGTTGTAGTCGAAGTATGGGTGTTTGTTTGTATCTCGGCTGTTGTATCTTTTGTGTCAAATGATGGGAATTTGTGACACTTGTGATCGATCGATAAACTTGTTGTTTTACGGGCCTGTTGAACGATAACAGGCACGCTCTTTTTACTGAATCTTTATTCGTATTGCAAGCTATTCGCCGGTTTGGGCCACAATTTAAATATGATACCTTCAATGCAAGTCTGGGCTGTAGTTTTATGGCAATAAATCTTCTGGATAATCAATCTTCCCACGCCAATGGATATTGTGTTCCCATTCTAAAGGGTGGTTAAATTTTAAGGGCCGATGTTGATTTTGAATAAAAACACAAATTATTCAGGAAATTATCAGCGTCATTTCTTTCTTTTATGATAATATTGATATGGAACCAAATATCGGCCAAATGGCCGCCCATCCAAATTTTCGATGACGCTGAGGCATAATTGAAGTTCTATGCCGTTAATGTGCCGATTTATCTCATCCTTTTGCTCTTGAATAGTTGCTGGCTTATTGACGTGCACCTTTTCTTTCAAATAACCCCAAAGAAAGAAGTCCAACGGTGGCAAATAACATGATCTTGACGGCCTATTGACATCGTCACCGCGTGAGATAACAGGGCCACTGAATTTGTCGCGCAAAAGAGGCATTGTTTCGTTGAAACCACATATCGTCCACATCTATATCTTCCAATTCGGGCCATAAAAAGTTCCTTATCATCTCACGATAGCGAAGACCATTCGCAGTAACTGCCTGACCGGCCTCATTTTCGATAAAATACGGCCCGTTGATGCCGCTAGGGTTTGCGTCCCGGGATTTCCGGCGGTAAAATTCCCGGGAATTCACACACTTTTCATTTCCCGTATCCCGGGAAATTCTTACAGAAATCCCGCGCGAATTCGGTAGAAAATTTTACATATTTCTTTGCATATTTTTGTCCATCATTTCCACAATAAAATTAAAAATGTTGTATAAAAATTTAGATCACATAGCTTTTAATCAGGTTTAATCAAATATTGCAGTTGCATGACAAAATATTTATAAGCTGCGTTCGAATGTAAAGGGTGATTTTTTAAGAGCTTGATAACTTTTTTTTTTTTAAAAACGCATAAAATTTGCAAAATCTCATCGGTTCTTTATTTGAAACGTTAGATTGGTCCATGACATTTACTTTTTGAAGATAATTTCATTTAAATGTTGACCGCGGCTGCGTCTTAGGTGGTCCATCCGCTTAGTCCAATTTTGGCATTTCCACGTTTTTGAGTAACAGAGACCCAATTGGTGCGAACGGCGACGAATCGAAAATTGGTGGTCATCATTAACACTGGCCGATACAGCTGCGATATTTTCTTCAGTTCGCACTCTACGTAAGCGTGTTGGTGGTTTAATGTCCAACAATGTAAATTTGGTGCGAAATTTAGTCACAATAGCCCGAATAGCCGCTCCAGTGGGTCGATTAAACTGACCATAAAATGGAAGCGCGCAATGAACTTTCTTAACAGAGCACGCATTTTGATAATAAAATTCAATAATTTGCAAGCGTTGTTCGTTTGTAAGACGATTCATGATGAAATGTCAAAGCATACTGAGCATCTTTCTCTTTGACACCATGTCTGAAATCCCACGTGATCTGTCAAATACTAATGCATGAAAATCCTAACCTCAAAAAAATCACTCTTTAGATTCAAAGTCCACTTTTTCGGATTTTTTCCTGTCAAGCTCCATATGAAAAAAATAAAGAATTTAAAGTTTTCGAAGCGACAGGACAAAGAACAAACATTTCATTTAATGCTCTACTCACTATTAATGTGAACGATCGTTCTCCGTCGCGTCCACATTTTCCAATAAAATAAGAAATATCTGATCTTTAATTAATTTTGAAACTTGAAAAGATGTTTGAATTGATCTCACATTGCGTTTTATTATATGAATTCTGTATCAGGTTCGTTGTGAAATATATTTATTAATTTTACTTTAATAAAATGTGAATGTTTCATTGAAAATACAAGTAAAAACGGCGTTAAGTTCGGCCCGGCCGATACCCTCCACCATGGATTGCATTAAACAGAGGCTGTATTATTCTAGCCGTGTAGACGTTTGGTTGGTACCATTTTTATCCCTCTGTACCTATTGTATCCCTTGAAAGTAGGAATTTGAAAAAAACCTTTTATTTTCCATGTCTACATAGTCAAAGGAATGTATACTCCGAATTTCATGACTCTAGCTGCGGTCATTTGGCTGGTACTATTATTATCCCCTTTTTTCACTTTAACCCCAAAAAGTACGAATTTCGAAACAAACCGTTTATTTTCTGTGTCTACACAGCCAGGGGAATGTATACTCCGAATTTCATGACTCTAGCTGCGGTCATTTGATTGGTACTATATTTATCCCCTTTTTTCATTTTAACCCCAAAAAGTACCAATTTTGAAAAATCCGTGTATTTTACGTGTCTATGCAATCAGAGGAATGTATACAGCGAATTTGATTATTCTCGGTACAGCCATTTGGTTGGTACCATTTTTATCCCTCTATTCCCATTTTACTCCTTAAAAGTAGGAATTTAGAAAAAATACTTTCATATTATGTATCTACTCAATTAGAGGAATCTACACACCGAATTTGGTGTTTCTAACTGTTGTCGTTTAATATGTACTATTTTTATCCCTTTTTTGCCCCATTTCACCCCCTACAAATAAGAATCACTTTATGGTGCACGTTTTTGCTATAGGGGAAATGCGCATACCAAATATCAAGCAAATATAAACAGACATGCTTAAATACGCTAGGTGGAGGGTATAAAAATAAGCTTAACTAATGGTAAACAGTATGTTGACGATTTCCCGTGCTGTCCCGCGTGGATCCCGCGAAATTGAATAAATAATTCCCGTTTATCGGGAAATAAAAAGTAGGGGAACATACAAACCCTAGATGCCGCCAGTCCATAAACCGCACCAAACAGTCACTCTTTGTGGATGCATTGGTTTTTCGACAATCACTCTTGGATTATGATTCGCCCAAATGCAGCAATTCTGCTTATTGACGAATCCACAGAGGTGAAAATGTGCCTCATCACTGAAGAGGATTTTCTTCGAAAATTGCACGATATGCATTTTGATTTGAACGCCCATTTTCATAATAAGCCTGAATAATTTTAAAGCGTTGTTCGATTGTATATCTTTCCAGGGTTCAAATTGAGTTAGTCTGAAATTAAGAAATGTCAAATGAAATGGAAAAAAACTTGGGGGTCACATTCAACATCGGCCCTTACAATTTAACCTTTAACCCTTTATAAGAAATGATGAGTTTGGAAAAACTTCTTAACTATGCACCGTCTAAAAAAGCGCGATTGATCAAACTAATTGCCCAAGAAGGATGTCTTTATTTTCGAAATGAGTTTTAGGGATTGGTTGTTATACATCGTTGGGCGCCAAGACTCATTTGGATAACAATGGCACTCGTTTATTTACAAATGACAATGAGCGTTATGCTGCGAATCAGGCATGAGTAGGTTGTCTGCTCCACAACGCCTTAAAAAAATATATAACTAAATATTGTGACGAGATATTTCGCAATAAACGCGCGCTCACTCGCTCTGACCTCCTATAAAAGACCTTATCGTCGCACGATAAGGAGACCAACTCCCAACCCAGATATTCTATTTTACATGTCTATGGCTAAAAAATTGCCCTTGGAATACCCGTATTCTAGTTTTCGAGATCAAAATTCTATATATATAACCCATATCTTAAAATCTATAAATCTTCGATCTCAAATGCAATTTGGTCCAGGACTTTTTCGACAAATATTCTACAAGTCCATGGCTAAATATTTGCTTTTGGAATACCCGATTCATGTATTTTAATTTTCGAGATATCGGACAATAAAAATGTTGTATATATAGCTGATATCTTAAAAGCTATATATCTCCGATCTCAAACGGAATTTGGACCAGGACTTTTTTGGAAAATATTCTACTTACCAAGGGCTAAATAATTGCCTTTGGAATACCCGATTCATGTATTCTAGTTTTCGAAATATCGGGCAATCAAAATTCGATATACATACACCCGATATCTGAAAAACCTATATATCTTCGATCTCAAACGGAATTTGGACCAGGACTTTTTTGGAAAATATTCTACTTACCAAGGGCTAAATAATTGCCTTTGGAATACCCGATTCATGTATTCTAGTTTTCGAGATATCGGACAATCAAAATTCGATATATATATACCCGATATCTTAAAAGCTATATATCGCCGATCTAAAACGGAATTTGGACCAACTCTTTTTTGGAAAATATTCTACTTACCAAGGGCTAAATAATTGCCTTTGGAATACCCGATTCATGTATTCTAGTTTTCGAGATATCGACAATCAAAATTCGATATATATACATACGATATCTTAAAAGCTATATATCGCCGATCTCAAACGGAATTTGGACCAACTCTTTTTTGGAAAATATTCTACTTATCAAGGGCTATATAATTGCCTTTGGAATACCCGATTCATGTATTCTAGTTTTCGAGATATCGGCTCTTCAATGTCACAACAATACATGGCCTAAAATGGCCCATTTTGTATACTTTTTGGACTTTTGACTGATTTGATGCATTCAAATAATTGGAACGGAAAATATTGTTAAAAAATAATTACATAATTCCTTTTATTTTTATTATTTTTAGTGTTTTTATTTAAAAAATATTTTTTAAATACGTTCCACAAGCTAAATTGGTTTGTGTCTTGGGTGTGGGACGTATTTAACTTACGAATTTATCTTCACACCCTTATATCCTGAAAAGCTAAGTGTCTCCCACCTAAAACAGAATTTGGACTAAGACTTTTTGGCAAATGCCCTGCTTGCCAATGGCCAAATAATTGTCTTTGGAATACCGGATTCATGTATTCTAGTTTTCGAGATATCGAGATATCGGCTCTTCAAAGTCGCATGAATACATGGGGATAATATGGTCTATTTATATAGTTTTTGAACTTTTGGCTGATTCGATGCAATCCCATTATTGGATGGAAATTGTTGTTAAAAATTGTATAATTCCTTTTGTTTTTATTGTGTTTTTATGAAAAATATTTGTAAATACGTTCCACTAGCTAATTTGGTTTGTGTCTTAGGTGTGGGACGTATTTAACGTACGAATTTATCTTCACACCCTTGATAGTTCATCGTTAGTGCCAAATATGTATCTTAGCTGTGGCGCCCAACGTAAATGCCTCTTTCACATCTCAAAGGGTATTTTTGGTTTATTTTGATAAACCCAATTCTTCTAAAGGGGGAATTTAAAACATTTAAGGAACGAGGGCTACTCGAAGACATGAATATATATATCGATCGTAAGCTTCAGGTTTCTTCTTTTCAAATTCGATATGAAAATGAAAATCGGTTGATAACCAACTAAATTACAGGATTATAAGTGTGCAAAGGTACGAAAACCGGGTTTTTACCTGTAACTCAAGATTTTGGGGGTGTCTGGCAAATTTGAAATACAGATTCTTGTTCTACGCGACAATACATAAAAAAAGAAATAATATCACTTCACAGAGTTTTCTACTTTATTCCTTTTTGTAGCACTGTGTTATTTACAATATTTATTTATTAAATTCATTCAATTGTATTGTAAATATTCGACCAGCCAGCTCTAAACAGTAGGTCCATTACCAGTGAGTACAATATTATGTCGCTCACAACTCATTTTTGCCTTCGGGGGGATGTTTGTGGGAATAGTTGCCTTCGTTTGTAATAAAAGAAAAATCTGCACTGCGACTGTTGAATAGGGTATAGAATAGCCGATCAAGCCGTTTCTTTATATATATTTTCTCTCTCTATTTGTTGTTAACAACAATACCTAATAATAGTGCAAATATGTTTATAGCACTCGTACATTCGTACAGATCTCTTCACATATGCCCACAACGGCTTTGTCTGTGTAATGCATTCGAACTTAAAACTTTATGAATAATGTATGAATTGTAAATGTAAATTCCTAATTGCGGATAATTGTTCGTTTTTCTCTGTTAAGAATAGATAAATTCTAGAAAAACGGTTTGTCTAGATTTTCATTAAGATGCCAACAGTGACATTGTCGTAATTCCTATAATTCTCAGAATATTTTAGTCTTGGGTTACGCACCTTTCAATGCAATTGCTGACTGAGACCGGTTCAGATTATATAAACTATAGGGTGGGCCATTTAAAATTTAAAATTAGAATCGGCTATAAAAAGGTACTGATTATTTTTTTTTTTTTGAATTTCTGGTTTTATTGGAAAGGTTGAACTTTATTAAACGGGACTGGGTCGGAACTTCATCCGATCAACCCAATTTTACTCAGGACATGGCCTAATGATGCTGCCAGCCCAAAATCCACACCAAACAGTAACTCGTTGTGGCTTCTCAATAGTCACGTGTGGGTTCTCTGAACCCCATATGCGGCAATTTTGCTTATTGACATAGCCACCGAGATGAAAATGACCTTCATTTGAAAACACGACAATTTTCTTACAGTTTGCATTTAAGACTCACTACTACTTTGGAAGTAAGTTTTTAATATATCCCAATTTGTAGGTTTTTTTTTTGTAACTCTTACTCAGGTTCGAGATCATTTCTTCGATCATATAGCGTCCCATTTAGCAAATGTCATAAAGGGTGATTTTTTAGCTATTATCTTTTTGGCAACACTGGTTTAAACAGCTGACGCACGTTTCGTGTTTCGTGTTCACTGTCAAACATCTTCAGTTTGGTCTATAATTTAACCATGAATCGTCTTACAAACGAACAACGCTTGCAAATTATTGAATTTTATTATCAAAATGCGTGCTCTGTTAAGAAAGTTCAAGAAAGCCGAAGATCCACTTTTTTTATCGAAAAATTGTGTTCAGCGACGAAGCTTATTTTTGGCTCAATGGGTACGTAAATAGGCAGAATTGTCGATTTTGGAGTGAATATCAGCCAGAAGCATTGCAAGAGCTACCAATGCATCCAGAAAAAGTCACAGTTTGGTGCGGTTTATGGGCTGGTGGCATCATTGGACCGTACTTCTTCAAAGATGATGCGAATCGTAAGGTAACTGTGAATAGTGAGCGCTATCGTGAGATGATATCCAACTTTTTGTTGCCCAAAATGCAAAATGCCACACAGCACGCGCAACAATGGACTTATTGAGAGGCGAGTTCGGTGAACATTTTATTTCACGTGTTCGGGACTGGTCAATTGGCCGCTTAGATCGTGCGATTTAACGCCTTTAGACAATTTTTTTGGGGCTATGTTAAAGCTCATGTCTATACAGACAAGCCCGCTTGAACTGACGCATTGCAAGACAACATTGAAGCATTTATTCGTGAGATACCGGCCGAAATGTTGGAAAGAGTATGCCAAAATTGGACTAAGCGGATGGAACATTTGAGGCGCAGTCAAGGTCAACATTTGCATGAAATATTCTTCAAACATTAAATTATATGGACCGTACTATCGATTCAAATAAAGATTTCATGCATTTTTCTGAATTTTATGTGCTTTTTTTTTTGAAAAACTTTCCTATAGCTTTCAAAAAATCACCCTTTACATAAACCTGAAAATAAAAATTAACGTTATTCTACCTTTCACCGTCAAAGTAATCGGTAGTACAAATTTAAATTATTACCTGGGCCACCCTATAGTACAGAAAACATGATAATCTTTATTTTCTCTAAAAGAGAATGCAAGAATAACCATGGAGATCGCCCAATTTAATTTGTTTCCTTATTTTTACAAACGTATTTGAGAATCAAGAAATTTTCGGAAGAAATCTAAGGAGTGTCCAAGGTTGTCGTTGAACTGTCTCTAGGTTTAAGAGCTCTTATGGTCGTTAGCTGTTGTGATCTGTACACCGTACAAATGACCCAACGATAGTATTTACTTCGATTGATTTTTCGGAGTTTTATAGAAATATAGGGTGTTTTTTATTGAGGTATAGAACTTCTAATTGAAATAAAACACAAGAAAATCGTTTTAATGCCCATCAATTTGGCTTTATTGGAAGGATAATTTTATGCCACTAATGTTTAAATATGATTTCGGGCATGTGGCCGCCGCGGCTGGCTCGAATATAGCCAATTCTACAGGTCCAATTTTCAATAACGCCACGAATGTTGGCTTCCGAGTCCCCTAACGTTTCTGGTTTGTTGGCGTAGACGAGCGACTTCACATATCCCCAAAGAAAATAATCCAATGGTGTCAAATCACACGATCTTGGTGGCCAATTGACAGGTCCATTCCGCGAAATTATGCGCTCATCGAATGTTTCCTTCAATAATTCGATTGTGACGTGCGCTGTGTGGCATGTAGCGCCGGTGAACTTCGCGAACTGAACCATTACTTTCGAAATAAATTTGCACGATTTGCAAGCTTGTTCTTTTGTCAACCTGTTCATGATGAAATGGCAAACCAAACTAAATATTAATCACTTGACAGCTGACAAAATGGCCGCCAGTTAAAAAAGTGATGCCAACTTAAAGTTCTATACCCCAATAAAAAACACCCTTTACTTGAGGATCACTGTGAAGCAAATCCCGCCACTCAACTCTGGATTTTCATAACAAAGAATTAAGTATACCAAGACTTTCTGCGCTGGGCAGCGGTTTTCTATAGGAAATCTTGCCCCGGGAAATACATGACCTAAAGAGAACCTTGGACCAGCTCAAGTTTCCCACATAAAAAAGGTGAGCAGAGCAAGTTTCCCACAAAAAACCTTGAGCAGCGAGAAAAACCTGTCCCGGGCAAGGTTTCATATAGAAAACCCTGTCCCGGGCAAGGTTTTTAATAGAAAACCCTGTCCCGGGGCAAAGTTTCTTATAGAAAACCCTGTCCCGGGGCAAGGTTTCTTATAGAAAACCCTGTCCCGGGGCAAGGTTTCTTATAGAAAACCCTGTCCCGGGGCAAGGTTTCTTATAGAAAACCCTGTCCCGGGGCAAGGTTTCTTATAGAAAACCCTGTCCCGGGGCAAGGTTTCTTATAGAAAACCCTGTCCCGGGCCAAGGTTTCTTATAGAAAACCCTGTCCCGGGGCAAGTTTTCCTAAAGAAAACCCTGTCCCGGGGCAAGTTTTCCTAAAGAAAACCCTGTCCCGGGGCAAGTTTTCCTAAAGAAAACCCTGTCCCGGGGCAAGTTTTCCTAAAGAAAACCCTGTCCGGGGCAAGTTTTCCTAAAGAAAACCCTGTCCCGGGGCAAGGTTTTCTATAGGAAACCTTGCCCCCGGGACCCTAAAAAACCTAAAGAACCCTAAAAAACCCTTCCGATAGAAAACCTTGCACCAACCATAACCCCCCCCCCCCCCCCCCGGACAGGTTTTTCTCGCTGCTCAAGGATTTTATGTGGGAAACTTGAGCTGGTCAAGTTTCTCTTTAGGTCATGTATTTCGTTTTCAAGTGAAGCGCTTTAGATGTCACTTTTTCTAAAATAAATATTGGGAATTTCAAAGTGTTTTAAATAGATTTTTTTGAATGTCAATGTTTTCTAATGAAAAGTAATGTAAATACTGTCTGAATATTAATTCCATCCAATGTTAAGGTATTTCGAAAAAAGAAGTCTCTCCGTCATGTTTTAATATAGCAGATGATAGCTTATGACGTCTGACGTTTATCTCCTTTTTTGCCAACATACACTGTCGTCAAGTCAACATAATAGCGCAGGTACATACGTCTGCTCATCGCAATGCTCTTTGGATTTGTATTTATTTTCACCCCGACCCATAAGCTGGTGCGATGTTAATTAAACTTTCCACAATCTCAGCTGTTTTATGTCAATGGAAGAACAACAACACAACACAACACCGCCGACAGTAGCGTAGAAAAGTGTTGAAGTGAAATTATCGCCGGCGGACGGACAGGTTTGCGCCGTGCCGAGCCGCTTTTTCTGCTTACTACTGCGGCGGATAATTTTAGCGGTGAAGGTCGTTTTAATATGCTGTCGTATGCTAACACCGCCAATGTCGATGTTGTTGTATCCCCACCATAAAGACTTTTAAGCGTTTCGTACTTGCGTGTTAAGCACTTAAGTGGCGGGTCCATAGATACCCGATCATACGCGTATGTACGTATGTGCACGCGAATGATTCTACATAGTTGCGATATCGTATCGTAGATTTATTTGTATGTGGATATCGTATATTTCGTATTTTCGGCTGCTGTTTGGGTGTTCTCTTTTTCTCGTTCTCATTTCTATTTAAAACGAATAAATAAATAAATAAATACTAAATATGCGAAAATACAACAGCCATAAGGAAATGAGTTGTTAAATAATATATATATATATAAACGTCAGTACATACTGACAGACAGAGGGACGGGCATACGTCAGAGATAATGTATACATACGAGGGGCGTACGTTGATTTGAGATATATTCGAATTAAACGACGATCCGTATCGTCGCTAGATTTCACCAAAGAATTTGCATTTTTGAGTTTTTGAAAAACGTTTTTCTACACTGAAAGAATTTTCCTTCATAATATTTATGAAGGGATTTCATAAAAAAGGTTTTTCATAAATTTAGTGACTTTTTTCTTAATATGTATGAAATATTCATAAATAAAATGAAATCTTTCAAAAAAAATTTTCATAAACACTTATAAAACTTTTTCATAAAATTAATGACGTTTCTTTATAAAATCTGAGAAAATTTGAATTGGGATATTGTCCCGGCTCAAGACCATTTTGCATCTATATTTAATAGAATGCAAATTTATTTACAAATGGCATGGTGACATTTATTACTTGGCTGACGATCATGATTTCGACCATGTCAAAAGTATTTTCAAGTGGCTTCGCAGGGACTTTTCAACATCAAACCCGGCCTCTATAAGGAGATGATTCTCACAAACGAACGAGAAGCACAACACACTTGCCGAATTTGCATTTAAAATATCGTTAAAATTTCCTTACAAGAAGCAAAATTAAGTAGATACGAGTACAGTTTCCTTTTTTCAAAGCCGGACGAAATAAAAAATGAGTAAATTTACTTAAAAACCTTTTTTTGGATCTAGTAAAAACTTCGTACAATTAAGTGTATTCAGACTTATGCGAAGAAAATGTACTAGCTTCTAAGAAAGGAAATAATGAAGAAATTTTTTGTATGAAAAATTCCATTTAGGAAGTTTTTTTTACTTAAAAATATTCCTTGAAATAAAGTTAAAGTGTGTACTTACATTTTTGCCAAGTTCTTCATACATTCAAGTATTAATGAACTTATAAAAAATACTTCAGTGTGTTTAGAAAAATGCATTAATGCAGTAGTCTAAGAAACAATTCTCGTTCGTTAGCCAAGTCTTTCTGCTTAAGTGCTTCAAATGTTTCTCTAAAGAATCACTGCGAAGGCGCCTAACTAGACTGTGCTGCTGCGCAGTCATGGTGAAATAGCTCAACTCTTTATGGTAAAAGTAACATGAAACGTTTGAGAACTATTCCATGTTTTCATTTTTTTGATATGAGTGTTGCATACACTGAAGCGAAATAATGTATTTTAATTATCAGGTAATATTTTAGTCAGACTGAATACAAATGTACTTGGTTTAAGGAACATTTTCTGAAAACTTTCCTCAGATTGAGTATAAATTTACTTGGTTTGACTACAAAGTTTATTTAGTTTGAATAACGATTTACTTTGATTGAAGAAAAAAATTCAGAAAATTTTTCTCAGATTGAGTATACATTTACTCGATTTGAGTAAAATTTCTTGATGTGACAAATTATTGAAGTTAAATTTTTCTCAGTTTTAGCACATATTTACTTAATCCGTGGCATACTTTTTTCTGAGTGTATCAGACATAGGCGGCCAGAGAACGTGCTCAACACTAGAGTTGGGTCTTTCGCGAACCAATTATTCATTGAAATGACTAGTTCACTCTCATTCGTTCAATGATCAGATGTTTCTGATATTCTATTTCGCTTTTTCTCACTCAATCATATATTTCAATGGTGTATCTTAACAGAAAAGTGTTAGGCATTTGATCGACTTTTATTTCATAAAAACTTAAAATAATAGGGCATGATTTGTACATACGTCCATTTAACAGTCAAAATATTGTTGGCGATTTCTGTAGTTCATTCTAAATATTAAGCTGAACGAAAAAGAGAGATCATATCAGTGAACTAAAATTGCCAACTTACTTGTTCTTCGTCTTACATCTCCTATAAAAATAGCTAGATTCAATACCCAGACTCCAGTGCTAGGCCAATGATGAAGTCAATATAAACATTTCAACTCTTTCGAGTGAAAAATATAATATAGTTCTAGTTCCCGTCTGCTAATTGCCAGTAGTATCCTTGTCTATACATTAATTTTAAGTCGTCTGCCTTTGGCCCTGTAACATATAAAGCTGAGGGAGCTTTGCCTTTTGCTTTATTCTCAAGTAATCGAAATGTTAGTATGCATCTTTGTCGATCTTAATGCGAATGATGTTTGACTTTTTCGCCACTATTCTCCGCTGGAGGGTGCTGTAAACATGTTTGGTTGGTGGGTCGTCGTCAAAGGTGGTCTTAAACCCTCTTCTTCCCTCAGATCAGATTTTCGAAGCAAAAATATCTAGATTCTACAGAATAAAGTCTAAATTTCGTCAAAATGAAAGATTGGTTCATTTTCACTCCATAAACATACGGCCATCGTATTCGTACTGATGCATATATGTATAAACACATACGTTTTCTTTTGCTCTCCGTTTCGGCGGGGTATCTGCCCTCGTCGTCTGTTTTGTTCAATGAACTTGGCATAGATATTTTTTCGGTGTTATAGCTGCTGCTGCTGTTTTTTTTTCAGAAGAACGACGTTTTTCGTTGTTGTTGTTTTAAACGAAGAAATGAAATTTTAAAATATGCAGACACTTGCAAAGGTGGGTAGGTAGCCGGGCAGGTAGATATTCACAATGAATGTTGTGTTGAATTGAATGTTAAACATTTGTTCATGAAAGTAACAATGAAGTTGATGAAATGAAAATGAAACCAAGAACAAGAAACAATAAATTAAAAACTTTATTCATCAGCATATTTTATCGTATTTTTTTGTTTAAATAAAATCTCTCAAGTTCTTTGGTTTGTTTATATTTCATACTCAGCTGGCTGTTGTTGTTGTTTAGTTTTGTTGGGTTTACTGGGGGCTTTGGTAAACTAATAACGTAAAATTTGAAATATTTTTATGACGAATACGAGATTTCCAAAGGAAATTCTAATCAAAATTTTTTCTTAAGAAATCCTACAAATTAGGAATATTTCCTATAGAATACCATATGTAGGACAGAATTTCTTTAGAAAAAATTAACTTCCGCAAGTTCATCTACATAAATCCTTTAAAATCCACAGGATTTCCTATCGGTAACCTTAAAAACCGTAAGTTTTCCTATAGAGAATCCTGCCTGCCAACACCATGTTTTCTATAGAAACCCTTAACTTCCTTAAGTTTTGTATAGAAACTTCCTAAAGTTTAAGTTTTAGAAACTCATAATGTCCGCTATTATCTACGTTTTTATATGGAGAACCATTATATTCATCAGTTTTGTATAGAAATTCTTTAAATTCACAAGTTTTTTCAAGGTTTTTCTATTGGCAATCTTGATGACCTGCACATCAGTCAGATTTTGTACAAACAATCATACTCCTAAAGAATTCTTAGAGATCCGCCATTTGACATAATTAATTTGGCATAATTAATACTTGTTCATTTAAAAATTCCACAAGACCATGAAATTGCTGATGTTAATGTCTTTGACATATTTGCGGATGTAAGAACTATTCACCCACGCACGCTATCCTACCTACATGTTTCCAAGAAACTATCAAATTTATGCATCCACCACCGAAGCGAAATCATTAAAAATACCATTAAATTTCAGTTTGTGCCAAACATGCGTTTAATAATGTGATGAAAGCTTTTCTATAGAAAAACTTGCGCTAGTCGAGCTTTTCTATAGAAAAACTTGCGCTAGTCGAGCTTTTCTATAGAAAAACTTGCACTAGTCGAGCTTTTCTATAGAAAAACTTGCGCTAGTCGAGCTTTTCTATAGAAAAACTTGCGCTAGTCGAGCTTTTCTATAGAAAAACTTGCGCTAGTCGAGCTTTTCTATAGAAAAACTTGCGCTAGTCGAGCTTTTCTATAGAAAAACTTGCGCTAGTCGAGCTTTTCTATAGAAAAACTTGCGCTAGTCGAGCTTTTCTATAGAAAAACTTGCGCTAGTCGAGCTTTTCTATAGAAAAACTTGCGCTAGTCGAGCTTTTCTATAGAAAAACTTGCGCTAGTCGAGCTTTTCTATAGAAAAACTTGCGCTAGTCGAGCTTTTCTATAGAAAAACTTGCGCTAGTCGAGCTTTTCTATAGAAAAACTTGCGCTAGTCGAGCTTTTCTATAGAAAAACTTGCGCTAGTCGAGGTTTTCTATAGAAAAACTTGCGCTAGTCGAGGTTTTCTATAGAAAAACTTGCGCTAGTCGAGCTTTTCTATAGAAAAACTTGCGCTAGTCGAGCTTTTCTATAGAAAAACTTGCGCTAGTCGAGCTTTTCTATAGAAAAACTTGCGCTAGTCGAGCTTTTCTATAGAAAAACTTGCGCTAGTCGAGCTTTTCTATAGAAAAACTTGCGCTAGTCGAGCTTTTCTATAGAAAAACTTGCGCTAGTCGAGCTTTCCTATAGAAAAACTTGCGCTAGTCGAGCTTTTCTATAGAAAAACTTGCGCTAGTCGAGCTTTTCTATAGAAAAACTTGCGCTAGTCGAGCTTTTCTATAGAAAAACTTGCGCTAGTCGAGCTTTTCTATAGAAAAACTTGCGCTAGTCAAGCTTTTCTATAGAAAAACTTGCGCTAGTCGAGCTTTTCTATAGAAAAACTTGCACTAGTCGAGCTTTTCTATAGAAAAACTTGCACTAGTCGAGCTTTTCTTTAGAAAAATTTGCACTAGTCGAGCTTTTCTTTAGAAAAACTTGCGCTAGTCAAGCTTTTCTATAGAAAAACTTGCGCTAGTCAAGCTTTTCTATAGAAAAACTTGCGCTAGTCAAGCTTTTCTATAGAAAAACTTGCGCTAGTCGAGCTTTTCTATAGAAAAATTTGCGCTAGTTGAGCTTTTCTATAGAAAAACTTGCGCTAGTCGAGCTTTTCTATAGAAAAACTTGCACTATTATACATAGTTTTCCAACAAGAGGTGTTATTTTGTTATTAAAAGAAAAATTCCATTTTTGAGATAAATGATCGAATGTTTATTTCATAATAAAGAGGAGGGTATGCCGTTAATAAGGAAAAACAACATCAGCCAACTGGCCACCACGACCACGCTTACAGGACCATATCCTTTTCATGAAATTTTCCATAACCAAATCGCAAAGTGGCTGGCTGCCCTGTGTCCTCGATAGCCTCACGAATTCTATCTTTGAGGTCTTGAATCGACGCTGGGCTGTTGGCCCCAAAGAAAGAAGTCGCAAGGTGTTAAATCACAAGATCTCGGTGGCCAATTGTGATCACGTCTTCGAAAGTTAACACGGTCCGGAAACTTTTCCCGTAAAAGAGCAATGGTTTCGTTGCTTGTGTGGCACGTAGCGCCGTCTTGTTGAAAGTAAACGTTGTCCAGATCAATACCATCCAACTCCGACCCTAAAAAATCATTAATCATCTCTCGATAGCACAATCCATTCATCGTAACTGTTTATGCAACCTCATTTTCGAAAAAGTTAGGTCCAATGACCCCGCCGGACCATAAACCGCACCAAACAGTCACACGATGAGGATGATGGAGAGGCTTCGCAACAATAACTCTGGGGTTTTCCGAGCCCCAGATGCGACAATTTAGCTTGTTGACGTAGCCACCGAGGTGGAAATGGGCCTCATCAGTCAAAATGATTTTTCGATGGAATTCCGGATCATTTTCATTCATGAATTTTAATAATTTCTATGCGTTGTTGAAGCGTGTATCGTTCGATTTTTAGCAAAGGCGTAGCTTCTACTTGTCAAATGTCAAAGAATAAAAGCTTCAAAAGTGACAACTGCCGAAATACCGGGTGATTCAAAATAACTCCTCTTGTTGGAAAACGCTGTATATTCTATTCAAACTATTTATATAAAATCAGGCGGCTATCAAGATCTTCTATATATATGCAGTAATCATATATATTTGCAGAGCTGTTTTATAAAATCTTGCTGATATCGATTTGTTGTATTTACGGAAGACTTCGAGATTACAATAATTTAGAATACGTTTTCCTGATTTATTTTTTTTTTAATTCCATTTTCTATCTTAAAGATGTGATCATTGATGAAATGACTTTCATATATAATCTCAATGAGCATTGTATGTTGGTAGCTTTGCGATTACTTGTTATGGCCATACATTATTCATTATCCGAGGAGGGAATGAGACTTTGAAATTATTTCAATTGGAATTAAAATTCAAAACACATTAGAGACCGCATCTCGTACTCGTACTATCGTCGGCAGACACCATCCGTCGCAGCCGCCGCCGCCGCCGTCGTCGTCTAATTTATGGGGCACTGTATTTTATTTGTTTATTTTATTATCGTAATTATTGCTATTATTAGTATTCAATTAATTGAAACGCATATACATTTATAATAGTAATGGTATGAATAAATATTAACAAACCAAACAGATGGGTATGATTCGAATCCGTAAATGTGTGAAAAAAGTGTGGGTGTGTGTTGTACTTCCTTAAGTCAGTCTCGCTCGCTCGTTGTTCACATTTATTTATTTAAAGTATTAAATTGGCCATTATTTTCGCGCTCTCGAGATAAGATAAGCAAACAATCCGCCAATCAATTATGTCACATATGAATTTACATAAACAAAAGACAACCTCTACTTTGAAAACCTGTCTGCTGCCCATTGAACTTCAGTGCAAAACTCCCCCCCAAAAAGGTGAGTAATTCGTTCGCACTCGCCGTTCACCGATCACGTTATAATAATTGCCTTAATTACGGCGAGAATTAATTGTCAATAATTATGTATGTGCGACAGTACGATGTGTGCTGCTGCATGCACGAGTTATTATACCACATAAATAACGATCATTTCGAAATGGTAACCGGTTTCAAAGAAAAAATACAAGAAAAAAGGGAAAAGGAAAAAGGGAATTAAGTTCGGCCGTGCCGCATTTTATATACCCTCCTCCAAGGAGTGGATTCCACACTATTACTGAAAGGTTACTGTAGAATGCTCTCTGTGGTGGAGGGTATATAACATTCGACCCGGCCGAACATAATGCCTTTTCCTTTATTCTTTCATATTATAAAACAAGAAAGGAAGGTTAAAGTCGGGCATGGCCGACTATATGATACCCTACACCTAGTCTATATACCCTGTGGTGTAGGGTATAAAAAGTTCGTTACGTTTGAACCGAATATATATAAAGGGTGTCCCAAGAAGAGCGCAATTTTTAAATCTGGCAACATTCGAAGTGTCATTGTTTGACATTTGAACAATTGTTATTGTTTGTTAGTAGAAGGTACGAGGTTAGTAAAAATGGAGCGCTACACGAATGAACAACGCATTCTCATTGTGAAATTGTTTTACCAAAATGGTGAAAGTTTTGCGGCTACAGTTCGCAAATTGCGATCAATTTGGGGTCACAATAATGCTCCAAAAGAGTCAACTGTAAAGAGATTAATGGATAAATTTGCCGAAACTGGGTCTGTTAGTGATGTAAAGACAACAACGCGCCATCGACCAGGCCGATCGACCGAAAATGTCGCAGCTGTACGTGATGATGTCGCTCAAACTCCATCCACCTCAATTCGACACCGAGCTCAGCAAATTGGTGTCTCCAAATCCACTTTGCAGCGAATTTTGACGAAAGATTTGCATCTTCATGCATACAAAGTTCAATTGACTCAGGAACTGAAGCCAACTGACCATGGACAGCGAAGGGAGTTCGTTAATTGGGTATTGGAGAGACAACATGAAAATGCTGATTTTGCCGATAAAATCATCTTCAGTGACGAGGCCCATTTTCATCTTGATGGCTTCGTCAATAGGCAGAATTGTCGCATTTGGGGTGCGGAAAATCCTCGAGTGATTCACGAGAAGCAAATGCATCCTCAACGTGTCACTGTGTGGTGTGGTTTTTGGGCTGGAGGAATCATTGGACCTTTTTTTTATGAAAATGAGGCAGGTCAAGCGCAAACAGTCAATGGTGTTCGGTATCGTGAAATGATAACCAGTTTTTCTTGCCTAGAATTGAAGAAATGAATGTGGAGGGCATGTGGTTCCAACAAGACGGCGCCACATGTCATACAGCCAGAGAAACAATTCAATTGCTGCATCAGTCATTTCCCGGTCGTGTTATTTCGCGTTTTGGAGATCAGAATTGGCCGCCTAGATCGTGCGATTTAACACCATTAGATTTTTTTCTTTGGGGTTTTTTGAAGTCGATGGTTTACGCGAATAAGCCGACGACGACTCAAGCCTTAAAGACGAAATTGGACGCTGCATTAATGAAATACCGCAGCATTCATGCAAAACGGTCATTGAAAATTTCATTAAAAGATCGCGTGCATGCCAGCAAAGCCGCGGCGGCCATCTGCACGATATATTGTTCCATACATAACATCATTATGTCTACTTTACGATATAATAAAGTTTCACCATTTTTTCTTAAATATCTGTGTTTTATTTAAAATTAAAAAATTTGCGCTCTTCTTGGGACACCCTTTATATATATATATTTATATATATATACTACAAATTTCATACTTCTATCTTTATTTGTAAAAAAAATTGAACACAAACTTTGAATGAGAGCTATATATAAATCTGAACCGATCTGACACATTTTTATCATAGATTTTCTGAAATATAAGACGCTTTCCCAAATTTGATGGAAATCTATTAAATATGTGGCTTCTAGAGCGGAAAGAATTAGATTTGGAGAGAGTCATTTATATGGGAGCTATATATAAATCTGAACCGATTTGACCCACTTTCGCCATGGATGTTTGTAGTTAAAATATGAGCTGGTTTGCCAAATATTAAGCAAATCAGTTCAAATATGCTTTTCCTAGAGCGGAAATAATCAATTCGGTGGCGAAATTTGTATTGGAGCTATATATATATATCTGAACCGATCTGGCCCATTTTTACCAGAGTTGTTTCTAGTTGAAATATAATTAGTTTTACCAAATTTGAAGAAAATCTGTTAAAATATGAGGTTTCTAGTGCGGAAATAATCAAATCGGGGCAGACATTTGTGTGGGAGCTATATATAAATCTGAACCGATATGGCCCACCTTCGATATAGATGTTTATAGTTGAAATATGATCTGGTTTGCCAATTTTAAGAAAATCTGTTAAAATATGTGGTTTATAGAGCGGAAATAATCAAATCGGGCGATATATTTGTGTGGGAGCTATATATATATCTGAACCGATCTTGCCCATTTTTACCAGAGTTGTTTCTAGTTAAAATATAAGTTGTTTTTCTAAATTTGAAGAAAATTTTTTAAAATATGTGGTTTCTAGAGCGGAAAAATTCAAATTGGGAGCGAAATTCGTATGGGAGATATATATAAATCTGAACCGATCTGGCCTATTTTTACCACAGCTATTTCTAGTTAAAATATATGACGTTTTGCTACATTTGAAGAAAATCTGTTGAAATATGTGGTTTCTAGAGCGGAAAAAGTAAAATCGGGATCAAAATTTGTATGGGAGCTATATTTAAATCTGAACAGATTTTCTTCAAATTAAATAGCGTTCGTCCTTATCCCATAAAACTTCGTTGTGCAAAGTTACATTTGGTTCTAACCACAATTGCGACCTGGACTTTGATTACAATAATAGATGGACAGACGGACGGACATCGCTAAATCGACTCAAAAAGTGATTCTAAGACGATCGGTATTATAAACGATGGGTCTATCTCGTTTTCTTTTGGGTGTTACAAACAAATGCACAAAGACATTATACCCTGTGGTGTAGGGTATAGAAATATATTTTTTTTTTTCAATAGAAAAACTATTTGAAAAAGCTCTCAAATGGCAAATCTCCGATTGTTTGTTATATTTTTAAGCCCATATGTGCACGTTTTACTCAGAAAATATTGACACCTAACTACTGTACAGTAGGCTGGGTCGCCGTCCATACAAATGGAAAAACAAGTTCCAGTCACCCCACGAAAATAAAGTTTGGATTGTTTACTGATGATTTGCAAAATATTTCGTCCCTAGATCAAGCTGTCTGTGAGCTAAACGTACTGAAAAAAAACCCTGAAAATTATTATTATACATTTTTGCCCAATTTTTTTTTTCTGAAATTATAGACCCTTGAAAGAACTTTAAATAAAAATTTCGATTCTTGTCTTAGAGTAACTTATTGGTCGAATTATAGAACGTTTATAAAGGGTGATTTTTTAAGAGCTTGATAACTTTTTTTTTAAAAAAAAACGCATAAAATTTGCAAAATCTCATCGGTTCTTTATTTGAAACGTTAGATTGGTCCATGACATTTACTTTTTGAAGATAATTTCATTTAAATGTTGACCGCGGCTGCGTCTTAGGTGGTCCATTCGGAAAGTCCAATTTTGGGCATCTTTTTCGAGCATTTCGGCCGGAATAGCCCGAATTTCTTCGGAAATGTTGTCTTCCAAAGCTGGAATAGTTGCTGGCTTATTTCTGTAGACTTTAGACTTGACGTAGCCCCACAAAAAATAGTCTAAAGGCGTCAAATCGCATGATCTTGGTGGCCAACTTACCGGTCCATTTCTTGAGATGAATTGTTCTCCGAAGTTTTCCCTCAAAATGGCCATAGAATCGCGAGCTGTGTGGCATGTAGCGCCATCTTGTTGAAACCACATGTCAACCAAGTTCAGTTCTTCCATTTTGGGCAAAAAAAAGTTGGATATCATCTCACGGTAGCGCTCACCATTCACAGTTACGTTACGATTCGCATCATCTTTGAAGAAGTACGGTCCAATGATGCCACCAGCCCATAAACCGCACCAAACTGTGACTTTTTCTGGATGCATTGGTAGCTCTTGCAATGCTTCTGGCTGATATTCACTCCAAAATCGACAATTCTGCCTATTTACGTACCCATTGAGCCAAAAATGAGCTTCGTCGCTGAACACAATTTCTTTCTTTCTGAACTTTCTTAACAGAGCACGCATTTTGATAATAAAATTCAATGATTTGCAAGCGTTGCTCGTTAGTAAGTCTATTCATGATGAAATGTCAAAGCATACTGAGCATCTTTCTCTTTGACACCATGTCTGAAATCCCACGTGATCTGTCAAATACTAATGCATGAAAATCCTAACCTCAAAAAAATCACTCTTTAGTATTTTTTGGAGATTTTCAGTGTCTACTGAAAACTTTTCCGTATTTGGTGGTAGTATTTTATGAAAAATAAATAGCTGCAGTCAATACCTTTCGAATGATGCCTAAATGATGAAAATCGGAAGGCAATTGACGCCGCAGCGCTCATTTTTGTAAAAAAGTGTTTGAAAATGTTGTCTCTGAAAATCCATCTCCTGTATTAAATTATTTCACGAAAATGGTGTCAGTGACGTCATTTTTCGTTCGATATTCATCATTTAGGCATCATTCGAAAGGTATTGATCTCTCCTATTTATTTTTCATTACACCTCTTACAAAATGTTTCCAAGAAATGTGAGTTTTTAGCTGTCACCTTGAAAATCCGCAAAAAATCAATATAAACGCCAAATAATTCTACCAATGAGTTATTCGAAGACAAGAATAAATATTTTTATTTAAAGTGCTTTCAAGGGTCTATTAATTCAGAAAGAAATTTGCACAAAAATGCAACCTAAAAAAATTAACCGGAAAAAACATGATTTTTAGATGTGTTTTCAGGGGCGTTTAGCTCACAGATGGCTTGACCCCAGTGACGAAATATTTTGTAGATCGTCATTAAACAATCCAATCTTCGTTTCTGGAGGGTGACCGCTGTAATTTATTTTCGCGACCCATCCTACTGTACGGCTTAGCTCTAGCCGTTTGTTAGCTCCATCTGGCGGCCAAATGTCTGTATTTTTTTTGTTGCATAGTGTTATCGAAGTTATTTCCATATCTGCCACCTACCCACATTGTGTGGTTTCGAAGCACCGACCGTCTAAGCCTTATCATGAAATATTTTTCCATGCATATGTATTTATCAATATCAATAATAAATATTATTTTAATCCATTTTATAAATAAGACAATTGTAATACGATTGCTATGTGAGGCGAGGTGAATCAACGCTGGACTTTGTGCTCTGTGGAACAAAGTGCCATGCTATCATCCATCTCTGTGTGTAATAATTCGGAAAATAAAGCAAAAAAAGAAACGCGATCATAAACCATGGCCGCCTCATCACCCTCAGCCAGTGATCGGAACAGGGTATATAGAGCTCATAATCTGTGTTGTTTTGTTTGTTTGTTCTATGGCAGCTTTCACATATACAATTTATGCTGATTAAATTTATTTATATTTCAATTAAACTGATTTGTATATACACACAAGTACAGCAACTACAACAACGAACAAATACGACAACAACTATCAAGTTGTACAGCAACATCCACAAGATCATTTGATGTTATTCAAATTTCAAATTCAAATCCAAATTTCAATTCAAATCTACGAATGATAACACTAGGCAACATCAATTTATTTTGTTTATTTCTTTGAATAGTTTTTGCAGATTCCGTAAAGACAAGACTGATTGACATCTTTTCATTCGATGGTAATCGAAACTGTCAAATCCCACATATTTTTTGCTTTGAAAATTGTTGTTGTCGCATTTGTTTTTGCTCTGCTTATAACGATCTCTCGAAAGGAACTAAGGAATCTATTCAAACTTAATATAAGTTCGAAGGTGGGTGAAATTGCCACGCCCCTTCAGGTACCTCCCTCCCACAATTGACCCATAATCCTAGATTAAATTAAGACTACTGTAACTTCCACACGGATACCCAGAACCAGGTATATTTTTGTATTTGTGAATGTTTTTATAATCATTTTAAGTGTACTAAGTATAGGTTTTGCCACGCCCATTATACACGCAGAAAAATAGCATTCCTAAATTTGAGTAAAATCCATATTCCAATCTACACCATTTTCAAGTGTAATTCAAAAGACACCATTTGAAATTCAAAAATTCCATTTGAAATTCCAAAAATATAAATTGAAATTCAAAAATTCCATTTGAAATTCAAAAATATATTTTGAAATTCAAAAATTCCATCTTTTGAAATTCAAAAATTCCATTTGAAATTGAAAAATATCAATTGAAATTAAAAAAATATCATTTGAAATTCAAAACTCGTCATTTTTAATTCAAAAGACACCATTTGAAATTCAAAAGTCGTCATTTGTAATTCAAAAGACACCATTTGAAATTCAAAAATGGCATTTGAAAATCCAAAAATATCAATTGAAATTCAAAAATTCCATTTTTTGAAATTCAAAAATATCAATTGAAATTCAAAACATATCATTTGAAATTCAAACCTCATCATTTGAAATTCAAAACTCGTCATTTGAAATTCAGAACTCGTCATTTGTAATTCAAAAGACACCATTTGAAATTCGAAAGTCGTGATATGAAATTCAAAAGTCGTCATTTGTAATTCAAAAGACACCATTTGAAATTCAAAAGTTTTCATTTGAAATTAAAATTAAAAAATCATTTGAAATTAATTAAAAAATATTCTTTTGAATTGCAAATGACGAGTTTTGAATAACAAATGAAGAGTTTTGAATTTCAATCGATATTTTTTGAATTTCAAATGGAATTTTTGAATTTCAAGTGATGTCTTTTGAATTACAATTGAAAAAGGTGTAGTTCAACAATTTTACTCCAGTTTAGTAAATATTTCCTTAAAAGTAGGAAAATTAACTAAGTATGAGTACAGTTTCCTCATTCTAACGTCATAGCAAATAGTTCATTTACTAGAAATAGGGTAGAAAATTTACTTAAAAATATTTTATTGGATCTAATACAAAATGCTTACAGTTGAGTAAATTCATACTTGCGAGGAAGAAAATATCCAAGGTTTTAAGTAAGAAAAATATTAAGATTTTTTTGTATGGAAAAAATTTCATTTAGGAAATTTTAACTAAAAAATGAGTTTTTTTCTTAAAAATAAGTTAATGCGTATACTGAAATACAGTGTGTGACAAAACAATGGAAACTTTTTACTAATTTAAATTTGTTTCAGTTTAATTGTTTGCTACTTCTTTGTTTAGTTATAAAACTGTTATATCTTTTCGAGATATCTTTGTTCGATGTATATCCATTCAATACAGGCCAACTTTATTCCATTCTACCAAATAAAATTAAAAAAAAAGGCTATCTTAAATTTTGTTTATTTCAGCCATGTTGGCAAAACAATGGAAACTTTTAAAATTCTGCTCCAGAGTTGATTTTTACAGACTTCTTCATTCTACTTTTTTATGCCTTTTAGCTTCTAAATATTATGTATACGTCCATTCTTATATTCCTATTTTATTTTGATACAAAAACTAGATAAATCTGTGTTTACTGTTTTACGCGTTTTCGTTTAAGTAAATAATGGCAAGAGTAAAATATTGTGAAGAATTCAAAACAAGAATAATAAATGATTTTAATGCTGGTCTAAAGCAGAATGAAATTTGTCTGAAATATTCTATGAATAAATCAAAAATTCCAAAGATAATTAACAAATATTGTGAAAGTGGTACGGTGGACACTCGTCATCGAAGAAAGGATCATTTAATAGCAAGAGTGTTTACAAATGTTCGAAAATGCTGCCTAAGGAAATTACTAATAAAATCACAAACTGGGTGTAAATGCTCGGACTGTGGGACGAAGAGCAGAA
This sequence comes from Polietes domitor, assembly GCA_947397865.1. Lineage (NCBI taxonomy): Eukaryota > Metazoa > Arthropoda > Insecta > Diptera > Muscidae > Polietes > Polietes domitor. The sequence continues at coordinate 22,417,275 of OX377618.1, read as the reverse complement.
GAGGCTGGTCTTAAATAATATTGTCCTGTGAAGAAACCACTAATATCTAAAAAATAGCATTGTCCGCTTAAATTTTTACCAAAGAACACATAAAGGGGTCTAGACAGAAATGGAATACTGTCCTCTTTTCAGATGAGTCAAAAGAGGTCATGTAAGAGGTCATGATGGAAGAGCATTTGTACGACGACCTGGATCCAAAATATATAAATAAAACAGTTAAATTTGGCGTTGGCAGTATAATGGTGTGGGGTGGCTTCTCTGCCCACGGAATGGGTTCAATTCATGTTGGAACTGGAATTGGATACAGACAAATCCTAAATGTTATTGTGTTTCCATTTTCGGAGGTAAACATGCCCTTAATCAGGAGATTCCTGCACGATAATGACCCAAAGCATACTTACATGTAGTAATCGAGTGGCTACTATCGAATGCAGTTAAAGTTTTGAAATGGCAGGCTCAGTCACCAGATCTGAACCCCCATCGAAAACCTCTGGGAATTAGTAGATCGCAAAATTACACAACCAGATCTCATAAAGGCATTAACTACGGAGTGGGAAAAAAATTCTGTGGAAATTATCGATTGATTCTATGCCTCGGCGATCTGAAGCAAAGCTTAAAAATAATGGATATCCCACAAAATATTGAAAGAAAAAATCAGTGATTTAATTTTAATTTTTGCGTAGTGCACGTTCCCAATGTTTTGCCGATGATTGGAAAATGAACATCTCTCTCTTTTTTTAATTTTTTTCTGAAGTTAGTCGATTTTATGTTAATATTTTACTTTATTTCAATAAATACACAAACAAAGAATTGCATACTTTATTATACGTTATTTTTTAAAAGTTTCCATTGTTTTGTCACACACTATATATGCCGAGTTCTTCATACATTTAAGTATTAACGAAATGAATCACTTGAAAATATTTAGAAAATTCTTCAATATTAATCTATGAAGCAATTCTCGTTCGTTTGCAGAGACTTATTTCTTAAATACTTCAAGTATTATTCTAAACAACCACTGCGAAGGCGCCATTCTTGCCTTCGCATCATCAACTCTTTATGGCAGAGTTATCATGATTACTTTTGAGAAATATTTCATGTTGCCATTTTTGTCCTAGTTTTGCATACTCTGAAGCAAAATCATTTGTTTGAATTATTTATAGTTAAATTGAACTTATTTTAAGTTCACTTTTTTCCTTGTATCATGTATAATTTTCCTCAGTTTAAGTAAAAATTTACTTTTTTTAGGAAAAAAATCAGAAAAATTTTTCTCAGTTCAAGTAACTATTTACTTGATTTGAGTTATAATTAACTTAGTTTTATGAAAATTTCGGCAAAATTTTACTTAAATTTAGTAAAAATTTACTTAAATTTAGTAAAAATTTATTTAAATTTAGTAAAAATGTACTTAAATTTAGTAAAAAAGTATATAAATTTAGTAACAATTTACTTAAATTTAGTAAAAATTTACTTAAATTTATTAAAAATTTACTTAAATTTATTAAAAATTTACTTAAATTTAGTAAAAATTTACTTAAATTTAGTAAAAATTACTTAAATTTAGTAAAAATTTACTTAAATTTAGTAAAAAAAAACTTACTTGGATTTAGGAAAATTTCAGCAAAATTTTACTTAAATTTAGTAAAAAAAACTTACTTAGATTTAGGAAAATTTTACTTAAATTTAGTAACTTGGTTTGAGTAACAACTTACTGGGTTTTTCCTCAGTTTGAGTTAATATTTACTTGGTTTGAGGAAAATTGAACTAGAATCAAGTTCAAAGTTCATGTACTACTTTCAAG